>BLSH010187272.1:13207-69021 GCA_018402905.1 Glandirana rugosa | reverse complement strand
CCAGCCTGAGAGAGGGGGATCCCAGGTGCACAACCAGGCGCACCTACACTGATGGAGAAGCATGCCAGTGTAAGGTGACCAGTCAGGCCACCAGGAAAGCGTGCCTGTCCCAGGAAGTTCATTTGGGCCTTAATTGCAGGATTGGGTAAGAGGGCTTCTGCCCATTTGCAGGAAACAGGGACACTGCACAAGATCTATAGAGTTAAGTGAACACTGTATACAGACATCATTGCTGGTAGCCAACTTGCTGACCTTGTAGTGCTACAGGATATAAAGCCATTCAGATACAATGGATACTGTATACAGACATCATTGTCCTTTCACCCTGCTGAGGAAAATCTTGCATTCTTCACTTAATGATCCGGGCCAGTTATGTTATCTGGGTCTGCTATCTAGGAAATTAAGTGCACCAACAAGAGTGGCTAGCTGCAGATGCCAAGATGTATTTAATTTCAAAGGGACTGAAGTTACTACTGCCATAAAGCCTCACTCACACATATCCAGGGCTCTGTATATGCAGTGGGTGTGTGGGACACCCTATCTGGGGAGCTAAGATATTGACTGTTCATTTGAGTACAGTGTTTACTATTAGGCCTGTGGTGCCAGGAGACAGAAGAGATGGATCTGACATAGAGAGTGTCAGTCTTCTGCTCTCCTCCTGCCTGGACTCATAGAGCCAAACTTGAGTAAGGGTAACCAATCTGGTACGGATTGCCAATTTGTGATTTATTGTTAATGAAGTGGGGTTATTATAAGGTTCTCAATCCCATGAAAGCAACCTGAGTGTATTATTGAGCTATATCGCCCATAACATCAGTTATTGTTTTTCTATTGCATTCTTTGAACATATATACTGTCAATGTTTGTTGCCTATCCACAGAAATACTACAGTAAAGATAATTTCTGTGTTTTATAATAACGTGTGTGTTTCTCATTGTTCCTTGCACTCACACTATTGCCAGGTGTGCCAGAGGGGCTGAGTCTGTTATTGGGGTTGATAGATAACGGACTGAACATACTTAAGCAGCTCCTGCGGGGGTAGCACTACATTAGGAATAGATCTTCGAGCAATTTTCATCTGACAGCTATCACTGGGTTTTGAACAAGGGATTTATTTACAGATGACATGCTTTTGACCTTCACCATCCTACCATCTCATCCTTCAGTGTCATATAAGGCCTCTGACTAAACCAAGATAGATTAGAATTAAATCACTTCAATACCTTCAATCAAATACAAACTTGACTAACCCAAAACATCAGTTTTCCATGACCCCCTTCCAGCTATCCATTGCATCTTGACATAAAACCAACAATATAATTTGGATCTATAAGAACATAATTACCCAATCTTATTGGGGTACTGACTAAAAATGTTCCACCAAATTAGCAGTACCACCTCATCTTCCTGCTTAAGAGATTGCAATCAGATTGGCTCCTTTCTGCACCTGGTTTGGCGGTGCTTGAAGGTAACTAGGATTTTTCGGAAATACCTGATATGAGTTCTCATATACAGTATCTCACAAAAGTGAGCGCACCCCTCACATTTTTGTAAATATTTTATTCTATCTTTTCATGTGATATAAAATTACATTACAATATAAAGTAGTGAGCGTACAGCTTGTATAACAGTGTAAATTTGCTGTTCCCTCAAAATAACCCAACACACAGTCATTCATGTCTAAACCACTAGCAACAAAAGTGAGTACACCCCTAAGTGAAAATATCCAAATTGGGCCCATTTTCCCTCTCCAGTGTCATGTGACTCGTTAGCGTTACAAGGTCTCAGGTGTGAATAGGGAGCAGGTGTGTTAAATTTGGTGTTATCACTCTCACTAACTCATATTGGTCACTGGAAGTTCAACATGGCACCTCATGACAAAGAACTCTCTGGGGATCTGAAAAAAATAATTGTTGCTCTACATAGAGATGGCCTAGGCTATAAGTAGATTGCCAAGACACTGAAACTGAGCTGCAGCACAGTGGCCAAGACCATACAGTGGTTTAACAGGACAGGTTCCACTCAGAACAGTCCTTGCCATGGTCAACCAAAGCAGCTGAGTGCACATGCTCAGTGTCATATCCAGAGGCTGTCTTTGGGAAATAGACATATGAGTGCTGCCAACATTGCTGCAGGGGTTGAAGGGGTGAGGGGACAGCCTGTCAGTGCTCAGACTATACGCTGCACACTGCATCAAATTGGTCTGCATGGCTGTCATCCCAGAAGGAAGCCCCTTCTAAAGATGATGCACAAGAAAGCCCACAAACAGTTTGCTGAAGACAAGCAGACTAAGGACATGGATTACTGGAACCATGTCCTGTGGTTTGATGAGACCAAGATAAACTTATTTGGTTCAGATTGTGTCAAGCGTGTGTGGTGGCAACCAGGTGAGGAGTACAAAGACAAGTGTGTCTTGGCTACAGTCAAGCATGGTGGTGAAGGTGTCATGGTCTGGGGCTGCATGAGTGCTGCCGGCACTGGGGAGCTACAGTTCATTGAGAGAACCATGAATGCCAACATGTACTGTGACATACTGAAGCAGAGCATGATCCCCTCCTTTCAGAGACTGGGCCGCAGGGAAGTATTCCAACATGATAACGACCCCAAACACACCTCCAAGATGACCACTGCCTTGCTAAAGAAGCTGAGGGTAAAGGTGATGGACTGGTAAAGCATGTATCCAGACCTAAACCCTATTGAGCATCTGTGGGGCATCCTCAAACGAAAGGTGGAGGAGCGCAAGGTCTCTAACACCCACCAGCTCCGTGATGTCATCATGGAGAAGTGGAAGAGGACTCCAGTTGCAACCTGTGAAGCTCTGGTAAACTCCATGCTCAAGAGGGTTAAGGTAGTGCTGGAAAATAATGGTGGACACACAAAATATTGACACTTTGGGCCCAATTTGGACATTTTCATTTAGAGGTGTACTCACTTTTGTTGCCAGCAGTTTAGACATTAATGGCTGTGCATTGAGTTATATTGAGGGGACAGCAAATTTATACTGTTATACAAGCTATACACTCACTACTTTATATTGTAGCAAAGTGTAATTTCTTCAGTGTTGTCACATGAAAAGATATAATAAAATATTTACAAAAATGTGAAGGGTGTACTCACTTTTGTGAGATACTGTAATATAGGGAGAATATACTGTAAGATAGGGAATATATAACCAAAGAGTGTCTTTATTACCTAAAACCTTTTGAAGACAGATCTCCATTGATCATGCTGTGATACTCTGAATACAAAGAATCATGAATATGTATCTATGAATCTATGAATATGTAAATTAGAATACAATTATTAATAAAATAAGGTAAAGTCTCTTAGAAGCTATCAGCATAATCCTAACAGAATTATAATTCCACTAATGGTTTTGAAGGAATCCTGGAAAAATTCTGGAAACCTTTAGAAACAGCAAGAAATTGCTGGTTTTTCCATGTCTGCAGATTGACCTTTCTGTTTGAATTGATAGTTTAATGAAGTGTATACAGAAGCATCATTCTGCCAGCACCAGCAAGTTGTGTTCCTGTAATTTACAGCCAAATAGTGCCACAAGGGAAATTATAAAAAAATTTTTGTAACTTGTCAATATTTCACTTGGCTGTGTACTCCGTAACTGAATTATTTATCCTAAGTGTCCTTAAAGAAGGCAGATTAAAAATGCAACAATCATTTTCAAAGTGCATATAAAACATTAAAAATGGACGTAATGTTGGGCTATGGTTAAAAATTACCCTTGGTATCTAAACCCTTTAACAAAGATCTGATGCCTTTTTATGCTGAGTCGGCACCTCTTTAAATGCTACCTGTCACTTAAAAGTAAAAATGTTTCAGACACTTAAATAGCTCATGAGTTCTAATTGCTTCATCTACTGGCTGAATAGACATTAAAGTCTCTTTACCTCACGAAAAGGGCAGCAAGGATAAAAGCAAGATGGAAGGCTGGGAAAGTGTTACAACTTTTACTGTTATACCAGACTACACAAATGTCTACTAATATAGTGCCAACAAATTACTTTTTGGGATTGGCAGCTCGGCACAGGACATTTGGTACCAAATGTAAAATTTGCTTTAAGCACTTGTACTACCAAGTATCACCTATCCCTTACCATCACCCTAAACCCTATACCACCTCAAAATCTTAACACTTGGTCTGGCCTTTAAAATAACCTTTAAAAACTAGCTCATGGTAAATAAATGCAATCCTTAGCCCTAAAACATACCATTTAACCTGCATATGTCGTATGTCCACTCTTCTCTTGTGTGGGCCATCCACATATTAAATTTCCCTCCACTGTAGCCCCTTCCCTGAGTCCTCTGTCCTGCCACTCCACCCCCCCCCCCCCCACCTTACTATATGCTATGCTATTTTTTCTATACTATTCCAATCCTCAATTTTCTGATCTGTATGTTTTGCACCACTTTGCAGCCCAATGCTGCCATAACAAAATGTTACCTTCACTTCAAGCAAGAGGAGTAAAGGCAGTAGTTCATTTATTGTTATCCACAATGGGGAATGAGCAGCAGTTATTGCATGACTTTGTGTTTTCATTCTGCCCAGTGTTCTCTTGCCTCCACTTTCCTACTTAATTTGATATTGCTAAAACCTTTCTTCTCTAAATGTACGTGTTCTGCTGTGTTTTCTCACTCTCCCAAATCATCCACAATCCATTCCACCAAGTTGATCTCCTCCACTATCCAGTCCCATGTCATGCTGGCAGTCTTTGCACTCTTTCATGCACTTTCCATCACAAAGACCTTTCATCCTTTACTCTTCATCTCATATATCCTTTATTCCTTAGTCACTTAAAATGCTACAATCACATTAAAATATCGGTTGATCTGCCACAAATCTAGTGTGCTTCTAACTTCCTGTTTGGGTTGATAACACAGTTCCTTAGTTCCACTGAATTTCCAACTTGCTGCCTTCTGGACCACAGAACACCACCTATCCCTCTCTCACTGTCCCACTACATGTGGAACTATTGATTTCTTTCCTAGAAAAACAATGCTGCTGCCTTGAATCCCAAGAGCCTACCAACACACACACACACACACACACACACACACACACACATATATATATATGTATATATATATATATATATATACATATATATACAGTGGGTAAAATAAGTTTTGAACACGTCACCATTTTTCTAGGCAAATATATTTCTAAACCCATGCATGCAAAGAAACCTAAACAAATACTTTCAGAAATTAAGCTATGGGTAATAAAATGGAATGACAAAAGGAAAAAGTATTGAACAAAATCCTTTGTTGGTAATTACAGCTTCAAGGCCCCGCCTTTAAGGAGAAACTAGTCGCATGCATTGCTCAGGTGTGATTTTGGCCCATTCTTCCACACACACAGTTTTCAAATCTTGGAGGTTCCATGGGCCTCTTCTATGAACTCTGTCTGCTGGATCTGCAGCTCCTTTGGCTAGGTAAAAGAGTCCCGTCCGCTGTGAATCTGTTATGTTATGAGTCCATCAATCGGCCGTAACAGATCTACCTGTAGAAGTCATTAAAGGTGGCGAAACCGGTAGGAGGAGCCGGTACGGCCAATGGACGGAATCAAACCATAACAGATTCACAGCGGATGGGACTGTTTTACCTAGCCAAAGGAGCTGCAGATCTCTCCTGGGAGACCGCTTCTATCTGGTTTTAATGCACATTTTATCTGTTTTTATGTGAGTGCTCATTTGGCAAGTTTTGTTTCCAATAAAGTGTAAAAAGATAAGCATTATGTTTGGCATTATACTTTTATGCAAGTAACCCATGGAGGCTGGAGATGATAGAAGCCATGGAGAGGAGATGCCTATGAAATAGATGCGGTGATATCAGGAGTGGAGGAGCTGTATTCTCATTATCTGTGTACAACAGGCGGTTTTATATTCGCCCCTAAGGTGAGGGCACATCTGGTGGCGGGTATAAGGTGAATAAGGCACAAGAAAAAGGTGGAAGTCTGAAGAGTATATGCACCTTTCTGGGATCATAGATTGAAGATTATATGCATTTGCTTTTGAAAGACTTTCATTTGCTATCTTCTGAGTTTGTTTTGATTTACAATAACCTTTCAAGATAGGACTTCATAGGCCATGAGCACTTTATATTAAGGTGTTGGTACTTTATATGCACGTACTTTGGTTACTAATTTATAATATTGAATGCATTTATTATGCATAAGATATCATTTTTGCATTGTTCATTTTTTGGATATATTAGTACAGTAGAAGCACTAGGTATCCACTTATCCACTACTTTAATAGGTGCACGTAATTAATGATTTTTGGGAGCACTGCACTTAATTATCAATTTATGGTTCAATATGGTTCATTGAGGGATGTGGGGAGCGCTGTCAGCTTTGCAATAGTGATTAATTGTTATTCAGCAGCTCACAAGGTTTTATTAAATAATTCTAGTGTGACCCTAGCCTCAAGGATATGAAGTTTGCCAGTACAGTATGCTGAAAAACAGCCCCACACCATGGCATTCCCACCTCCAAACTTCACTGTTGGTATGGGGGTGGTTTTGGGGTGATGTGCAGTGCCCTTTGACCTCCAAGCATGATGTGTATTATGGCATCCAAAGAGTTTAATTTTGGTTTCATCTGACCAGACTATTCTCCCAGTACTTCACAGACTTGTCTAAATGTTGTGCAGCAAACTTTAAACATGTTTTTTCTTCGACAATGGAGTCTTGCGTGGTGAGTGTGCATACAGGCCATGGCGGCTGAGTGCATTACTTATTGTTTTCTTTAAAACAATTGTACCTGCTAATTCCAGGTCTTTCTGAAGCTCTTCACCAGTGGTCCTTGGCTCTTGGACAACTCTTCTGATAATTCTTTTCACTCCTCTGTCAGAAATCTTGTGAGGAGCGCCTGGTTGTGACTGGTTTATGGTGAAATTATGTTCCACTTCCGGATTATGACCCCAGCAGTGCTCACTGGAACATTCAGAAGTTTAGAAATATTTCTGTAACCAATGCCATCAGTATGTTTTGCAATAAGATTGCAAAGGTCTTGAGAGAGCTCTTTGCTTTTACCCATCATGAGATGTTTCTTGTGTGACACCTTGGTAATGAGACACCTTTATAGGCCATCAATTGAGAGTGAACCAGCTGATATTAATTTGGACTGGCAAGGAGCAGGATTGCTTAATAATTACTGATAGATGTCAGCTGGTATCTTGACTTTCCATGCCTTTTTGTACCTCCCTTTCTTCATGTGTTCAAACATTTTTTGCTGAGTCATTCCATTTTATTGCACATGCACTTAATTTCTGAACTTATTTGTTTTGGTTTCTTTGTATGTGTGGATTGCATGGATTGTTACCGAAATGTGGTAAAAATTGAATAGCACCTTTAGAAATATATTTACCTATAAAAATGATGACGTGTTCAATACTTATTTTACCCGCTGTAGATACACTCACTGGCCGCTTTATTAGGAACCCCTGTTCAATTGCTTGGTAACACAAATTGCTAATCAGCCAATCATATGGCAGCAACACAATGCATTTAGGCATCTAGACGTGGTGAAGAAGACTTGCTGAAATTCGAACCAAGCATCAGAATGGGGAAGGTAGCGGATTTACGTGACTTTGAACGTGGCATGGTTGTTGGTGCCAGGCTGATTTACTGGGATTTTCACGCACAACTATCTCTAGGGTTTACAGAAAATGGTCCGAAAAAGAGAGAATATACAATTGTATATATACATTTTTTTTTTATTTATTTATTTTGCACAGACATACACTTTGAGGATGCATTTACGCCTGAGCATCATGCTTTTGTGCATTTTGGAGCTTCTGTTACATTATTTGTTGCTATGTGTTTCTGCTTTCAGCTGCTTCAAAAATGCACCATTGTGCCTGATTTGAGCTACAAACGTTGCTCCAAAACTTTTTTGAACTTCAGGCATTTGACTTCAGGCATTTTGGATTGGAGATGTGAATCACCACCACAGAGGATAATTGAATTCCTGAGAATTTTGGAGCTTCAAGCTACAAAACGCTCAGTTGTGAATGGGGCCTGATATGTTTACTAAAAAAAAACAATATTTCTAACATGGTGGTTAGTTTAATTACCTATCTTCGTTTTCTTGGAGGGTGAGCAAAATCCTGTCCTGTCAACCTGCTGATGGCATTACAATGGCATTTAACATTTTTTTTCTTTACATTAAGGCCCCTTTCACACTGAGGCGCCTCTAAAACATCGCTAAAGCGACAGTCATTTTTGCTGTGCTTTAGTGGTGCCCCTGTGCTGGATTTTGGGTGCTAGCAGCCCAGTTTTTTAAGGTCACGTGACAAAAGGAAACTTAAAAAAAACAAAAAAAGGCCAGTTTTGACGCAAATTGCTTTTCAGGCGCTTTGGAAGCCCTTGCCCACTGAAATGAAAGAGCGCTTTGGAAGCGATCTTTCATTTCAATGGGCAGAGGCATTTTGGGAGCGCAATTTACAGCGCTCTCAACCCACCCAAAAGGGGCTGCTTGAAGGACTTTTTTTACGGTCCCACAAGCGCACCGCCCCGAGTGTGAAAGCACTCATTGAAGTGAATGGGAGGCAGTTTTCAGGTGCTTTACAGGCGCTATTTCTAGCGCTAAAACACCTGAAAACTCAGTGTGAAAGGAATCTAACAATAGAGAAAACACAGATGAAAGAGGAAAATAGTAGGACACTTTCTAGAGGAGTGCAGGGAAAAATCTTGAACTTTGACATCTTTGAAATCCCATCACTGGAGTCCTTGAACTACAAAGGGCATCACTGGGTGATTTATCTCACCACTGCTTACCAGAAATATAAAATTTTTGTATGACACAACCTTCTACATTTCAGAAGCAAATCATTTGAGTCTGCTGTACACGCACTGGTACTTTTTTGTAAATGATACATCACTGATTAAAGGAGAAAACATGTATAAATAAGTCAAATCCCAATAACAAATGAATCTGGGCCCCAGAGTAATAGAACGCTGTAAATATGTGAATGGAGCATTTACTTAGCAGCTGTGCACAAATGAATTCAACTACCATTAATGATGTAGGGGAAAAATATCTTGTGGGATTTTTACAAACATGTGAAGATACTAATCATGCATATTTATTAATTAGAAATGTGAGACTATCAGCGAAATATGCAGTGAAGTGATGTTATGGTAATAGCTTGGAGCTATACATTCTTCAAGTAATCCCCCTTTTTTTTTTCTAATTGTATATTATTAAGGTAGAATATGTACAGCACATACTAAACCATTCATTAAAACATTGAAGCTATGACTCATGGCTGTTCTAATAATAACATTAATTAACAAACAGCATAAAATGTCACTTTGTATTACCTGGTGGTGGCGCGGCTAGCTGCCTTGCCATCCTAGGTACACTTTCTGCCTGCATGGAGTATGTGCATGACCCTGTTCACACTATACATTGCATTAATACACGTCGTGTTAACACAACACGTTACTGTGCATTGAAGCACACTTTGAATGGGCTGGCAAGGAACAAGGAAACCAGATATGCACTATTTTTTTTAATGTTGGAAACCAGAACAAAGAGTTTACATGTATGTGTTTTGGTGAGCTACGATGCAAAGGTGTTATGCTGCCTAGTAGAGCTGCATGATTCTGGATAAAATAAGAATCACAATTTTTTTACTTAGAATAAAGATCGCGATTCTCTTGGTGTAACAGCATCTTTTCCCGGTGGCATCTGATGTTTTTTTTTGGGGGGGGCAGCAAAAGACACCCCCCTACCCCGGAGCAGCCAGTGGCATCTCCCCCCTTCTGCTTGCCGGTGGGTCTGGCACTTACCCCATCTAGTAACAGTTCACAGGTGTGCAGTTCTCTACGGTGTTAAACCAACATAATAGTGCAGTGCTAAATTAAATAATAAATATAACCTACATTATTAATAATCAATATAAAATATCTCTAAGCTTGTGTGAATTATATTTACCCAAAAAGTGCTAATCAATCTACTAAATAAAGTGCTGATAATAGTGCAAAATTATATATAAATATATATAGTGTAAAAGTATATAGAAACTGTTGAATAACTTTCAAATAGTGCAAATAAAATAACACCTCTGAGATATTAACCATACATAAAAACGTGATGAATATTTCCAATAAAGTTCATGCATGAACCATCAAAAATGAAAATAACAGCAATATATGCAGAAAGTTCTCAATAGTTCATCAACTCAATTAAGCCAGTAGGAATCTGAAGAAAGATCCATAGACAGAGAGATCTTGAGAGAGAGAATCCCGATCGTGGAAAAATGAGGTTAAGCCACACGTGCAAAAGCTAAATCCTCCACCAACTGAATTGGCCTCTAACCTTAATGAAAGGCAAAAAACGCTTTTTACCCTCTCAGGGGTCAGTGTGATATTCCTCTCGAACTCGATCTCTAGCTCCTCAGCTGCAATGCCATATATCAGTCACTCTCCAATAATCCCTATTTCAACCGGCATGGAAAAGAAGAAGATATAGATCTAATGCTCTCTGTAAAAGCTGTTTATTTGTTGCCCCAAAGCAATAAACACACTTACGGAATACAGTACTGTGAAGCCGTGCGAGCTACAAACAGCATTAACTTCGATGGCTGGAGCGTGATGTGCTCTAGCACTAGTTTAGTTCTCTACGGTGATCCAACGTTCTCCTAAACAGAACTGGGACCCAATGTATGGGTGCTCTAGCCTAGGTGTCCTTTCCGCCATAAACTCACGTGGATATAGAAAGGCGGCACTCTTTGCTGACATTTTATTGAGGTTTGCAGTGCAGGGTGTACAGAACGCAGATGCGTTTCGGCGGGGAAAACTGCCTTGGTCACTACCCTATCTAGGTGGGTATCGGGTGGCAGGCAGTGTACAGCGGCTCGGTGTCCTCTCCTCCATCGGTGGCTTCCAGCGTGCAGCTCCTCCTAGGCGTCCAATAGGATCACCTGTCCTTTCAGCCAATCGGATGTCAGGTATCAAAACCTGCTTCCTGACTGGCTGGGAGGAGGATCAGTGTTACAACAGTGAATATTCATTCGCTGTTGTAACACACCTGGGTGGGCTCCGAGCGCTTTTTTCTGCGCCCCAAGCACACCCTATTTTGAAGCCTATTAGAACCTCAGGCTCTAATAAGGTGCTTCAAAAAAACACCCGCCAACTTTTGTGAAAGACTTTATACTAATACCATCAGCCACCTGCCAGCTAAGCTTGCAAAAGGGATGGATGCCAGCTGTGATAAGGAAAACACGCCAGAACAAACATACTCAAAACTAACCAAGGACATAACTCATATCTGAAAAGTTAATGCATGAGTACCTACGGAAAACAAAACAAAAAAAGATTACCAGTCCTAGGCCCATCCCTTTAATAAGCCAAAAAACGATGTATTGTTTGTGTTTAGCTTTCTTTTTTTTTTTTTTAATTGATATACAATATATATATTCTTATAAACTCTAAGGCTCCATGCACACTAGTTTGAAAAAAAACGCCAGTGCTCTTGGCAGGAAAAATGCTAATTTCGAGCGCTTTTGTTTGTACTAGTGCTTAGGAGCGTTTTTTCTGCAAGAATGCAGAATGTCAAAAATGCAAAACAGAAAATGTGGTTGTAAATTCAGAAGTTTTTTCAACTTAATGCATTCAAGTGATTGTAAAGTCTTATTTTTTTTTCTATAAAAATAACAAACATGTTATACTTACCTGCCCTGTGCCGTGGATTTGCACAGAGCAGCCCAGATCCTCCTCTTCTCGGGTCCCTTTTCGGTGCGCCTGGCCCCTCCCACTTGTTGAGTGCCCCCCACAGCAAGCAGCTTGCTATGGGGGTACTCAAGCCAAGCTGTAGCTCTGTGTGTCCATTCAGACATCGAGCTGCCGTTCGGCCCTGCCCTGTCTCTCTCCTGATCGGCTGACTGACTTTGATTGACAGCAGCGGCAGCAGCGGGAGCCAATGGCACCCCTTCTGTGTGTCAGCCAATCAGGAGGGAAAATTCCGGCTGGCCGAGACACTCGTGGATATCGCTGGACAGAGATGAGGCTCCAGTAAATATTAGCGGGGCCAAGGGGGGCTGCTGCACACAGGAGTTATAAAGGCAGAAGGCTTTTAATCTTAATGCATTCTATGCATTAAGATAAAAAAAAACCTTCTGTGTGTAGCAGCCTCCCCAGCACCCCCCTAATTACTTACCTGAGCCCTTCTCTCTCCAGCAATGCCCATGAATGTCTTAGCTGTCTGGGACACTCCTCCTAATTGGCTGAGACACAGCAGTGGTGACACTGGCTCCCCCAGCTGTCAATCAAAGACACTCAGCCAATCAGGGGAGAGAGGAGGCAAGGCTGGGTCGGGGCTCCGTGTCTGAATGGATACACAGAGCTCTGACTCAGCTCGGGTGCCCCCATAGAGAGCTGCTGGCTGTGGAGGCACTTGATAGGAGGGAGGGCCAGAAGCAGCTAAGAGGGTCCGAGAAGAGGAGGATCCAGGCTGCTCTGTGCAAAACCAACATGGGGGACAGAAGTATAACATGTTTGTTATTTTTTATTTTAAATTAGACTATATAATCACTTTAACCCTTTCATTTCTTTCCAAAGGAACAGGCTCTATTCATTCTTCCTGCTGTGTTACCTACAAGGTAACAATAATGGTCTTTCATCCCCACTTTTCAAAGGGTAAATACATTCAGTTTCCTTGCCTTTCCTCATAGTTGTGGTCCTCCATGACCCTTATTAATTTAGTCATTGTTCTCTGCACCCTTTCCTGTTCCACAACATCCTTTGTATGAACTGCATATTAAGATGAGGTCTTACTGCTTTGTAAAATGGCAAAATGATGTCTCTTTGGTAAAAAGTCTTCTGTGTTCTTGTGCCTACATCTCAGCAGCCTTGTCTGTAAACTGGTGATTAACTGCAATGGGTCAGATTCACTACAACATGGACCCTTGCTACACGTACCGTACATGACAAAATGCTTTACCATAGAGGTGGAAAGGGAATGTGTCACTGTGAGAATTGAATGCAAGTGTCAGGATGTGTCTATAAGATTCAGCTATACTGCGTGCATACATAAGCCTCTGGTAAAATTACACAAGGCCCATCAGAAAACTATGGCAGACGTGTCTTTGTGAAGAAGCAAGACATTATCAGCACATCTCAACTTTGTTATGTTCAGGTGGACTAGCTATTATTAATATTATAGGATAATGAAGTCAGTTCTCTTAATCAGAACACACTGATTTACCCTTGGTTTGAAATGTACAATATAATTAGATATGATCAGTCTTAAAATACAAAAAGCAATATATTCTGAGCTAGCAATCTAATTAAATTGTCATATTCTGCCAAGCATGTCAAGCAGTAAAATATATCATAATAATTCTTATGTTCTTATGTCTGTGACATAATGTAAGGTTCTTGAAACGCACTCATTAGCTTCCTCCCAACTGTTTAATTACTAAAGAGACATAACAACATAAAAATAATTCGATCTTATGCGCTATTCTGTCAGCCAGTCTGTATGGTTCTCTTAAAAACAACTTAAGGTCCAGGCCTAATTCTGACATTTGTTGTTTACAAGTTAAAATCAGTATTTTTTGCTAGAAAACCCCCAAACATTATTTATTATTTTTAGCAGAGACCTTAGAGAATAAAATGGAGATTGTTGCAATACTTTATGTCACACTGTATTTGCGCAGCGGTCTTAACCACTTCACCCCCGGAAGGATTTCCCAGGTTAGGACCAGAGCACTTTTTGCTATTCGGCACTGCGTCACTTTAACTGACAATTGCGTGGTCGTGTCGACGTTATTTGATCACTGCTGCATTATTTCTGATCGCCCCTATAAACAAATAAAGAGTGACAATTTTGCAAAAAGAAACAATATTTCTTACATTTTGCTAAAATTCAAATCCAAAAAAAAATATAAAAAAAATTTTCTTCATCGGTTTTGGCCGATTTATATTCTTCCTCTTTTTGGTAAAAAAAAATCACAAACGGCGTTTATTGATTGATTTGCGCAAAAGTTGCCGTGTTCACGGATGATGAGAATTAATTTCTGGGGTCTTTATTTATTTTTTTATTTTTTACTAGTAATGACGGCGATTTTTAGCGGTACTGCAATATTAGGGCGGACATGTCGGACATTTTTGACACTTTTTTGGGACCAATGACATATATTCAGCGATCAGAAATTGAAATGTCCACTGATTACTGTATAAATGTCATTGGCAGTGAAGGGATTAACCTGGGGGGAGAGCTAGGTGTTAACTGTGTTCCCTGGGTGTGTTCTAACTGTGGGGGGGGGGGGCTGGGCTACCATGGGCATGAGAGATCTAACTGATCCCAGTGACAGGGATCAGTAGATCTCTTATGTCCCCATTGACAGAGCAGGGAACCGCCATGTTTACATCAGCGGTTCCCCGCTCTTTGGCTCTGGCAGCCCATCGCAGCCTGCCGGTGGACATCGGGTCCGCCCGAGCCGCGGGCACACTCCTCCGCAGTGTGTCGGGCACGAGAGCGCGCCGCCGACGGCGTTCACCTCCTAGCTGCGCTTGTGCGAATCGCCGCCCATGTACGGCGATTCGCGGACACGTCCACACTGCTGCTGTGGTGTGGAACCGGTTAAAACCGCTTGTGAGCTCAGAGGGACGGGGCGCTTGAAATTTCTTTTTTTTTTATTTATATTTACACTGTCCCTTTAAAAAAAACATTTCGGTCATGGTTATTCCTATTACGAGGAATGTGAACATCCCTTGTAATAGAAATAAGCAGGACAGGGCCTCTTTAATGTGTGATCTGGGGTCAAAAACACTTAAAAGCCATCTTGCCCTCACCGACTTCCTGCCCATCAGTTCAGAAGGTCAGATTGTTTTCGCTGCTACTGACATCTCCGGTAAGTGTGGAAAACCAAATGGAAGTGGTAGGGGGCACCTCTCCCCCGCCGCCCATAAAAGTGATCCCATGGTGAACCCGCCGCCGGACCACTTTTATCTGAAAGAGGATCGCCCACTGTGTAAAAATATACTGGGGTTATGGCAGCTATCTGGTAAATAATGTGAAAATAATGACGTGGGCGGTCTGGAAGTGGTTAAAGACAATTTGCAGTCTAGATGTCCAATCTGATTTTTTTGTTTCATTTCTCTTCAGTTATGGATGAAATATGCAAAATGAAATAAGGAATTATGAGGTGTTCCCTCATTAAGGGTATAGCATAACAACATCATTATTGTGGACCTATAGGGGTTCATTCACTAAAACTGGAGAGTGCACAATCTGGTGCAGCTGTGCATAGCAGCCCTCAGCTTCAGTTTCATTCATTTTTATTACATTTTTTTCTTTCCAAATAAAAGAGAGAAAAATCAAAGCACAATAGCAAATCAACTCTTAGTCTCCGTTCACACCTGAGCGATTTTCTGCTTGAAGCTTGTAGCTCTAAAATGCACAACAAGCCAATTTCCATCCATTTCAATGTTCACATATGAGTGTTCTGTCGCCTAAAACAAAACAACCTGTCCCTCAAAAAAGTACATGAGTTTCTTTTTGGTAGATGTCAAGCGTTTTTTTGGCCCCATAGACTTCAATAGAAATGCCTGACTCTCCACCCCTAATTTCCCCTTCCTCTCCTCCCCCTAGTGCTTTCTATTGGCTATACAAAAATGTCTGAAGATGTAAAACGCTTGTAATATACATATATGCTTTAAAAAAAATGCCCGAAAAATGCCAGTAAATCGCCACACAACCTAAAACTGCACATGCAGTAAAGTAGGTATACATAAAGATCATAATAGTTACAAACATCTGACTTACAAACGACTCCTACTTACAAACTAAGGGAGACAACAGGAAGTGAGAGGAAATCTCCCCCTAGTAAGGGAAATTCACTCCTGTAAAATGTTATTATGGGAAAAAGGTGTCTCCACTGATGCTTTCCACAACAACCCAAAAATTTCAAAATCCAATTATCATTGGGGCAGGAAATGAGGTGAAATCTTCTGAACAGAAACAAAAATAGCAAAACAAACATTACAGGGGTGTTACCCCTTCCCTATGCTATCCAAAAAGCTTAAAAATAGTTAATTTGGCTGAAGCTACACTTAAAGAATGTACCTGTTCCAACTTACAAACACATTTGACTTAAGAACAAACCTACAGTCCCTATCTTGTTTGTAACCCGGGGACCGCCTGTAACAGGGTTGGACTGTTCAGGGAGTCCAGTTTAGTTACAAAAGAGGAGAACAAAATATGCAGGAATTGTGAAAGATTATGCATCTCCATAGTTTTGAAAGGTCCAAGCTCTATGGGTAACAACAGTTTGTTAGTGACCATGGCAATATCATAGGTAGGAAATTAAATGACGGGAGCAGGCCGGCTTGCACACGCTCAATGATGCATAAAGCTTGTCTAAGAGCATCGCATAACAGATTCGATCATAAAGGTAAGTAAGACCCATGAGGTCTAAGGCACCACCAATACTTAGCTAACATGATATTATCTGTAGAGTAGTAATACACATAACTTGTGTTGCGAAATACCAAAACCTATAACCAACCAGCCTCTTAGTCATTTATCGAGGTCCAACAGCCCCTCAACTGGTAACAAACTTACCAAATAAGAAAAAGTAAAAAAAAAAAAACCCTGAAAAAGTCTAGAGGAGAATAAAAGAAATAAATGGGGAGAGAAGAATGAGAGGAAGAGAGAACTAAGAAAAGGAACAAAAGAAGTGGGTCCTGTCGGGGAGCCATCTCTCATGCATCCAGAGTCCGGAACCTGTAGGTAAGTAAGCCAGGGGGATCAGTTTTTTTCAAAAAGACAAAAAGAGATTGTTTATGCCACAGAACACTCACCATCTTTTTGTTCAGCATAATCCAAGTAAGTTTTATTAGGCTAAAGCCATAACCAGGCTTTTCCATGTGGCAGCAATAGTGATTTTAGCCCATAAGAACATAAAGTAAATTAAAGTGTGTGTGTCTAGGCCAGGGTTTCTCAACCAGGGTTCCGTGGAACCCTAGGGTTCCTCCAGAGGTTGCTAGGGGTTCCTTGAGCAATGGTCAATTTCTACCTCTCAGATAAATTCCCAGTGATACCATTGATCTTTTTAGCTATCTGTAAGGGGGTAATTCTTCCCAATGACCGCACGTGTAAGGAGCATTCTTCCCATTGACCATAACACTAATGTATCATGAGTTGTAGATTTTTCATTTTTAGCAGGGGTTCCCTGAGACTAGAGAATTATTTCAAGGGTTCCTTGGTGTTGAAAAGGTTGAGAAAGGCTGGTCTAGGCTATGCATGTGTCTTTAGTAATGTTGATCACAGTAACAGAATATATAAAGAAATAAACCCTCATCCAAAAACAGCGAACTTTAGGCCAAGTCCACTATACATGTAAAGCCGTGACCATCTGGCCACAACCCCCTGAAGCAGGAAGCTGAAGCTTCAAACTTCAGCTTGTTCAATTAAGCTTTGAAAAAGAAACATGGAAACTGAAACTGGTTACAATGCAGGCATGCAAATGTTTAGTATGCCGCTCAGGCTCGGTAGAAGGGGGTATGCAAACCAGTGCATCCGCAACTGCTGCTCAGAGTGCTGGCAGGGGATGGAGCCCATCCTGGCTGCTGCAGTGGCTCGAAGGAAGAAGGATGACCCCTGAATGCCGCATATCTATGGTGTCCTACAGAGATGAGTGGAGTGGCAATCTCAGCCTGGACTCCGACCAGGCCACACCCCCAATGTGTTTTGCTCCACCCCCCGGAACTTAGTCGCGGTAAGCAGCCCTCAGCTTCTAACTTCAGCTTGTTCAATTAAGCTTTGAAAAAGAAACATGGAAGCTGATTGGTTACAATGCAGGGCTGCCCAGATTTTGCACTCTCCAGTTCTAGTAAATAAACCCCATAATGTTATTGTCATTTGCAGTATGTGCAAATGAGGAGTCAGCAAAAGTCTTGCAGAAGTAATGTGGATGGAAACCTATATTCAGCATAGACTACAGGGACACCAGGTGCCATTTATCCTCACGGGCCATGATCTGTTTGCAACATCCTTTCCTGCAAAATTTGTGATAGTACCAGTGTGTGGTAACCTGGTCAATACAAATACAGGCGGTCCCCGGGTTACAAACAAGATAGGGACTGTAGGTTTGTTCTTAAGTTGAATTTGTTTGTAAGTTGGAACAGCTACATTTTTTAAGTGTAGCTTCAGCCTAGAGAACTATTTTTAAGCTTTTTGGATAGCATAGGGAAGGGTTAACACCCCTGTAAGGTTTGTTTTGCTGTCTATATTTCTGTTCAGAAGATTGCACTTCACTTCCTGTCCCAATGATAATTAGATTTTGAACATTTTGGGTTGTTGTGGAAGCAAGGATTGGTGATAAAGCATCAGTGGAGACACCTTTTTCCCAAAATAACTCTTACAGGAGTGAATTTCCCTTCCTAGGGGTAGATTTCCTCTCACTTCCTGTTGTCTCCCTCCGTTTATAAGTAGGAGTCGTTTGTAAGTCGGATGTTTGTAACTAGGGGACCGCCTGTAACCATATAAATCTTGTATAACATATGATTTGTCAGAGAACTCTTCAGGATGAGCCACCCATACCCAAATGTCTTTTTGTTTTCCATACAATATGGAAGTACTGTTACTCTTCTTTTTCTCCTCTGCAAATACCTATAAGGGACTATATTCACAATTACCATATGCAAAGTCTACGCGATTTTTATGTTTCAACCCTCCTGTACTGTGAATAGTGTTATCATTCCTCTCTAGTTGAAGAGGCCTTCTAAAGCCTTGTACACACGATGCAAAGGTCGTACGGCCAGACGTCCAAAATCATATGTTGGTTGTTGTGTCTCGCATACTGACATGCACTAAGCGATCGTACTACCAAGCCTAACGTGGTGACGTGTTACGAACGTATAAAGAAGTTCAGGTGCATGTGATTTGTGAATTAGGAACGTAGGTTTACATGAACGGACACTTCCGGGCGTTCCTGACTTCTGAGCATGCCTGTTTTGCATGTACAACTTGTTGGACCAACTTCTCTGTACACACAGTACAGCAGATGTATGACCACTTGTTGTACAACAAAAGTTTTCTAGTCTGCTCATCCAACTTCTGTACGACCATCGCACGTCGGCTGTTCTAACTGCGCGTACTAACGGTCGGATGATCATACAACAAGCTGTTGTATGTCCGTTTTCGTACGACCATCGCACCGTGTGTATGAGGCTTTAGGGCAGTGGTTCTCAACTCCTGTCCTCGGGACCCACTAACAGGCCAGGTTTGCAGGATAACTGAAATGCATCCCAGGTGATATCATTTGCTGCTCAGTGATTGCAGCAATCTAGTCTGTATCTCCCCAAGGCAATACTTAAAATCTGGCCTGTTGGTGGGTCCCGAGGACCGGAGTTGAGAACCACTGCTTTAGGGGATACATTGAAATAAGATTTTATCATAACATTTTATTCCATTAGATGCAACAGGCATTATTCTTTTTTGTATACAGGAAATAAAACTTCCCAGTGTCTGTGAAGGTTCTCATTTTTCCAGGTCATGGTATAGCTAGTAATAGTCATTTTCAACAGGAATTGTTTTGTAATGTTAAAGATGTTTTGTAGCTTCTTGAGGCCACTTCTTCAGTTCAAGTGAGCATCAGAAAGATACTGCGGCATTTGTTTTCACACAGATAGCACAGACACTTTAATTCAGTCAGCATGGAATGATTAGATGTTATTGTCTAAGAACAGGATGGAAGGTGTGAAAGTTGTGGAACCATCCTGTTCAAGTTATTTAATCCTAGCCTTGGTGTCTGTAAGTCTGCATTTACATGGCTAAAGTTGTAGATTGTCAGGGTAGAGGTATTAAAATGGCATTTTATGTGAAAGACAGATGGGAGTTGATTTACTAATTCTGGTGCAGCTCTGCAGAGAATCCAATCAGCTTCCAGTTTTTTTTTGTCAAAGGTTAATTGAACAAGCTGAAGTTAGAAGCTAATTGGCTACCATGTACAGCTGCACCAGATTTTGCACTCTTCCGTTTTAGTAAATCAATCTGTAGTGTTTATTCAGGGATATTTGTTCCAGTGGCCTCTTTTTGCTGCAGTTTGGTTTTCCGGCCGAGATATGCACCTTATTGGCTCCGAAAGGATGTCCCTTTTTCTTAAGATATAGGAAGACTAATGAGTCCTGACCTGTAGAATTTGTCCTTATATTTGTCTGCAGAGCTATTTGTTTGTCGAGGTTGTTTTGTCTCCCCAATGTACAGGTCATTGCATACCTCATTACACTGCACTGTAGACACCATGTTACTATGCTTTTTGTTAAAGATACTTCTGAGTATTGGATGTGGACTCAAATAGGGCTTATGTTTGTCTATTGCCTAAACCAAATAAGGACCCTAGTGCCCTATCCAATTTTAGGCCCATATCGCTGATAAACTGCAAAATTACATTGCTTAACAGAATATAGGTGACTAGACAAGAGTCCTAAGGCTCATTACTAGAGTTGATCGAACCTCTGGAAGTTTGGGTTCTGCTGGTTTGGCCGAACTTCGGGACAAAGTCCGGGTTCGGGTCCGGACAGAACCCGAACTTTGATCCGGACCCCGAACCCTATTGAAATCAATGGGGACCCGAACTTTTAGGCACTAAAATGGCTGTAACAAAGTCCTGGAAAGTCCTAGAGGTCTGCAAAAGGAAGGAAAATGGGGGTAAGGGTCGGACAAGTGCCCTACAAAGAAATGGGGACAGGAAAATAACTCAAAAGCATTTTTAAACTAAAATCACATAAAAAAATCAAAAATGGAGGTGGATGTGGACCATCTTCATACTGTGTGTGAAAAGTATAAATTAGCGGGTGAAGCCATAGCAGTGTTCTAAAATCATCTTCAAACTGTGTGTGAAAAGTCTAAATTAGCCAGGAGAAGCCATATCACTGTTCTACAATCATCTTCAAATTGTGTGTGAAAACTATAAATTAGCCGGGAGAAGCCATATCACTGTTCTACAATCATCTTCAAACTGTGTGTAAAAAGTATAAATTAGCGTGAGAAGCCATATTAGTGTTCTAAAATTTAGAACAATAATATGGCTCTCTATGCGGCTGGAAGAACAGTAATATGGCTCTATCCCCCTGCAATAGGCTTTTCCCATACATTTTGAAGATGATTTTAGAACACTGCTATGGATTCTCCCGCTAATTTATACTTTTCACACACAGTTTGAAGATGATTGTAGAACAGTGATATGGCTTCTCCCGCTAATTTATACTTTTCACACACAGTTTGAAGATGATTGTAGAACAGTGATATGGCTTATCCCGCTAATTTATGATTTTCACACACAGTTTGAAGATGATTGTAGAACAGTGATATGGCTTCTCCTGGCTAATTTAGACTTTTCACACACAGTTTGAAGATGATTTTAGAACACTGCTATGGCTTCTCCCGCTAATTTATACTTTTCACACACAGTTTGAAGATGGTCCACATCCACCTCCATTTTTGATTTTTTTTATGTGATTTTAGTTTAAAAATGCTTTTAAATTATTTCCCTGTCCCCATTTCTTTGTAGGGCACTTGTCCGACCCTTGCCCCCATTTTCCTTCCTTTTGCAGACCTCTAGGACTTTCCAGGACTTTGTTACAAAAATTTTCAAAACTTTTATTAAATTACCAGAACCCCGGACCCGAACCCGGACTTTTTTTGAAAAGTCCGGGTTCAGGGTCCGGGTCCCGGACACCCAAAAGTTCGGTACGGACCCGAACTTTGCAATTTGGGTTCGCTCAACTCTACTCATTGCCCCTTTGCTTGCCAACAATATTCTATACCCTACCTCAGCATTAAATTGACTCCTACAATTTCTACATTTGATGAGGTGAATTATCCCTCATTATGCACTAAACTTCTAGAGGAGGTGGAATTGTGGTCATCAAAGGCCCTGTCTTGGCTGGGACATATAGCGGCGGTGAAAATGGTAATATTACCTTGGCTATTGTATTTTTTTTAGAACTCTACTGGTTCAAATTTCCTCAGGAGACCTTAATAAATTCCAGACTTGAGTGTTAAAATTAATTTGGGGCCTTAAGGGATTTAGGTTTTCTTTTTGCACATTCTACACTCCCAAGGATGTAGGGGTATTGGGGTGCCGGATTTCCAAAAACACTACAGGTCAGTTCAGTTAACACAATTATGGCAAATATATTCCAGCTCCTATTGCCTGGATTTGATTTCCTTAGAGGCATAAGTTTGTGCACCCCTTTCTACGGACCCCATAATGTTGTTATCCTCCAAGAATCGTAGAGCAATTTAATGCTCCTCATTGTCACACTCATGATTTCCAGGGGTAGTGGGTGTAGGGTTCCATTCTGGTCTTTGGCTCTGCTTTTTCTTTCTTTATTCCTTCTCCTGATTCCTTTTTTCTTTTGAGCAAATGTGAACATTCTCTTTCTGCCTCTGGGGCCAATTTCCGTTATGTTTTAATGATTATTTACCGATTTTAGCGGCAAAAGGGTGATGGATTATACATTTTTACCATTTAGTTGCATATACTATGTTACTTGGAGTATTATTGATATTACAACAGTTCTGCCCTTCGGAGCAGATAATTTGAGCCTTTGATCTTATGGAATTTGACTGTCTATTGTCATAACCTGCCACTGGATACTTACTTATGTGTATCTCTACTTTTACTATGTATCGAGGCCTTATGGACATTTTCTGAGTCATGTTGTATACCACAAATCATTCTGATTTTTAATATTTAATAAAAATCTTTGAAAAGAAAAATAATTCTGAGTATTTCTGACACTTTCGCCTCCCTAGCCACCCATGTGCATTTAACCCTTTGTCTAAATATAAGTTATGCCTTGCTAATTGGCTGAGAGCTCAACAGAACTTTTGGAAAGCACACACAACACTGTCATTTGATGCGTGTGTGTAAAAGTGTAGATATGCTTATCCAAGGAATCTTGTTGACGAATGACTGCTACTGCTACTGGCTCAGTGAATCCCTAGTTTGTAAAACTCATAAGGCTACAAGCATCCCAAAGGCAAGGTCAGTTGTGAGATGTTCCCTAACAGAAATGCTGCGTGTGCCATTTTATATAACTTTATTAGCTCAGCATAACAATCATTAGTGACAGTTCTTCCCCCGTTATATGAGTATGGAGAAAAGTAATGCTATTTTCCCTATGGTGAGCAGCACTGGGTTCACATAAATTAGTATTTTGTAAGCAGTGCAGCAAGTTTGGTGTTGAGCAAATAGTGGGGTTGCGCATGTTCATTTCATTTTATATCTGGTCAAATTTTCATCACTGTTTTTACTATCCTTTTTGACGTTCTATTAATTGTAGTATCAAATCAGGCTTGTTCTGCTCTTTGCAGGGCAATATAAATGCTTTGTCAAAGTACAATGTGTGTGCATTAGAATTTAAGACTTTAATCTGTTGGTCAGGCATAAAATTACTTTTTCTTATGTATTACAACATGCTTTGTGTAATGACTCATGATTGAGGCTACTGTCCTTGTACTGTCATTTTATTTGCTACTGAACTGTGTCAAGCAATTGGTTGAAAGAGATGAAGCAGCGCAGGGGATTATGAATTCTCTAATGCGTTATTAACTTTGCCTATGTATACATACTTTCTACACAAATGTGCATTAAACCTTATTTTAATAAAAAAACACTATGTGTTTCCCCACAAATGACACCTATCACAAGTCTAAAGCATTTCTGTGTACCTGCCGAGTGTAAACACGACTGTCAGATAACATTGGGCTATATGCCTGCCTGTAGTGATGAAAATAAAATTTAACAGCAGAATAGCAGAATACCTCTGGGTATGTCAGACATTTCTCAAGAAAAACAGGTATGCAGTATACACATTTAGATAGATCGATGATAATGGGCTTCTACACTCAACTTGATTACCGAAAATGACGTTAAACTATTTTTTTTAAAACTTACATAAAAGTAAGTAGTTCAATTGTAACTTTAGTAATAAGGTTTTCTAGTTTATATTGTGCTTTTCAAACAATACAAATGTACAATACTGCTACTTTGTGGTGTATATGTTGTTTAGCAAATTAGGTGATACAATTACAGTAAAAAGAAAAGAATCACCCCCTTTAAAATAATCAAGTAGTGCACATTTCTTAAAATCCAAGTGAAAGATATAACACCAACAAGTCAGAAAGAAAATAAAAAAATGTAAAAATTAATAAAAATGTAATTAATTAAAAAACAGAATTCCTTGGGAAAAGGACCACCCTCCTCCTAAAAATGACTTGCAAATGCAATCAGGTGTAGCTAATCACCTTCTCAATTGCACACAAAGCCTTTTGACTTTCAACTGATCAGCTGTGGTCATTTTGATTAGCTCAGCATGAAAAGAGCATTCCTGGAGCATTTCAGTCCCTTGCATTTCAACTGAATCAAACAATCAACTATGAGTGGCAAGGCATTGTCAAAAGATCTCTGGGATAAAGTTGTGGACAGGCACAAGTCAGGAGATAGATACAAACAATGTCAAAGGCTTTATCAATGCCTAGAAGCACAGTGAAGTCTATTTTTAAGAAGTGTAAGGTATTTGGTACAACATAGACCCTCCCTGGATCAGAATGTCTCTCCAAACTGGATGAAAGAGCCAGGAGAAAACTGGTCAGAGAGGCTACCAAGAGGCCTACAGCAACTCTGAAGCAGTTGCAGGAATTTATGAAAGAGTGGTCACTGTGTGCATGTAACAACATTATCACAAATTCTCCACAAAGGTGGCTTATATGGGAAGGTTGCAAGAAAAAAGACACTCCTCAAGAAAGGCCACATGCAGTCATGACTGAGCTTTGCCAAAACGCATCCTGAAGATTCTGAGGCCACATGAAAAAAAAGGCGTTATGGTCAGATGATGCCTTAACACCAAACTATATGTCTGGCGGAAATCCAACACATCCCACCATCCGAATAACACCATTCCTAAAGTAAAGCATGGAGGTGGTAACATCCTGTTATAGAGGTGCTTCTCTGCAGCAGGGACTGGAGCACTTGTCAGGATAGAAGGAAAAATGGATAGGGCAAAATACGTCAAATTCTTGAGGAAAATCTGCTGCCTTCTGCCAGAAAGTTGTCAATGGGAAGAAGGTTTACCTTCTAACATGACAATGACCCAAAGCACACAGCAAAAATGACCACACAGTGGTTGAAGGAGAAAAAGGCGAATGACCTTGCATGGCCTAGTCAGAGCCCAGACTTAAACCCCATTGAAAATCTGTAGAATGACTTGAAGACTGCAGTCCACAAACAGTCACCCTCAAATATAACTGAAGTTGAGCAGTTCTGCAATGAATAGTGGGCAAATATTGAAAAAGTCTAGATGTGTAAAGTTCGTAGAAACATACCCCAACAGGCTAAAGGCTGTAATTAAAGCAAAAGGTGATTCAGCAAAATACTGACACTAAAGGGTGATCCAACTCAGTGATTCTCTTTTTGAATTTCTTTTATTTTATTTTTTTCTGACATGTTGGTGTTATATATTTTTTATATATGTTTTTTTGACTCTCCACTAAATAGTATTTGTATTTTTAAAGCAACAGAAAACCCTTGCCAGGGCAGCTAGATCTACTGTATATAATGCTGTAGTCAGCGGTAACATAATAACACCCAGATTTGTCTCCTGGCCTATTTTTAAAATGAAGGCAGATAAAATGCTATTGGGCTTGAGCTGCTTGTCCACATACATGCAAGAGACACACAGATGCTTAAATCATAAACCTATATTTTTTAAAAAATATGCCACCATTATAGGACCAGCTATTATTGGGCTTATGCAAGAATATGAATATTCCGTTTTTAATTATTATTATTATTATTTTGCAGGCTTACTCATGCAACATTCAAATTTGTCCCCTGCTTAACTAGATTTACATTATCTGAGTGTGATCCTTCAGCTTCAGAGCTGGGATCAGCCATAACCTGAGGTCTTTCAGTTGCTGCCCTTCAACTATTTACATTATGGTCGTGGCCCTCTGACCGAAGATAGATGTGGATCACATAAACACGCAACAAGACTTACAACATAAATAGACCTGAGGTGTGCCTTGGTCATCTGGTCAGTATGCCAAGAGAAGGGGGCATACCCTATATAAGTAATGGGTAATAATGGAGAAGAATGTGCTGAGAAAAGCCCTGAAAAAAGGGGATGGGAGGGAGGGTATCGTGCACTGGAACCGACAAAGAGCCTGGAGAGTGAGGGTGCTTAAATACCCTCCGGGCTCCTCCCATAAATTCAGGCCAGCCCACTGGCCTTCCTACTTATCTCTTAGTAGGAAAGGAAATATAGGAAAATGAGTTACTTTTCAGGTGCTTCTCTTTAGAGTCAACAATTTTAGCTATATTCAATAGACATATCTTTGATAATATGCATTAAATCATAATAAAAGTCCAAAAGACACATATTTGATGTACAAATAAAGTTAATAACCGATCCTTAACCGTTTACTGACCGCCCACCGTAGATATACTGCGGCAGGGCGGCCGCTCTGTGCCAGATCACGTACTTGGTATGTGATCTGACACTTCTGGGTCTGGAGGGTGCACGCGCGCTGCTCCTGCTGTGATTGGAAACAGTGAGAGCCAATCAGCGGGTTCAGCGGACACAATGTTCGCCGGGATCCTGCAAATCATTCAGGAGAAAGGCTGAACAGCGGTCTGCCTATGAAAACAAGGCAGATCGCCTTTCTGTGAGAGGTGTCCGATTTGTCCGTCGCAATATCGCAGTCTCGCTATAAGTCACTGATCGCCGCCATTACTAGTAAAAAATACAAATAAAACAAAAATAAATAAAAATTTACCATAGTTTGTAGAAGCTGCAACTTTTGAGCAACCAATCAATATACACGTATTGGGATTTTTTTTTACCAAAAATATGTAGCAGAATACATATTGGCCTAAACTGATGAAGAAATTAGATTTTTTTACATTTTTTTATTGGATGCGTTTTATAGCAGAAAGTAAAAAATATTGTTCTTTTTTTTCAAAATTGTCTGTCTTTTTTTGTACATAGCACAAAAAATAAAAACCGCAGAGGTGATCAAATACCACCAAAAGGAAGCGCTATTTGTGGGAAAAAAAAGACATACATTTTTTTTGTGTACAGTGTCGCACGCCTGTGCAATTGTCAGTTAAAGTAATGTAGTGCCGTATCACAAAATATGGCCTGGTCATGAAGGGGGGTAAACCTTCCAGAGCTGAAGTGGTTAAACAATCAACCCTAAATAGAAATACCCCAACATATAATAGGAGACTGTACCACTTATGGTCAAATATGTACGAACAATCCTGTAGTATGCATATATTGGATCATCCACATTAAAAAAGTCGGGGATACTCTTTCTTCAGTGTGTTTCTCAGGTGCTAGGACCTGTTTCTTCAGGAAGAGGTGAATTGTCTATTTAAATGCAAATATTTCTATTAAAATGAACATGTACGCATCGTGTACATCTATAACCATCTTATAAAGCTATACACATATAGCTGAACTTACAGGTGTATATAGGTAGGGCACATACTGTATATTTAGTGGCGTGTCTGGATGTGATGGTGCACAAACCAAAGCAGCAAAGGCGTCCTCAAAAAGTGGGAATGGAGAGTAAAGCACAAACCAAAGGACCTAATATAGCACATTTAGATCTGCAGAGGGGAAGGAAGTTGTTAAATAAAAGTGTGTCCTGATTTATAAATGAGACTAATTTCAATATTACTTACCTTGATAAAATAAAGTATTGCACAAGTGGAAAAGTTATCCAGGAGGTTAATAGAAACTGTACATTAGAGGGATCTAAAAAAGGAGATAATGTCACACCACCTTGATCGAATATACAGTATATGATATGATTTTAACATCTAAATATCCAAAAATATCTCAAGACTTAGGAGATTATAGCATTACAAATGAAGGGATACTATCCCTCCAAGAGGTGCCCGCAGTCACCATACAAGGGGGCCCTGATGCCCGCATGAACAATCTGTACAATAAAATTGCACCAGGATAAAAAAAATATAAAAAAAAAAACTCCCCTTAGTATGCAGAGCATAACAAAATAAAAAAAAGTAAAATATGCCAAATAAACACAATGGAGAATCTTACCAATGCCCCTTAAAGAGGCAGTAATCTGGTCAGGGGGAAACATATTTAGCAGCAGAAGCCAAGCCCCGTGAGTAAGGTCGGGTTCACACATGTCCAGCTGTGGTTTGCAGTCTGGAGTCTGGTGTGTTTCTGCTCACCAGTTCAGGTGTGATGCAGGTGTGAAGTTTTACCTGAATTTGCACCTGAAGATGCACAGCACCCTTTCTCAAACCACACCGCAGCCGCCCCGGATATGCGTGAACCAGCTCCATTGAAAGCTGTTCATATTGACATGTGAATCCAGCCTAAGTGGAGAATCTCTCCCCTTCCCTTTAAATACTCCCCACCGAAAGTGACCCTCAACTGCTGCTGGAACAGTGCAAAGCAGATGCAAAAATGATGCCAAGTGTCAAAGGGCATTGCTTCCAGACTTACAAGCTAAACCAGAAGTGATACTGTCTTCTGGAGAATGCACAGATGGAAGGGGTGGGCATTTAAAAATGACTGCATGCCCCCTAAATCTGCCACATATAGATGGAAACAGCTCCTACTCACAAAACACCCCTAGCTGCAGACCCCAATGAATAGGGACGAATATTGCCCGAAAGGCAGATGGGGAGAAAAATTCAAGGGCACCACAGGCGGGTCAACAGATGTTAAGAAATGACCCCACCTGTGTCCTGCATCTGCTGCTACAGGTTGACAGCACCAGAAAAGCAGCTAAAAAGATGTTTTAGGCCATTTTTTATACACTTGCAGGTATATGCATGTGTATATGAGATGGTCATTCTTTTCCATAACAGTTGAAAGATAAACTGCAAAAATATGACACAAGTAGAAAAGGACAATGTTTGATAAGCACCATGGACTATAACAGGGATATGCAATTAGCGGACCTCCAGCTGTTGCAAAACTACAAGTCCCATCATGCCTCAGCCTCTGGGTGTCATGCTTGAGTCTTGCTATGCCTTATGGGACTTGTAGTTTTGCAACATCTGGAGGTCCGCTAATTGCATACCTCTGGACTATAAGATCCATGGAGGAACCTTAATAATGGGCATTAGGCAGGGAAGATCATGGTAAAGTTTTGTGTTTTTTTTTTACTAAATGTGGAAACCTTATAAAGTGTAATTTATGCGTATTTAACTGTATTTATGTAAAGTAACCAATGAGAGATTTTTTTTTTTTTGCTTTGTGCATTATCATTTTTCCTATCTGTATTGAATAAGACTGGATAGGACTGATATTTATGAAAATGCGAACCGACTACTTTCTATTTCCAAAAATGATTCTTTCTGTACATTACATTCAGTTGATAAGAGCACCTTCAAGCATTATTTATTCAATGTATTGGCACTGTTTCCTTTGTTTTACTAACAGTACAAACCTGCCATCTGGATGTACTGTAGCACTGATAAAAAGAACATATGTTGAAAATTTCCAGGTTCTTTATAATAGTGCAGAACAATTAAGGTGAATAGAAGCAGTGTATATTCATCAACAATGAAAAGCAGATGCAATCCCGTTTTTCTCTCTGTGAGTCTATGCCACTCTATGGGTACATTCGAATGAAAAATCTGATGTGTACAATACTGAGCAAACGTTTTAGGCAGGTGTGAAAAAAATGATGCAAGCAAATTAAGAACGCTTTCAGAAATAGAAGTATTCATAGTTTATTTTTATCAATTAACAAAATGGAAAGTAAATGAACAGAAGAGAAATACAAATCGAATCAATATTTCGTGTGGCCACTCTTTGTTTTCAAAACAGCTTCAATCCTTCTAGGTAGGTCAGAAGTCACGTCCGCCCAATGGTCCTAAAGGGGCCCGTTTTTTTTGTTTTTTTTTGGCCTGTCATTTTTTTTCAGATTTTTTTTTTTTTTGCATTGTAGTGTAAATATGAGATGTGAGGACTTTTTGACCTCTGATCTCATATTTAAGAGGTCCCGTCATGCTTTTTTTTATTACAAGGAATATTTACATTTCCCATGTAATAGGAATAAAAGTGATCATTTTTTAAAAAAAAGAACAGTGTAAAAATAAAATGTAAAATGTAAAAAGTAAATAAATAAATAAATAATAATAATAAAAAAAAAATGAAAGCGCTCCGTCCCCGCGAGCTCACGCGCAGAAGCGAACGCATACGTAAGTCCCGCCCACATATAAAAACAGTGTGCAAATCACACATGTGAGGTATCGCCGCGATCGTTAGAGCGAGAGCAATAATTCTGTCACTAGACCTGCAGCTCAAAACTGCTGACCCGTAGAATTTTTTAAACTTCGCCAATGGAGATTTTTAAGCTGCAAAGTTCGTCGCCATTCCTCGAGCGGACGCAATTTTCAAACATTACATGTTGGGTATCATTTTACTCGGCGTAACATTATCTTTCACAATATGGAAAAAAATTGGCCTAACTTTACTGCTTTCTTATTTTTTAACTAAAAAAACTGAATTTATTTTCAAAAAAGCACGCTTGGAAGACAGCTGCGCAAATACGGTGTGACATAAAGTTTTGCAATGACAGCCATTTTATTCTCTAGGGTGTTAGAAAAAAAAATATATATAAGGTTTGTGGGTTCTAAGTAATTTTATAGAAAAAAAAAATGATTTTAACTTGTAAACAACGAACCCAAATAACAGCCCCCTGAGTGAAGTGGTTAAAGTGTTTGTTAAGGCACATTTTCAAACACATTTCAGCACCTCTATTATACTCAGGCATACCACAGTGTTCATGTCTTTTTTTAAAAAACCAGGCATGTAAATAGCTATTTAGAGCTGTCTTCAGGCCGAACATGTGACTCGTGGCCGCTTTTCAGCTCCGATGGATGGCTTCTGCAGGAGGGGCCAAGATCTCCCTCTGACGTCAGTCGGGGAGATCACGTGACCACTCAGTCTCTCCCACAGAAGCCCTGTATCGGAGCTGAAAAGCGGCCACGAGTCACATGACTGGCCTGCAAACAGCTCTAAATAGCTATTTACAAGCCTTGTTTTTAAACACTGTGGTATGCCTGAGTATAATAGAGGTGCTGCCAGTGAGCATTATACATTTTTAGATTTACACTTATAGCGGCGGGGGGCGGAGACAGAGACACAAAACATGGAGCTGGCAGGGAGGGAGGGGGAGAGATGAGAGCAGAGAGGACAGCTGCGGATGACGCAGGGGCATCACAGACAACGGTGACCAGGGCTCAGAAGCCCTGTTTTTTGTTGTCGGCGCAGAGAGGGGACACAGGATGTGGCAGGTTTGGGCATGTTTTTTTATAGTTTAGAGGGGGAAGATTACATAGCACAAGCACTGTGCTGTTTAATCTGCTTTAAGGGACCAGGATATAAATTTTTTTCTTTTGGATTAACAAACACTTTAACTAACCTCCCTGGCGGTAATCCTGAGTGTTGCTTGGGTTAATTTTCAGTACCAGAAGTGGTAACCCCAAGCCACACTCGGGATTACACTGTATTTCACAAGAACATAAGCAAGGCAACCCTACTAAGGGAAGCCAAAAATCGTAGATGGAAAAAATACACATGATGGCCTACTCTTGCATAGGCAGCATGCACATGGTAGTGAGCTGAGATAGGTGGGCCAACACACTCGCCCGTGCCGGGAGCTGTGGTGTGGTTAGTGGCAAGATGGAGCACATGAATATAGTTCTCAGTACCAGATATATCCAAGCAGGGATAGAACAATAGGTCCTAATGATGTGCAGTAACCTCTAGCAATCAATCAGTGAGTGTGGACCAGTTTTTTAAGTTTACATTAATAAAGTTTTTTTTTAGATAAGTCTATGTGTGTGTTTGGTTTTTGGGAGGTTGGGGGCCCAGGGTCCAATCAATATTAAAGACGGTCCTGCCCAGACAGATTCAAAGATATTGAGATCAGGGCTCTGTGAGGGCCAAACCATCACTTCTATGACTCCTAGTTCTTCTTTACACTGAAGAGAGTTCTTAATAACATTGGCTGTATATTTGGGGTCATTGTCCTGCTGCAGAATAAATTTGGAGCCAATCACACGCCTCCCTGATAGTATGACAGGATGGATAAGTATCTGCCTGTGTTTCTCTGCATTGAGGACACCACTGATCCTGACTAAATCTCCAATTCAATTTGCAGAAATGCAGCCCCAAAACTTGCAAGGAACCTCCACCATACTTCACTGTGGCCTGAAGACACTCATTATTGAACCTCTCCACAGCCCTTTGGCAAACAAACTGCCTCCTGCTACTGCCAAATATTTCAAATTTTGACTCATCAGACCAGAACACCAACATATATGGAACTGATTTGCTGATTGGAAATTTGTCTATATGGAATTGTTTTGCTGAAAAGAGTCTGTGGCTAAAGTGGCGATGCTTGACAATACACTGGGACACGGTTGTGTTTTATTGCACAGTTGTGTAAACAATATATGGCACGTTTATTTATTTTAATATCGTTTTATGTGGGACGTTTACATATTTTTATATCTCTATATACATGATGTTGTTTACTGTCAGGACTTTATTTAAATTGTAGCACTTTATGGTATATATGTATTGAGTTTTTATAGTGCAGCATTTTTTTTTTATTATTATTTATTTAGAACATTTGGTATCACAAACTGTGTGCAAGCAGCTTTACTTTTTATAATTTACCTCTGTGCAGAATTTATAAAGTAGTCCAGAGCACCTGCTGCCATTTTTCTCCCCCCGTAGTTCCTATGTTTGCGTGCATAGGACATGGAAACAAGGCTAAGCAACTCAACTTTACAGCATTTTTTCACTCCTGCCTAAGATTTTTGCACAGTATTGTATATTGTCAGACTACTCAGCATTAGACATATACAGAGAAGAAGAATGAAGCTTACAAGGATCTGAATGAGGCTGTATTTGAAGAGACCTGAACTGGCACAGTGCCAGTCCTGGCTAACCTTACCTTCTGAACAGTGGCGGCCACTCCATTAGGGACAGAGGGGCGTCCCCCCAATTCATGTGCCCGGGCCCTAATCTACATGCAGGTCGTCAGACACTTGGATTTCAATGTTTTTTTTTTTGAAGCACATGATTAGAGCCAGAGGCTCTAATTGGATTAAAAAAAGGGTGGGATTTGGGAGCAAAGCACTGTGCCCTGAGCCCACCCAGTTGTGTGATAATAGCAAATTAATATTCACTATTCAAAATTAGTTCATATATACCGCGCTTAGAATTAATCAAAGTGCAGCTGCGACAATTAACAGTGCAATATCCACCATAAACATATTAAAATCAAAAAATGTCACGCTAAAACAGCATTGAATACACAAATTATAGTGCATAAATATTTGACTTAAATAAAGATAAAGCATTAACAAACAGTGGAACAATATTAAAGTGCAAAATGTGAAATAATTAGTGCAAAAAAAACGGGTTAAAGTGAGTCCAAAAACAGTCATAAAAAATAAGAAAAATGGAGAAAAACACAGTTTCAAAAAACCACCAAGGACAGAAGAAGGGTGGTAGACCGGTGATAGAAAATATAAATGAAGAAGGCCAGAAGATCCACTTTATGCTCCACCACCACTAGGACACATTGGACACCTCCGGTGACAAGGGGGTAACAGCGGGGAGCGCGGTTCTCCTTACCCAGGTGGGCTCCGGGCAAATTGAGGGATCAGCTGTTAACCTCCTTCTTCCACGTGTCTTCAGGCATACAAAATCATTCCTTATGAGCCGGATCCATAAATATGCTGACCAAAAATTGTGTGTCCAACCACCTGGGAGCATAAAGAGGAGACCGAGGGGGAAGCCACCAAGGAGGAGATGCTGAAAAGGAGATGCCAAGGAGGAGACGCTGAGAAGGAGACACTGAGTCCCGTGACCTACAGTAGATGGGGTAAGAGCGGAGTTTGCCGGCTGGTCGACCGATCGGGTTGGGGACCGACCAATCAACCGACAGATGTGGTGCCCTCTGTTGAAGCTGTGATGATGAAATGCGTCAGTGCATGACCTAGCGGCGACCAGAAACGACGACTGCGTGTCACGAACAGAACAGAACAACCAGACACTATCGGCACAGTGGATGCAGCAGATGGTGGACGGTGTTCCAACTGATGGGCGACAGTGCTTTCTTCTCTCATTTATGCTGGTTTAAAGTCTAATTTTTGTAAGTGCGGTTTTAAGGGGGGTGGTTTTTGTCTAATAAATTTTGGAAATGAGATTACACTATGTAGAGCCTTCTTTTCTCACATGACCAACCGCCCATGGAGTGATGTGTTGTTCGAAGGGATCTGTAATAAGCGGATATCTTTGGTTTACCTAAGGCGTATACCTAACAGCTTTTTGGTGAGTGTGAACCCCTAGGGGAGTGCGACTCACGTGGTGTGGACTCGTCTTGATATACAAGCAGTGTCACATCACAACTGAGTATAAAAGAGAAGGGAGGCTCCTCAAAGTGTAGCAATATGGTTACATTTAATGAAGGTACAACATTTAGCAACTCACATGGCTGATGATGGTGTTTGAAGCACGTTTATGAACTATTAATTGGAACCTTCAATTTTATCAAAGTTTCCATCACCCAACATTACCTCACTTTACTTGTAATTGCTCATATGGGATACATATGAATGCCAACCACATTTCAATTGTGGATGGGAGCACGGCTATGAGTACAGGCAGGGATGGACTGACAACCCATGGGGCCCCCGTGTCCCTGTCCATACTCAAGCCACACAAAACACCACCTACTTATTGCACTGCGTCTACATTACATATGTTAGCCCCTATCCCTTTAGCTGCAGTGGCAGCAGCTGAGGATGTACACTTGCTGCAGTAGGAATTAAATCCCTGTTGCTTTTGGTGGGTGATCGTGATGCTTTCAAGTGAATGGGTCCCACTCTGCAAATACCTGCAACTATGTGCAATGCACGCAGTTGTAGCATGCTAGTGTGGGGTCCAAGGGGTTAAAGCAGGTGATGAGGAAGTAATACAATGCCTCCTCACTGCCTGCTTTAACCCTTTTTTCGCTGTACACAAGGTTGCATGACCTTTGCAGAGCAGCCCTATTCACTTGCCGTGACGGGGTGTATAATTCCTGCTGCTTCTGCAACATGTGTACCCCCCTGGCCACTGCATTTAAAGGGGGTGTGGTTGGGGGGTGAGTAAAAACAGGGTTCAACTATGAAGTTTTACCACCCCCAAACTGTGAATGTAAACAAGCCCCTATTGTCCTGAGACCCCTGTCACAGTTGGTGTTTAGGGGACACCTGGGATGAGGACAGAGAGGGACCCCTGAGATAAGGACAGAGAGGGGTCCTGGGATGAGGACAGAGAGGGGGTCCTGGGATGAGGACAGAGAGGGGGTCATGGGATGAGGACAGAGAGGGGGTCCTGGGATGAGAGCAGAGAGGGGTTCAGAGATGAGGACAGAGATGATGCTCATTAACGCTGATGCTCATTAACGCTGATGCAAAACGCCGTCGAAATCGCGTTTTTGACATCGATTTTGGCCTGATGTCGGTCCCAAAGTTTTGCTATTACGCCTGTGTGTATGAGGCCAAAACTTCATTTTTTTGTTGAACTTGCTCCTTTCCTATACCCAAAAGTTCCCATCTCCAATGCAATTAAAGCAATATTAAATCCAAAGGCAAATATTTATTATATTGGAGCTTACCATTTCTTATATGTGAGTTTTTATTTTTAGGCTTTCTTTCTTCTATTTTCATCTGGTGATGCAGCCAGAACATCTCTTGTTTTTTTAAAAGAATAAGCTCTCTACCAGATGTACCAGTTTACAGGGCTAGGACTACCCATTCAACCCTGGCAGGAGTGCTTACAATTATCAGTTTTTATTTATTTATGTAAAACCTTTATCCCGAAATGAAAAAAACAGGCTGCTGTAACTGCCTATAAAGTGTTTGCTGCAGTGTATTTAAATCTGCTAGTACAACACTCTCCTCCCCCTAGTCTGTCTATGCTGCTGTCCATAGGTGCCCCCTGTGCTCCTTCATCCAAAGTGGGGGCACTCTAATGCAGTTGGTGTGTTACTGGCCAGATCACCAGGTAAAAACAAAGGGCAAAAAGCCTAAGAAAAGAAACCAAATGTGGCAACTACATTCAGGGTCGCCGATGAAGGTAGTACAGCCAGCCCTTATGTACTGAGCCTGGGCCCTATCAGTTCAAAAGGGGGGCCTGGGCACCTGCTGAGCTGTACTGTTTTATTGCAGACACCGATCCTCTTCTGCCTCCCCCTGCAGCACCGCCAGCTTCTCTTCCTCTCCCTCCTTCCGGCTGCACTGCAGGGAGAGTGGTTCTAGCACATGCAATAACCAAAATACCACATGCCACAGTATTCCAAGTAAAAATATGAAGTAGAGCTAGCACCAGATATACATCACATAATAAGTTAATGTTCGCTAATTAATGAGTAAGTATAACACTTAGTACCCCCTGAAAATTAATCATCTTCTTTTTTCCAAACCATCTTTGTTCAGACATTATCCAGAGCGCTGCCCCTGACCTGCAAGGGTTAAATGCTCATTTAGGTCTAGGGGGCTGGAAAAATTTGCTAAACCTAAACCTGGTGCACACTGAATCTGGTGCAGCTGTACATAGTAACTAATCTGGAAAAGAGAACACAAGCGCCCTTCTAAGTGCAGCAACTAGGTCAATATTTATTAACAACAGCACGCTTACTGGCTCCGGTAAAAGTGATCCCGCGGTGAATCCACTGCAGAGACCACTTTTATGTGAAAGCCGGCCGCCTGCCCGTTAAAATGATGCCGGGGTTATGGTAGCTATCTGCTGCCATAACAACGGTATTCAACAGTAAAGTACCACCATATAATGGCAGTTGGTAAGTGGTTAAAGCGGCTCTTCAGTCATTTTTTCAACTTGCCATCGATTAAATCCTCTGCCCTGGTTGTTTTAACTATATAGAGTAAAACATTTTTTTTCTGCCAGTAAATACCTTATACAGCCCACTTCCTGTTTCTTGTCTGGTCATTAGCCTAGGCTTATGACATCATGCACATCTCTCTCACTCTTATGAGAGTTTGCCAGGAAGAGAGGAGGGATGAGTCATAAGAGGGCCAATATGAGCTGCAGGGCTGCAGAGCTGGCGGTGTGCCTCTGTGTGTCTGTGTAAATCCAGGAAGTGACAGGCAGTAGCTTCAGCTGCCCACAGTTAAAATGGATGAAGCCATACTTAGTGGAGGGAGATTTCTGCAGCATATTTGGCAAGTACAGAATCACAGTATATATAAAATATATATGCAAAGTGGTTGGAGGAAAGCTTCAGAATGGCAAAGAAGTTTTTATTACAAATTATGTGGGCAGACTGCAGTTCCATAAGCAAATACGATGTGCTAATTATTTATAAAATATATTTATTTAAGTTTTACATGTCATTCTAAACTGATATTACTTAAATGATCTCCTTCAGATTGGAAAGGAATACTCTAACAATGACCATGATCAGGAAAGCAGAGAAAACAAGCACAGTCAGTGTGATAAAAATCAATGCAAGACTTCAAATACGGTAGCTGGCAATAGCTCAGTCAATGATACAACTGAGGGGAAACAACAGTTTTGAAAAATTATTGAGCCAACTTAAAAAAAAAAAATAATATTCCCAAGACTGCCCAAACAAATGTAGGATTATGAAAATGAGTACTAACACTGGCATAGTTTGTATTGAGCTGGTTGTAAATTTGCTGGTTTGTGCGCAAAATGCCATTTCATTAACCTTGTACTGCCATTATCTGGCCACTAGATGGCACCATTTTGATGAAGTCTGCAGTAAAAGCAAACATTGGCTTCAACATTAGCAGGTAGTGCATATTGATCTCATGTAATAATTTAAACTCTAGAGTATATCATTATGAAGATTTACTGCTGATGCATTTAAAACAAAGTTAAAAAAATGTTAATGAAATCACTTCACTAAATTGTATTTACAGGCAGAGAAAAATATATTAACACAATAATATAACACACGGAAAAGAAGTATGGCAGTTTCCACTGCAGCACTGTTACCAGGATATAGCAGGGAATGGCAGAAATATAGAATGGCTACATGTGAAAATTTTAATTATGCCACTTCAATTAAAAAATCTGTCACTTACAGTGCTCCCCTAAAAAGGGTCCCGTATAGAGTTACTAGACAGTAGCAGATACACACAATATTTTTGCATTATCATGCAACTACATGTGATAAATCATTTATTAGTGCTGCACGATTCTGGCCAAAATGAGAATCACAATTGTTTTGCTTAGAATAAAGATCACGATTCTCGCGGCGTAACATCTTACATATACAAAAAAAATTGGGCTAACAGCACTGTTTATTTATTTATTTTTTTGAAAGTGTCATTTTTCCCAAAAAATTGGGTTTGAAAGACCGCTGCGCAAATACCGCGTGACATAAAATATTGCAACAATTGCCGTCTTATTCTCTAGGGTCTCTGCTAAAATATATATATATATATATATATATATAATGTTTGGGGGTTCTAAGTCATTTTCTAGCAGAAAATACTGGATTTTTATTTGTAAGCAGCAAATGACAGAAAAGATTTAGTCTTTAAATGGTTAAACTAAACTCTTCAATACACTGGAGTTCAACCCTTTGATCATTTGAAACATAGTATCTTTTTACTTCTTTTATCAACTTGCCTTGGCTCTCTGCCCAGACTTGGCAGTCTACCCAGGTAGAAGAGACTTAAGTCGCTCCGACTTTAGAAAAAGATTCCTAGGGAGACTTCAGGCGACTTGCATTGACTTCTATTACAGTCAAGTCGCGCTGAGTCGCCCCGCATGTTGGACTCTATTAACTGCACTGAAAATCGCAGTAATATGTGATGGAGATCGCAGGGGGTGAATCGAGATAGCGATTTTAATTAGGGGTGGACCGATATATCGGTTGGCCGATATATCGGACCGATATTTGCCTTTTTTTAACGAATTGGCATCGGCCGATTGTTATGTTAATGAGGCCGAAAACCGCCCCCTCCCGTCGGCGCCGGGAACCCACATTAAACTGCAGGCTCCCGGACACCGAGGTGCGCCGATGTGTCACTCAGACACAGTGAGAAGGCAGAGCTGCCCCAGCGGCCAAATGGAGTACTGCGGCCGCTCGGGGTGCTGTGTCTTCTATCTGAGTGATAGGCGCACGTGCAATGACCTCATCACAGCGCAGCAGGCACCGGGAAATTTGAATCTACATGTGTGAATCGCTCTGTGTGCTGCATTTCATTGACACAGGTAAAGCTGTATTTTCTGGCACTGGTATATGCTGTATTTCCTGACACTGTTATATGTCTGTATTTCCTGGCACTGGTATTTGGCTGTATTTTCTGGCACTGGTATTTGGCTGTATTTTCTGGCACTGGTATATGGCTATATTTTCTGGCACTGATATATGGCTGTATTACATGGCACTGGTATATTCTGTATTACATGGCACTGGTATATTCTGTATTACATGGCACTGGTATATGCTGTATTACATGGCACTGGTATATTCTGTATTACATGGCACTGGTATATGCTGTATTACATGGCACTGGTATATGCTGTATTACATGGCACTGGTATATTCTGTATTACATGGTACTGGTATATGCTGTATTACATGGCACTGGTATATGGCTGTATTTCATGGCACTGGTATATGGCTGTATTTCATGGGACTGGTATATGGCTGTATTTTATGGACACTGATATATGGTTGTATTTTATGGCACTGGTATATGGCTGTATTTCATGGCACTCGTATATGGCTGTATTTCATGGACACTGATATATGGCTGTATTTCATGGCACTGGTATATGGCTGTATTTCATGGCACTGGTATATGGCTGTATTTTATAGACACTGATATATGGCTGTATTTCATGGCACTGGTATATGGCTGTATTTTATGGCACTGGTATATGACTGTATTTCATGGCACTGGTATATGACTGTATTTCATGGCACTGGTATATGACTGTATTTCATGGCACTGGTATATGGCTGTATTTCATGGACACTGATATATGGCTGTATTTCATGGCACTGGTATATGGCTGTATTTCATGGCACTGGTATATGGCTGTATTTTATGGACACTGATATATGGCTGTATTTCATGGACTCTGGTATATGGCTGTATTTTATGGCACTGGTATATGCTGTATTTCATGGCACTGGTATATGGCTGTATTTCATGGCACTGGTATATGGCTGTATTTTATGGACACTGATATATGGCTGTATTTCATGGCACTGGTATATGGCTGTATTTTATGGCACTGGTATATGGCTGTATTTCATGGCACTGGTATATGGCTGTATTTCATGGGACTGGTATATGGCTGTATTTTATGGGACTGGTATATGGCTGTATTTTATGGACACTGATATATGGCTGTATTTCATGGGACTGGTATATGGCTGTATTGAAAGGGCTCTTAAGTGAACCATATACATACAAGAATAATCACAATTAACTGTTATATTTTATGAGATGAATGGGAAAAATTAAAATCAGCCTAACATATCGGCCCCAAAAAATCAGCGTTCCAATATCGGCCATCGGCCACCCGATTTCTAAATATCGGCATCGGCCAGAGAAAAACCCATATCGGTCGACCTCTAATTTTAATACGATTAATTGTGCAGCTCTATCATGTATATATCTCCGGTGTACCAGGTCTGATTGGGGACACTGTCACAAAGCCATTGATTGATAGTGAAGAAGAGCAATCAAAAAGAGCAAGTGCAGCTACATGCCCTCAATCACACGGAATCTGAACACAAGACATGGAAAATGATTTATCAGCTGCAAGACACAAATTCTAACATCACCTGATGTGCAACACATGGGACACTACTAAATACAACCAACTCACATGCAATTAAACAGGAGATGAATTGCTAGTGCGTGTAGAACAATATACATTGGCTAATCACGCCAACACAGGATTTTTGTAAATGTTTAAAAATACCCTATTGTAGAGCAGAAAAGGAACGTAGTTAGTCAGGGTAGATTAACTGATTAATGATGTGCGTCAAAGCTGGACATTGAACTCCAACTGTTTCCATGTGACTCTGTGCAGGCTAGCAAAGATTGTGAAGAAGGATTTCACATGATTATTCCTGGCTATCTGAGTTATTTAATCACTATCCCCCATAGATGTAGAAGAATATACCGAATTCTTACAAAGAAAAGGGTAGCAACCAATCAAACCTCCACTTTCAGTGAACTAAATTAAAACCAGTTGCCGACCACCCTATAGCACTTTTAATGCTACAGGGCGGCCGCACTGAGCAGGAACATGTACAGTTGTGCTCATAAGTTTACATACCCTGACAGAATTTACAACTTCTTGATTAGAGATTGAACACTGCTGATTGGCATTCTCAATTCCTTGGATATCTTTTTATATCCCTTTCCTGTTTTATACAGTTCAACTACGTTTTCCCGCAGATCCTTTGACAATTCTTTTGCGTTCCCCATGACTCAGAATCCAGAAACGTCAGTGCAGCACTGGATGAAAGATGCAAGGGTCTGTCAGGTGTCCAGAAACTCATTGACCTTTTATACACACATACTGATTACAAGCAAATAGATCACATTTGAGGATAGTTACCTTTAACCACCAAGCCTGCCTCCCCCCACAAAACCTAGGGTAGAAGCAGCCAACTAAAGATCCTCCTGTACGTGGATGAGGGCAATCCAGCTGCTAGCCCTTAACCACTTCAATACTGGGCACTTAAACCCCCCTCCTTCCCGGACCAATTTTCAGCTTTCAGCGCTGTTGCAGTTTGAATGACAATTGCGCAGTCATGCAACACTGTACCCATATGAAATTTTTATCATTTTTTTCACACAAATAGAGCTTTCTTTTGGTGGTATTTAATCACCCCTGGGTTTTTTATTTTTTGTGCTATAAATTAAAAAAAGACTAAAAATTTTCAAAAACAATGCATTTTTCTGCATTTCTGTTATAAAATTTTGCAAATAAGTAATTTCTCTTCATAAATTTTGACCAAAAATGATACTGCTACATTTCTTTGGTAAAACTAATTCAAATCGGAGTTTATTTGGTGTTGGCGGACAGACAGATGTGACGGGGACATACAGGTGTTTTGGGGACTGTGACAGATGTTGTGTATGGTGACAGATGTGATGGGGGACATACAGATGTTTTGGGGACTGTGACAGATGTTGTGTATGGTGACAGATGTGATGGGGGACATACAGATGTTTTGGGGGCTCTTTTATGGGGACACTTATGTGTACAGGGACAGGGGTATCAGTGTGCTTGGTGCACTGTGTGGGGGGCGATCTGTGACAGCATTCTGCATGAAATCCTCATCATGCAGAAAGCTGTCACAGAGCTGCAGCTCCCCCCCCTTCACCCCCCCGCAATGAGCTCTCACTGAGCTTGGCGGGGGGAGAAATGTCACAGAGACATTCATCTCTGTTTACAATGTGACGGCTGTGATTGGACACAGCCATCACATGATCGGGAGGGCCAGTCACTGTGCCCGTATCCCGATCTCTGCTCAGCTGGATCCTGTGATCATAATGATCACAGGATCCAGCAGCAGTGCGGCGCGTGGCTGCGCTGCGAGCTCCCGTTATGCAGGACGTAAATACACGTCCTGTCAGAACGGGGAAGCTCCCACCCGGCCGTATATGTGCAGTGGCCAGGTGGGAAGTGGTTAATAGCCATTCAAACCCCTTTGTGTCAACTTGTGTGCATGTTATCAGGCCAAGATCACCAGGGAATGTAAAAGAATTGTCAAAGGATCTGCGGGAAAAGGTAGTTGAACTGTATAAAACAGGAAAGGGATATAAAAAGATATCCAAGGAATTGAGAATGCCAATCGGCAGTGTTCAATCTCTAATCAAGAAGTGGAAAATGAGGGGTTCTGTTGAAACCAAACCACGGTCAAGTGGACCAACTAAAATTTTAGGGACAACTGCCAGGAAAATTGTTTGGGGTGCAAAGAAAAACCCACAAATAACTTCAGGTCTCTTTGAAAACATGTAGTGTGGCTGTTTCAAGATGCACAATAAGGAGGCACTTGAAGAAAGATGGGCTGCATGGTTGAGTCGCCAGAAGAAAACCATTACTACGCAAATACATCAAAGTATTACAATACGCCAAACAGCACAGAGACAAGCCTCAAATCTTCTGGCACAAAGCCATTTGGAGTGATGAGACCAAAATTGAACTTTTTGGCCACAACCATAAATGCTACTCTTTAGAGAGGAGTCAACAAGGCCTGTGAAACACGGAGATGGATCGCTGATGTATTGGGGATGTGTGAGCTACAAAGGCACAGGAAATTTGGTCAAAATTGATGGCAAGATGAATGCAGTATGTTATCAAAAAATACTGGAGGAACATTTGCAATCATTAGCCAGGAAGCTGCGCATGGACGTACTTGGACATTCCAACAGTTTTTGGGCCCCTGGCTCCGCCATCTTGGTTGTAGGAACCAGCTTCCTGCTTTTTCCCAAGCCAGCTCCCACTGTGCACGCACAAAATTGCGCTGCAGTGTCAGATTGATCCCACAGCCTCCTGGGACATGTGACATGTCCCAAGAGGTTGCAGAGGGGGGCAGGCCAAACTTCCTTGAACTGTGGAGGTGGGAGTGTGTACCTTTAAGGAAAAGGTACCTGCCAAAAAAAAACCTTTGAAAAATGTTAGAGGAGGGGGAGGAGAGGCAGATTAGCGGTACTTTCACTTTTAAGTGAAGGTCCACTTTAATATTTAAAGCGGTAGTAAACCCATCCATTTAACAGTTTAAAAACCGGTCCCATTTCCGGCACGTGCCAGAAATGTAACACTCCTATTGGTTGTGCTCTAAACCAAACTGTCAAACCATCCAATGGCTGGTGTCATAGCTGATCACATGTGCAGCATCATGGCAGTTGTAGATTAAACAGAGGCCAAGATGGCAGCTTGCTTGGCTGAAAATGATAGGAGGGTTTACTACCACTTTAATAGCCCTGATTTTTTTTTTTTTCATTAATTTGTCTCTTACAGTGTTTTTCTGCCTCCTTATAGCAACCTGTGTGAGCTCCCAAACCTCTCCATTTCTCACTCACTTCCATCTGTTTGGCTTGAGCAGTGCAGGTTAGCTGCACTGCTCTACCCACACTACACATCCCATAATCCATAGTTCCTAGTCCATCTCTATAGCGAACAAGAGAGGATGGTTACATTCCTACATACAGTGGGACCATGGAGAATGAACATAGCCACTGTCTAGTCAGATTTCAGCAGCAAAAAACTAATTTGGAGATTTGGAGGGGGCTTAAAGCCTCATACACACGGACGTTTTTTGACGCCAGCATTTTCTGGCGTTTTTTGCAGCTCTCCATGTTAGTCAATGGCCCCATAAAAACATCGGCGTTTTTGAGCTGTAGATGGCATCGGTGTTAGTGAGCTGAAACTAGAACCCACGGCCATCGTGTTCTGAGGCTGTAACGTTTTGGCGTTTTTTGATGCAGACGCCGCAAAACGCCAACTAACGCCAACTAATATTGTACCGGCGTCAACCGCCATTTTTTGACGCCAATGTTTTTAGGTTGAAAAATAGCAGAGGGATGATTTTTTTTTTAAAAACGCCTATTGACGCCGACGCTCACTAACGCCGAAAAACGCAGATTTATTTTTCCTTGACGTCGGGCCCGACGTTTTGTTTTTTTTTAAAGATACTCTCGTGTGTATGAGGCCTTAAGCAATAGAAGATACTTTCTGAGTTAAGAATACATACTTGAATAGGATAAAATACATAGAGTTCATAAAGACATGGATGAGCGAGTTTGGGGTGTAGGAACTTGACTGGCCTGCACACAGTCCTGGCCTCAACCCGATAGAACACCTTTGGGATGAATTAGAGAGGAGACTGCGAGCCAGGGTTATCTCCAACATCAGTGCCTGACCTCGCAAATGCGCTTCTGGAAGAACGGTCTAACATTCCCATAGACACACTCCTAAACCTTATGGACAGCCTTCCCAGAAGAGTTGAAAGTGTTATAGCTGGACCAACTCAATATTGAACCCTACGGACTAAGACTGGGAGGCTATTAACCACTTGCCGACCGCCGATCGGAGATTGACGGCGGCAAAGTGGCTCTGTAACGCAAAACGCCGTCATACGACGGCGGCTGCGATACAGAGATACTGTGAGCGCGCGCGCGCGCGCGCTCACTCTGTTCGGGGGGGCCAGGGAGCGGGTGCGGCGGCTTCGATTGCCGCCGGCCACCCGCGATGCCCCCCCCGGAGCGAATGAGCGGAGGTCCGTGTATGTAAACACGGACCTCCGCTCTGTGTGAGGGGGAAGGGAAGTGATCACAGCCTTCTCGTACATGAAGGCTGTGACCACTTCCTTTCCCCAGCTAGGCAAGTCCCCCTACAGTAAGAACACGCCCAGGGAACACAGTTAACCCTTAGAGTGCCCCCTGCAGGTTAACCCCTTCACTGCCAATGGCATTTACACAGTAATCAGTGCATTTTTATAGCACTGATCTCTGTATAAATGCCAATGGTCCCAAAAAAGTGTCAAAATGGTCCGACATGTCCGCTGAAATATCGCAGTACCGCAAAAAATCGCAGATCGCCGCCATTTTTAGTAAAAAATAAAAAAAAAATAAAAACCCCAAAAATGAATTCTCATCATCCGTAAACGCGGCCACTTTTGCGCAAACCAATCAATAAACGCCGATTGCGATTTTTTTTATCGCAAATATGATGAAGAATATAAATCAGCCAAAAACGGTGAAAAAAAATGTTTTTTTATATTTTTTTTTTGGATTTGTATTTTAGCAAAAAGTAAGAAATTTGGTTTTTTTTGCAAAATTGTCTTTTGTTTATAGCGGTGATCAGAAATGACGCAGAGGTGATCAAATACCACCAAAAGAAAGCTCTATTTGTGGGAAAAAAAGGACGCCAATTTCGTTTGGGTACAACGCCGCACGACCGCGCAATTGTCAGTTAAAGCGACGCAGCGCCGAATCGCAAAAAGGGCTCCGGTCCTAAAGCTGGAAATCCTTCCGGTCCTTAAGTGGTTAAATATCATGTGCCTGTAATGGTAGGCATCCCAATACTTTTGGTAATATCATTTTTTGTTCCTGACATATAAAACTAAAGGGGAAAGAATTTTAGAGTCCCCCTCTTGCCCCTTGCCGAAACATTTGAAGGATAATTCCTAATAACACCATTTTTGTGCCATTGTCGGACGTTTCAGCCAATAATTGGTAACAGACCTGCAATATACTTTTAAGAAAATTGTAGAGCCTGAGACGTATAAGTATTTCCAGCATTAGGCTTGGCAATTTTCCTCTATAGCTGCTGTTCATTTCAAACCACTGGCCAGCAAATAACTTGTAAGAGTTACTTGCTAAAAGTTCAGCGGGCAGCTTAGCTGGAAAGACTTCCGCCAAATCACCATTTAGAAAAAAAGGAACGCTATGAAGATATTTTATTCCGAATTGGAAAAGTAGATTATAAGTGGGTCACAGTGGCTTCTAAGGACTTGGCAGTTTAAAGTGCTGTGATAGATTTGAAGTAATTTATCCATTTCCTTAGGAGGATACAACTTTGGAACAAAATCTAATCATTGCAGTTTACAAGCTAGATAAAAGCCAGTGTTGGCCTAAGTGAAACAGCTTAGGGCTTGTCTCGTGTACGGACACAGGAAGGATACAGCAATCTCTTATACCTTTGTGAAGGAAAAATCACAATAAAAAAATCGAATTAGAAGATGGGTGCAGCTGTTCCTTTATTTCCATGTAGCTGGGTACGATTACATTTCTTCTGACACAGTATGGTTCTTTTTTGTGCTTTGACCAACGTTCAGCTACAAAGGAGTTCACATAAGGCCATGAATTGTTGAGAAAATCTAAGCATTTATCATACAGTTTAGAAGTAACTCAATAGCACTGTTTCATGTTTATAGAAATAAATGCTGGAATGTGAAAAGTAGACATCTGCTTCCCCTATGTGCAGTAAGTGACAATGGATGGCAATTTTCTAGTTGCATCAAGAATTGGGCAGTCTGTTGGGTATCAGTAAAACACTCAAGGCATAACTGTTAGAGGAACTGGCAGGGTGGCTTTGACAGTTTTCAGCCAAAAGTGTTTGTTACCCCATCATTTCATATATCGGATATGTGTCTGCATGGTTGTCTTTAACACAGGGCAAAAGGGGAAGCTTCCCCGGGCCCAGTCATTGTTTTGGGGCCCAAAGCAGCTGCCCCTTGAGTCCGAAATTAGTTGATAAGTGGATTTGGGAGGGCCCAAGAAAATGTTTGCCCAGGGTCCAATCAATATTAACCACTTACCGACCGCTGATCGGCATTTGACGGCGACAAGGTGGCTCTATTGCGCGAATCGCCGTCATATGACGGCGGCCACGAGATCACGCCCAGTGAGCTCGGGTGCGCTCACTGTGTCTGGGGAGGGCCAGGGAGCGGGTGCGGCGGATTCGATCTCCACTGGCCACCCACGATGCCCCCCCCAGAGTGAAAGAACGGAGGTCCGTGTAAGTAAACACGGACCTCCGTTCTGTGAGGGGGGAAGGGCTGTGATCACAGCCTTCCTCTACACGGAAGCTGTGATCGCTTCCCTTCCCCAGCTAGGGCAGTCCCCCCACAGTTAGAACACGCCCAGGGAACACTGTTAACCTTTAGAGTGCCCCCTGCAGGTTAACCCCTTCACTGCCAATGGCATTTACACAGTAATCAGTGCATTTTTATAGCACTGATCGCTGTATAAATGCCAATGGTCCCAAAAAAGTGTCAAATGGTCCGACATGTCCGCTGAAATATCGCAGTACCGCTAAAAATCGCAGATCGCCGCCATTACTAGTAAAAAATAAAAAAAAATAAAAAACCCCAGAAATGAATTCTCATCATCCGTAAACGCGACCACTTTTGCGCAAACCAATCAATAAACGCCGATTGCGATTTTTTTTATCACAAATATGAGGAAGAATATAAATCGGCCAAAACCGATGAAAAAAAATGTTTTTATATTTTTTTTTGGATTTGTATTTTAGCAAAAAGTAAGAAATTTGGTTTTTTTTTGCAAAATTGTCGCTCTTCTTTTGTTTATAGCGGCGATCAGAAATGACGCATAGGTGATCAAATACCACCAAAAGAAAGCTCTATTTGTGGGAAAAAAAGGACGCAAATTTCGTTTGGGTACAACGTCGCACGACCGTGCAATTGTCAGTTAAAGCGACGCAGCGCAGAATCGCAAAAAGGGCTCTGGTCCTAAAGGGGGAAATCCTTCCGGTCCTTAAGTGGTTAAAGACTGTCCTGTGTGTCTGTTGTACCATGTACTTACTGTATGTTAAAAAGTAGCAGGTTCTCTTTGTGTTCGTTTATTTGTGTGAAATACCTGGCGATCCTGCCAGCCCCCACTCTTCTATTCCAAAGAGAGCACATCCTCCCAGTGTGGACAGTTTTCAGTCTATGCCTCCGATGATGTCAGTTATAACAAAACGCGCTGGGTGGAGCTAATGTAGGTGACGTCACCACACTTGTTTGAACTGTCTGGAATACTTGCAACATTGCCCGGGAATGTTTATATACAAACAGCACTGTTCTATGGTTCAAATGTGAGTAGTGTTATTTATTTTGGTTTTAATAAAAGTTTTTTACAGATTCACACTACATTTTGATCCTATGGTGGATTTTCACGAAATATATGCTTGCCAGGCATTTGTAAAATACATTGGAAAGTTGGAGATGTCACAGGAGTCCAGCTAAGCAGCATGGGTCAAAGCACTCCATGATGAGATATCACTTAGAAGCTGATTTGACTCTGTAATGGGGTCTGTCCAGTCTATTCCTTATGGTGGTGACTATTGGATTTATCTCAACAAGATATTCTTAATAGCACAGTGGTGTCATACTACCTGATTTGGACTGTTATTCCTATTTTGCACATACACAAAGTGGACAGTTGCCGCAACTAATTATTTATAGTTTTTGTGTATCTGACTGCTTTTTGCCAGTGACTTGATTCTGCACGTCAGCGTGTTTTCTATTATGAGTGTGTAATTTTCTTTCTATGCTGAAAGCACAGCTTGTCTGTCCTCCAACGGCCAGACTTGTGCTGACACGTTACCCTGCACAGCTCTTCACTGAGCCTCTTGCTGACACACCTCCCTGCAGTCTCCTCCCACCTCTCTAAGCCTCTTATGCAGCTGAGAACAAAGGTCATGTGATCACTTATAAAATAAGTAAAAAGAGTATATATCCACTTCAGCCCCAGCGCCGTAAATAGGGGGGCGGCTGGCTTTGACCGGCTATACCGGTCCCGGTATCATTTTTTAGAGCGGACAGTCGGTTATCCAGGGGTAATGAGCGAGCCGCTCGGTCATTATCCCAGGGGGCGGGAGGGGACAACCCCCCTCCCTGCCGCCTTCCGCCACTTTTCTCCGGCCTCCCGTCCCACCGGGAGACCGGAGCGATGATCCGGCGCCTCCGCCGGCTAGAAGGAGACCCGACAGAAGCTGTAATGGGCTCCAATCGGGTCTCCTTTGGAAAATTCCGGAAGCAACGTCACTTCTGGTTTACTCGGCGGCTAACGGCGTCAATTTTTAAAAAATGACAGTATTCAGAATCGACGTTTTGGCGATCTGAATACTGTGAAGTGCAAAGGAGGGATGAGGGGTCTTTTAGAGTACCTGTCACCATATATTACTATCACAAGGGATGTTTACATTCCTTGTGATAGCAATAAAAGTGATCAGATTTTTTTTTAAAAGGAACAGTGTTAAAAATAAAAAATAAATAAAATAAAAAAAAAAAATTGAAAGTGCCACCGTCCCCGTGAGCTTGCACAGCAAAGAAAAGGTAAGTCGCGCCCACGCATGAAAACAGTGTTCAAACCACACATGTGAGGTATCGCCGTGATCGCCAGAGTGTGAGCAGTAATTCTAGCAAAAGATCTCCTCTGCACCTCTAACCTGGTAACTGATAAAAATGTTTAAAGCGTTGCCTATGGAAATTTTTAAGTACCGGACTTTGTCGCCATTCCGCGAGTGTGCGAAATTTTCAACCATGTCGTGTATGGTATCTATTTACTCGGCGTAATATCCTCTTTCACAATATACAAAAAAATTGGGCTAACTTTACTGTCTTATTTTTTAACGCAAAAAAGTAAAATGTTTCCAAGAAAAAAATTGCGCTTGAAAGACCTCTGCGCAAATACCGTGTGACAAAAAGTATTGCAACAATCCCCATTTTATTCTCTAGGGTGTTTGGAAAAAAAAAAAATATATATATATATATAATGTTTGGGGGTTCTAAGTAATTTTCTAGCAAAAAAAACTGTTTTTAGCCAGTAACCAACAAATGTAACAAAAGGGGCCCGGTTGGTAAGTGTATACAGTGCCTTAAAAAAAAAAGTATTCATACCCGTGAAATTTTCCACATTTTGTCATATTACAGCCAAAAACATAAATTTATTTTATTGGGATTTTATGTGATAGACCAACACAAAGTGGGCACATAACTGTCAAATGGAAAGAAAATGATAAATCGTTTTCAACATTTTTTACAAATGAATATCTGAAAAGTGTGGCGTGCATTTGTGGAACAATTGCCTTCAGAAGTCACCTAATTAGTAAATAGAGTCCACCTGTGTGTAATCTAATCTCAGTATAAATATGGCTGTTCTGTGAAGCCCTCAGAGGTTTGTTAGAGAACCTTAGTGAACAAACAGCATCATGAAGGCCATGGAACACACCAGACAGGTCAGGTATAAAGTTGTGGAGAAGTTTAAAGCAGGGTTAGGCTATAAAAAAAATATCCCAAGCTTTGAACGTCTCATGGAGCTCTGTTCAATCCATCATCCGAAAATGGAAAGAGTATGACACAACTGCAAACCTACCAAGACATGGCCGTCCACCTAAACTGACAGGCCAGATGACAGCTAAGGCGTATCATGTGGGCACCCCAGTGGACAGGAGATCCTGGTGACTGTACGACGAGCATACAGACGGGCATCTAAGACCTGGTGGTCATACAGCACACATTATTTGACCTTGCATTGTAAGTTGGCCATAGGATTAAGGTGAGAGCATTGTGAGCACTGGGGTGGCACGGGAGGAATCACAATTGTGGCATGGCCTTGACCGTCACTGGTTTTTGGATAATAGCATTGGAGGGTTCAAGAATTGTATGCATGCACTTGGACTTGTGCCTACATTTGTCATAAACGTATAGACTGGACATGCAAACGAGAACTTTATTTCAGCATACCTTTATCATATTGTGGCATCTTGTCAATTATTCTATTTATTTCACATTTTTTCCATTTTCAGTAAACTTGTATTTATGGTAATACCTGATTTATTCACAATACTGTTGCTATATGCATTTACGTGGAGGTAACAGCACATAGGGTAGCTGTCATTTTAATCACGGTGTTAGTGCAGCACCATTTATTGTTGGTAGTATACAGTGGAAAGGCAATATCAATATTTTCAAGGAGGATAGCCAATCCTGTAAGAAGCTCACAGGTATCCACTGAACAACCAATGATAATTTTGGGTAGGCTTGCACTTTAATTTGGCAAATACAGTTTGTCAGATTACGAGAATATAATATTTTAAGAAGAAAACAAGTATTTTGCGTCGTCGTCATCTAGAAATATTTGCTAGTTCCAATTTTCAGTTCTATTTGGAATGTGAGTGCTGTGCCAAAGATCTTCAGCTTGTGCCGCGCAGTGATAAACCATAAAAGACTTTGGCATCCTTAGAAATTCTCCTCTTTATACACGGCACAACCCGCTCTCTAAGTTCTGTTCACGAGAGATAAACATTTCTTATTTATGCCGTTTTATATTATTTTTGCTGTGTTTTTTTGATATTTGAAGGAACACGGTCATCCTATGAAATATTTTCTTTTTTTTTACAATGAAAAGGCAAAAAAATACTAAACCTGTGCGAGGTTTTTGGATATCAGCCTAGCTTTCGCTAATTAAATTGATCTATTTTACTGTCAAGGCAATATCCCTCAAAATGGAACACACATCATTACAATACTGTGCCTTGGCAGCATTTTCTTCTTCAGATTCTGTCACATTTTGCTACTCCAGACTGAAACATATGGAGTGCAGAAGACGCTCATTCAGCAGGGAGCTATATAAAAGTAATTATTTATGTCTACTTATTCTTCTGTAGAAAGTCACCAAATGTACTAAACCTCCAACGAGAATAGAAGAATGTGACTGAAGAACAATAAAGCACTTTCTGTGAACCTTCCCAGAATATATACAGAGTTATGCTCTGGGCAATCCCATGAACTAATGGTGAACTGCACAGAGGTGTCTTGCATTTGAGATTTGACAGCCTGCTATAGACAAATATTCATGAAATGAGCATCTCTTACCTTCCTGAAACTTTCATGTTGATTAGATGGCAAGATGGAGCTCAACAATTTAAAAAAAGTGAGCACAGGACAAAGGGATGGGACTTTTTATATGCCTTTGAGAACACATTACACCATATATATAAGATAAAAAGTATTTAATAATGTTTACACAGATAAAGTTGCCGAATGGCATAAAAACACACAATTTATACCATACAGTATAGGGTACATATCATTAAGATATGGTAGTATGTATTCAATGTTTGGCTTGATCTGGTTGACGCGTTTCACTGAACTACAGCTTCTTCAGGACCACTCAAGCATATATAATGTATGACTCTTAACTTCCGTACGCATGTGTAGCTCAAATGGGCATCATCAAATTAAGTGAAAAGAAACACACCATTAACATAGAACTCCAGATAAGGGTAGAGTCTACTGACCCATGGGAGTAACCCACTACTCGTCTAAGTCTGCGTTAGGTAGTGTGGGTTATGAGGGATCAGAATGAGGATCCAAAGATGTTTAATAGGCATAGAACATAACACGTAAGGGGATTGTGTTCAATAGTGCCAATATTTCCAGGCTGATAGTAATTTTGTATCTGGGGTCCCTTATATGTATAAATCCATTAATGACCCGAGTCCATGTCATACAGACAGGAAGTGAGAAGCGCAACAATTAACCTAGGGTTTAGGGGCTTAACACATGATCAGGACCCAAAATAGGGACAAACAGTAATGTATTATAGGGCCCAAATGGTAAGAAAATGTATTTATTCAAAACACATTTCTTGGGTCACAGAACAAATGAAAACAATTAGCTAGATCATTTTAAAGCTGAACTCTAGGCAAATATAAAAGACGCAAATTAACCGCTTCTGGATCACTTGCCCACAAAGTACAGCAGCCGGGCGTCCCATACAGGTACATCAATGTACCCAAATGTCGCTGGCCTCTTCTAGGTACAGGGTGCATGGATGTGCCCCCGTCCACTGACTCCTGCTGTGTCTGTGAGCTTGTCAGCAGGTTGGAGCTTGCCAGCAGGTTCCTGTTAATGGTTCATGGCCAATCACAGCCAACAGCCCTGTGTTAACAATCAACACAGGGCTATGTACACAGAGAATGATGAGGTATAAGAAAAACAAAGCAATCTTTAGTAAAAAGTGGCACAAATTGCACAAATTAACACTTGTTAGGCACACATTTAACTTCTTGTTTACCTGAGATGTTAACCCCTTCCCAGCAAGTGTCGTTAGTATAGTTACAGTAGAGCAACACGGTCAATGGGGGACAGAGCCTTTTCCTGCTGTGCTCCGAAGCTATGGAATTCACTTCCTAAGAATGTCAGAGAGTCCTCTTCTCTAAACTCATTAAAATCATTCAAATCAAATCTAAAAACGTTTTTCTTTAGACAAGCTTTCACTTAATTGTCCCTTTATCCCATATGTTATGTTATCCTGTGTATTTCCTGTTATCCTGTGTATTTCCTGTTATCCTGTGCATTTCTTGTGTTTTCCATGTAAAGCGCTTTGAGAAGCCGCCTTTAAATGCGCTATATAAAATAAGGTTTATTATTATTATTATTATTAATCTGGGGCTGCACCACAACTATCCCATGCTGAGTTGGTATAGGCTGTTAGTTGTTAAAATGGACTGTGAGGAAGTGAGGAACGCCTTCTCACTACCTGCCAAAAACCCTCTAAAAAGCATTGCACAGCAGATTGCTCTTTAGACGGCTGACACTTGCGTAAACAAGCCCTAAATTATGTTTCTTATCCACTGTTATGCACTATTACCTGTGTGCGCCCCAGACCATGACAACCACCCCAACCACATACACCTCCATTCAGCTGTGCTCCCACAGTTTACGTATTTGTTGACAAATCAGCAACAGCTAGCAATATACTTTTATTTTAAAATCACAAGAACCTATGAAGGGCAAAAGAAAATCTATAATAAAAATGCTAACCTTATAGAATCATTTCATTTGTCAGTAGGGTATAGCTGATAGGTAGGCATTGTATGGATGCCGCTCTTCCTGCCCGAGCACTCTATGGTGTAAAGCCGACTCAGCCAGCTATGCTGTGCTGTGCTAACCATGCAGAGCAGGCTGGCTGAGGCCACTTCACACGATATATTGGTCGGGCACGGAGAGCGGCGTCCCACATGCAGCAACCTTGATACCACTGGAAGAGTTATTTGCACACCAGCATCCCTTATACCAGGGGAAAGTTTATTTTGCTTCGAATAGCACTATACGCACAACATCTATTGTAGTATGTCTGCAGTCTCTGACCATCTCTTGCAGTATGTTTGCAGTCTCTGACCATCTTAGTATGTCTGCAGTCCCTGACCATCTCCTGTTGCATGTCTGCAGTCTCTGGCCATCTCTTGTAGTATGCCTGCAGTTTCTGACCATCTCCTGTAGCATGTCTGAAGTCTCTGATCATCTCCTGTAGTATGTCTGCAGTCTCTGACCCTCTCCTGTAGTATGGGTCTGCAGTTTCTGACCATCTCTTGTTGCATATCTGCAGTCTCTGACCATCTCCTGTTGCATGTCTGCAGTCTCTGACTATCTCCTGTAGTATGTCTGCAGTGTCTGATCATCTCTTGTAGTATGTCTGCAGTCTTTGACCATCTCCTGTTGCATGTCTGCAGTCTCTGACCATCACTTGCAGTATGTCTGCAGTCTCTGACCATCTATTGTAGTATGTCTGCAGCCCCTGACCATATCCTGTAGCATGTCTGCAGTCTCTGACCATCTCCTGTAGTATGTCTGCAGTCTCTAACCATCTCCTGTAGTATGTCTGCAGTCCCTGACCATCTCCTGTTGCATGTCTGCAGTCTCTGGCCATCTCTTATAGTATGTCTGCAGTCTCTGATAGAGTTGAGCGAACCTCTGGAAGTTCGGGTTCTGCTGGTCCGTCCGAACTTCGGGACAAAGTCCGGGTCCGGGTCCGGACGGAAGCCGAACGATCGCACGGACAACGAAGGCTTGAAGGTCTCCAAGCGAGTTGAGATAGTCTCTGACGTCTGTATGATATTCTCTACCGGTCTCTGACGTCTGTACGTTGTCCTCTACCAGTCCCTGACGTCTGTATGATGTCCTCTACCAATCTCTGACGTCTGTATGATGTCCTCTACCAGTCTCTGACGTCTGTACGATGTCCTATACCAGTCCCCGACGTCTGTATGATGTTATCTACCAGTCTCTGACGTCTGTATGACGTTCACTACCAGTCTCTGACGTCTGTACGTTGTCCTCTACCAGTTTCTGACGTCTGTATGATGTTCTCTACTAGTCTGTGACGTCTGTATGATGTCCTCTATCAGTCTCTGACGTCTGTACGTTGTCCTCTACCAGTCTCTGACGT
>BLSH010187267.1:922448-933555 GCA_018402905.1 Glandirana rugosa | reverse complement strand
ACAAGCGCACGCTGGTAGACGCGCTGCTGAGGGCATTCCCAAATGACACCGGGGGCTCAGTGGAAGCACAAGGCGAAGGCAGAGGAGGAGGAAGAGGTCGCCAATGCAGCTTTGGTACTGTCAGCACCTCAGAAGGCAGGGTTAGCATGGCCTCCTCAACCTCCTACTCCACATCCACCTCCTCCATTTTTTATTATTTATATGTGATTTTAAGTTATTTCCCTATCCACATTTGTTTGCAGGGCACTTGTCCTACTCTTACCCCATTTTGCTTCCTTTTGCAGCCCTCTAGCCCTTTCCAGGACATTTTTAGAGCCATTTTAGTGCCCAAAAGTTCGGGTCACAATTGACTTCAAAGGGGTTCGGGGTCAAGTTCGGGTCAAGTTTGGGGCCGAACTCAAACTTTTTCGCAAAGTTCGGCCGAACCCAAACATCCAGGTGTCCGCTCAACTCTACTGTTCATCTGTCCAATTTTCCAATTTTACCTGGGAGGGATTTATTATATATTGTCTTTCCACGTCTACAACTCTCTGCATAGCTTCCATCTCTTTTTCTCTTGTTGACCTTTTACTTCTTGCCACCTTTTCTATCAATATCCATCTCAAAAAAGCTTTGAGAGAGTCCCAAACCACTCCTATGGATGCAGTTCCTTTATTCCTTACAAGATATTCTTTAAGTAAGAATTTAATTTCACCAGGGTCTCCTATCAGTCCCAGCCAGAGGGAGTTCATCCTCCATTCCCCTTTCCTACAGCACTCCTCCCGGGTTATCGACGCTATCATTGGTGAGTGGTCGGAGAGGCCTCTTGGCTTATATATAACATCAATATTATCTCTTAAGATAACCTCATTCCCCAATGCCATGTCTATCCTGGAAAGAGTGCCGTACATCTTGGAGTAACAAGAGTATTTTCGTTCTAGCGGATTTCTCAGCCTCCAGATGTCCTTTAACCCTATTTCTAGAAAAGTTTGGCTCAGTTTACCCGCATGGGATGGGGTTGATCGTTCTTTAGCTGGATATCTGTCCATATTCCCCTCTATCACTGTATGGAAATCTCCCACTAATAGTACAAGAACATCTGGTTTATCTGAAGCAAAAGCTATTCACTTATACAATACATCTTCTTTAAATGAGGGCGGAATAAACTCCTTGTTTTCCAGCATACAGTGTAAAAGGATATAACGGCCTTTATGGTCTATTACTGCTTTTCTGCAGGAGAACCTTTGACCCAATCAAGGTACTCACTCCTCTGGAGTAGGTTGTACATACAGAATGATATTGGGGTGGAAAGCCACAATGTTTCAAATTTCCAATTGTCTCCTTTGTTAGGTGTGTCTCCTGCAGACATATTATTGTAGCATCATATGTTTTCATTAAGGAGAAAAGAGCAGTTCTTTTTTTCCCATCCCCCAAACCTCTAGCATTCCAAGAGCAATTATTCAAATTTTTAGCTTGCATCACTCACAAAAATTAATATCCTACCTTTTTTTTTTAAACTACCCATTCGTATGTTTCTTCTTTAACTCTGTGTTCTCATATTATTAACCCTTTGATTTGGGGTTTTAACTTTTCCTATTCTCAGTGACCTTGACATCTTAATTCTCATCTTCTGTGTTTTAGGTTCCCCTCTCCATCTTACTCCTATTCCCCATACGCACACTAGCCCCCCTCCACGCCCCTCCCCTTACCCGGGGGGGGCTCATTGTCAGGAGGGTGGGCCCTCCACCGCTCGTCCCACACTTCTGACCCTGCTTGGGTCCACTCCAGGGGCTTCTATAGTGACCTACATACCTTCCTAGTGATGTGACTCTCTTTCCCTCCCACCTCCCCCCTCATCCCCACACTTCGAAATATGTAATATTCTTTGTGACAAAACTTTGCATTTTACATTTTCCACACATAAAGAACCTGGATAATTGTCCCAATAGTCTCAAAAAAAAAATCGTCCTCCAAATGTGAAGAACCTTGTGATGTCCTCCCCTTCCTCCCTTACCCACCCCCCTCCCCACCCTTGCATTGCCCCAAAAAAAAGAAAATCAAGAAAAAATAAAAAGAGAAAGAACAAGTGAGTCTGTAGCTATAGCTGTTGAGGAGGGTTAGTACTTTCCGCTTCCTCTCTCAGTTCATGCTGCCCTCAATCTTCCTACATTTTTCTCCAACCATGCTGATGCTTCGTTGGCCGCGTTAAAAAAAATGTTTCTCCTCCTGCTATTATGCGTAGTCTTGCTGAGTACATCATAGCGTAGGTGACCTTAAGTTGCTGAAGTCTCTTGTTAACCTCCACGAATCTGGCTCTTTTTTTTGAACTTTGGGAGAGAAGTCTGGTTATATCGAGATTCTAGTTCGGTTATATATTATGTCTCTTTTTTCTCTTGCCTTTCGCAGTATTATTCTTTGTCTCTAAACGACAGAAGTTTAATCAAAAAGGATCTAGGTTGGCCTCCTGGTGCTGGAAATCTGGATGGAACTCTGTGCGCTTTCTCTATGGAGAAAAAGGGTGAGAAAGTGTCTTCCCCGAATGTGTCTTTTAACCATCTTTCTGAAAACCCAATGGGGTTTGCTCCGCTTGGGTAGACCCACAATTCTCAAATTGGATCTTCGCATCCTATTTTAAAGTTCCTCCATTCTAGCCATGTGTCACGTACCTGGTGGATGAATCTGACTTATGCAGTGGGTAACCTCCCTTACGACCCTGACTTCTGGTAGACCCCTGGTAGAGTAGACAGGTGGCTCCGGAGTGCAGGATGGCATGATGGTCGTACTGGGTCACTGGTGTTGATAGGAAGTCCGTAGGTGCACTCGTGCACAAGAAGCGTGGTCGTACAGGTAGTAGTAGGTAGGTAGTGAAGCTGGCTGGCGGTGCAGTACAGAAGGAGCAGGCAGATGGATGGTCGGGTTCAGGCAGGGTCGTCAACAGGCGGGCAGCAGAAGTACAGGAGGGCTAGGCAGGAGGGTGGTCGTAGGCAGTCCAGGGGTCGGTGCAGGCAGAAATCAGCAAAGTCAGGCAGGCCGGGTCGTAGGAACAGGTAATCAGAGTACAGGCAGATCAGAAACACACACTACACGCTGTAGATCAGACAGCAGAGTCTGTGTGCTGCTAAGGTGTTTAAATAAGGCAGCTTGGCTCCAGTCAATGAAATCACCCTGCACAATTGTTAACCCTTAGTGACCCCTGCGCTGGGTAGCAGATCCATGACACGCGTGCATAGGTGCAGAAAGTCCACTTTAGCCACAGATTCTCTTCCTAACACCATGTAAGGATTCATTTTATCCTCCAACTCCTTCACTCTTTGTTTCAAATGATTGTAATCATCCTCCACTTGGCTAATCCTATTCTCCAGGGCCGTGGTTCTTTCCCGTGCTTTTTAGGCATCTTGCCTCAGATGATTTATTTCTTCACTTAGACCCTTCAATTGCTCCATGACTCCTATCATAGTCATTTTGCAGTGGTTCACTACTTCTAGGACCTCTCTCAAAGTAGGTTCCCCGTCACCTGAGGCCTCTGTTTCCTCCCTTAATGGTACCACTTAGCCTTGATCCGTCTTTGCACCCGTTCCCTGGCTTTAGCTTATTGTGCCACCAATCTGATTTTTAACCTGTGTTACAGGGGTCTGTCCCCTTTTGCTGGGGAGTGTGCAAATTTTTCAAGTTTGACTCATTTTTTCCTTCCCCTTGTCTTTTACCGGGCCGTTTCCTGTTGTACTCCCTCTTCTCCCTTTTTCTTTGTCATCTTCTGTATTTGCCCAACGCACAAAAGAAAAGAAAAATGGCGAAAAAATATTTTTCCTGTAGTTACAGAGTCTAGGGGTATTAGTCTATAAGGGGGTTCAACTGAGAGTGAGGAAGCAGAGGTAGATTTTGTCTCTTACTTCAGGTTCTGCCAATATAGGTCCTTATTAATAATCAGGCTCGTGTAACTTCCCAGCTGTATAAAATGCTGTATTATATCAGTCCCCAAGAGGGCTTTTAGGAGGAGGGAGATATTGTGCCTTTATTGTGGTCAGGCAGGTCACTTTTTGAAGTCTTGTCCCACCCGTCCCGGAAACACTTGCACCTGAGGTCCTGTGTGATCTATTAATACACAGGCTCTAATCATCTCTGGGGCTGCACACCTGTTTATAGATAGTGCCTTTGTGTCCAAGCTCTCAATTCTGCTGCAGCTTCGTGCCACTCCACTTGCCATTGAGGCTATTGATGGGAGACCTCTATAGCCTGCCCATGTGACTCATGAGACTGCTCTGTTGACCATGGCTCTTCACCATGAGATAATCCAATTTCAAGTAATGTCTTCACCTCATTACCCGGTGGTTATTGTTTATCCTTGGTTACAGAGGCACAGCCCCTCTTTTGATTGACTTCATGCTGAGGTTGGTCGCCACAATGCAGTAAAACATCTTTTCAGAAAATGGCTAAGGTCTTCACCATGAGATAATCCAATTTCAAGTAATTTCTTCACCTCATTACCCGGTGGTCATTGTTTATCCTTGGTTACAGAGGCACAGCCCCTCTTTTGATTGACTTCATGCTGAGGTTGGTCGCCACAATGCAGTAAAACATCTTTTCAGAAAAGGGCTAAGGTCTTGTGCACGTCTTCACTCTCCTTCTTGCCAGAGGAGTACCGCAAATTTAGAGATGTCTTTGACAAAGGTCAAGCCGGTAGTTTGCCTCCACACCGGTCGATTGCACAATTGGCCTTCAACCTGGGGCCATGCCCCCTCATGGCCGGATTTACCCTTTGCCTGTCTCAGAGGATAAAGCCATGGAGGGCTATATTGCAAATCCTTTAAAAGGAAACATGTAAAAACATGGGTGGGACTTTAAATGAGGCCAGGATTGGGTCAGAAACTATGGCTCCATCCCTATTCATTGAGAGCAAAAGGAGGGGTCAGGACTTTAAATGAGGGATTGGGGCCAAAGTAGTACCGTAAAAACACATTTTTAGTAGTACAAATGGGTATAGCAGTATGGATAGTATCACAGACATGAATATTCCAATCTTACATCTGTATTGAAAACATGGTAATAACATACATAATATCTGTATCTAACCCCGGTAGGGCATGAACAGTATCATTACAATGATACAAAAAATGATGGATGTTTTCATATAATTGCAAGGTTCTACGCATTTCGTGGACACTCGTCAGGAGCCAATAGGGAATACATCAACGTCTGTGTGTAAAAAATACTTCAAGTATATTTGTTGTTGTGCCATAAAAGCGATGAAGATAGGGGAGACAACAAAACACACAGCACTCATGTTACCTTGCACGATTGCTAACACAGTCCAATGGGGTAGCGAGAGCCAAGGGCCCGGCGTGGGCGTCACCCTGGGAGCTGAGGAAGTGGGGTCCCATAGTACCCAAGCCAGCACAGAGACACTGTGGCAGGCATAACAGAGAAGTGAGGCATCCGAGTGCTTCTGTGAAAAATGATAAGGACAATGTGAAAGAAATAAGGGGAACAAGGGCCTTGGGGAGTGCAGCTAAGGATGGTGTGGTGGGTGCTGTACATAGATTATTATATACTGTATACAAATGGTGACTGAGAGTGCAATTCACCATAGGAATAGAGTGAACATAGGTGTGTATAGCACCAAAGAACAACCACCCTGAGAAAAACATACCAGTTGAGGAGTGCCTTGATCTTGAAAGTAAAGTGCTGGATAGAGTATGGGCATCCACAAGAGAGTCTAACACAGAAAGAGTGCTATGCCTGAGTGTTATATGTGCTGGGTGGGGCCGCGGGGCCGCTCCCAATGTCACGCGGGCGTCTGTAGGTGAGGGGAGCCAGCACCCACACATGGGCGGCCATAAGTTGCCCAGCGGCGCTGCGACCACGCCACCACGATAGATGCCAGATGGAGTCATGTGCACCGGAGTGCGATGTCAACGATGACGCCGCACACCTGGCGCATGGGGCGTGACGTCGATGCACGGCAGGCGCCCGCCACCACCCCCAGTGCCCAATGACAGAGGGGGAGGAGGGGAGGGCCCCGGTGTGCATCGCAGCTCCCGGAATGACAGGGACACCATGGCAACCAAGCCCACACCACACACCAGACGGAGCAGCATCGTGACAGGCTAATGGATACAAGTGGAGATTGTGGTCTCTAATAGAAACATAGTATAAATGCCCGCTATAAATAATAAAATTATTAGCGATAAGTACATGCATGAGTATGCATGAACTACTGGGGCAAAAAAGAAGTATGGCTCAAGTCTCCATCCCTAATTTAAATAATTTAAAAGGAAACATGTAAAAACATGGGTGGGACTTTAAATGAGGCCAGGATTTGGTCAGAAACTATGCCTCCATCCCTATCCATTGAGAAAGGAGGGGTTGGGACTTTAAATGAGGGATTGCGGCCAAAGTAGTACCGTAAAAAGACATTTTTATTAGTACAAACGGGCATAGCAGTATGGATAGTATCACAGACATGAATATTCCAATCTTACATCTGTATTGAAAACATGGTAATAGCATACATAATATCTGTATCTAACACTGGTAGGGCATGAACAGTATCATTACAATGATAGAAAAATGATGGATGTATTCATATAATTGCAAGGTTCTACGCATTTCTTGGACATAGCCACTCATCAGGAGCCAATAGGGAATACATCAACGTATGCATCCGAGTGCTTCTGTGAAAAATGATAAGGACAACGTGAAAGAAATAAGGGGAACAAGGGCGTTGGGGAGTGCAGCTAAGGATGGTGTGGTGGGTGCTGTACATATATTATTATGTAGTGTATACAAATGGTGACTGACAGTGCAAGTCACCATAGGAATAGAGCGAAAATAGGTGTGTATAGCACCAAAGAACAACCACCCTGAGAAAAACGTACCAAATCCTTGCAAATCCTCATCTCCTGCTGGTGCTGGCTACTACTTTGTGAAAAAGAAACCTTGTATCGATTATAGGGGTCTCAATCGCATTAGGATTACGAACGACAATCTGATTCTGTTGATTATGAAATTATTTGCCTCAAGGGAGCAACTGTTTTCACAAAGCTCAATCTGAGAGAGGCATACAATCTTGTGAGGATCAAGGAGGGTGATGAATGGAAAACTGCGTTTAATACCAAGACGAGACATTATGAACACCTCGTTATGCCGCTGGTGCAGTTTTTCAGGAATTCTTCAACGATGTCCTCTGAGATATGTTGCAGCAATGTGTGGTCGTTTATCTCAACGATATTCTCATATTGTCACGGTCCTGGTGGTGGAGTCTGTCTTATGCAGGGAACATCCACTCTTACACACCCGATTCAGGGACCCCTGGTAGTATAGACAGGAAGTCCCGGCGTGCGGGATGGCACGAGGGCTGGATGGTCACTGGTGGTGATGTGAAGCTCCAGATAGTCGTGCAGGCAGATGGATGGTCGTGAACGCTAGGTCGGCAACTGGCGGGCAAACAAGGTACAGAAGGGTCAGGCAGAGAATGGTCAAAGTCCAAGCAGGGTTCGTTAATGGGCTGGTGGCACAGTACAGAGGGGTCAGGCAAACGGATGGTCGTGGATAGCCGGGGTCGGTGTAGGCAGACAGATAGCAGGTCAGGTCAAGCCGGGTCGGATCACAGAGGCAGGAACAACACAGGAACAGGTATCAGGGAACAGAGCTGAAGCTCACAGGTACTCAGACGCTGTAGAACAGACAGCACTTGCTGACAGGTGCAGGAAGTTCAAATAGAATTGTTTGGCGCCATTTCCTGCGCGTACGCGCGCACACGGGCGCGCATGAACGCGCCCAATAGCGGCAAATAGCACAGAAACTGACAGTCTTTTCCTAACACTGCCCCCCGCAAGGGGCAGCCTCCGGATGCCCAGCTTGGCCAGCTTGGTGCGATTGTTATCCTTAAACGTTTGGATGCAATCGTCGGCATGGAGGTTGGTTTCGGGCTCCCATGAGCTCTCTTCTGGCCCGTAGCCTTTCCACTTCACCAGATACTGGACCCCGCCACCCCTTCTTCTGCATTCAAGTATCGACTCCACCTCAAACTCCTCTGCTCCATCAATCAGGGCGGGGGCTGGGGGAGCTACAGCTCTATCTGGAAAGGGATCCGGGGCTACCTGCTTCAGCAAGGACACGTGGAACACTAGATGTATCTGTAAGGACGGGGGGAGCTCCAACTCAAAAGAGACCTGATTGATTTTTCTACTAATTGGGAAAGGACCGATAAAACGAGGACCCAGCTTTTTAGATGGGCAAGCAAGCTTCTGGTTCTTAGTTGAGAGTCAGACCTTGTCACCGGGTTGGAGATTGAGCTTGCCCCGTTTCTTCTTGTCAAAGGCCGCTTTGGTGGCTTTTTGTGTCCGGGAAAGTGTCTCTTGCAAGAGCTTCCAGTTAGCCCGAACAAATTGTGCTGATGCATGTACCGCTGGTACTGTAGTCTCCACTGCCAGGCTCGGAAGAACGGTGGGGTGGAACCCATAGTTAGCCCAAAAGGGGAATTGCTTGGTGGCGGAATGCACAGAATTATTGTACGCAAACTCCTCCAGGGGTAGCAACGTGCACCAGTCATCGTGAGAGTAGGTGGAAAAACAGTGGAGGTATTGCTCCAATGTCTGATTTGTCCTTTCAGTCTGGCCATTGGTCTGGGGGTGATAGGCGGTGGAAAAGGACAAATCAATTTCCAGGGTCGCACAGAGAGCTCTCTAGAACCGAGAGGTGAACTGCGCCCCCCGGTCGAACACTATGTTCACTGGAACACCATGCAGCCGGATGATCTCTTTAATAAAGATTTCCAGTGTCTCTTTCACTGTGGGTGTGCCCTTCATTGGAAGGAAGTGTGCCATCTTGGTTAGCCTGTCAACCACCACAAAGATGGTTGTGTATCCTTTAGCTGGGGGCAACTCCACAATAAAGTCCATGGAAATCTTGGACCATGGTCGGTCCGGGATGGGAAGAGGTTTCAGGAGACCCCAGGCTTTGGTTTTGTCCTTTTACTTCTGGCGCAGGTAGCACAAGAGTGGAGATAGGCTAGACAGTCTTCCAAAAGCAGTGGTCACCAGAATGAGTGCAGAATCAGCTCAGCGGTTTTCCAAGAGATGAAGTGACCGGCAAGTTTGTGGTCATGATGGACCTTGAGGACAGCAAGGCGTAGCTCCTGAGGGACGTAGATCTGGTTGTGGTGCCACCAGAGACCATCTTTCCAGGTGAGTCATTGGACAGGGGGTGCAGGCAAACAGACAGAGTTTCTCCAGATTTGCGAGAGCAAGTCATCCTGTGTGAGTAGGAAATTCCTGGGCTGAAGGATGGTGTCTGGAGGAGTAAATGTTCCTGGTTCTGTGTACATGCAGGACAGAACATCCGGTTTACTGTTTTTTGCCCCTGAGCGGTAAGTCATGTGGAATTGAAACTGGGAGAAGAAAAGTGCCCAGCGGGCCTGGCGGGGTCTAAGTCTTTTGGCCGTGCGGAGATACTACAGGTTTTTATGGTCCGTATCTTGTCTGCCAGAAGTCTGGCAGACAAGATGGGAGAACTGGAGTTGCTGCTGTACGAGGAGGAATTAGACTTTGTGGGAATTTCGGAGACTTGGTTCAACAGCTCTCATGATTGGCTGGCTACCATCCAGGGGTATTCCCTATACCGCAGAGACAGGGTGGGCAAAAAAGGGGGGTATGCCTGTATATAAAAAATGACATACAAATCAATGTGAGAGATGACATTACTAATGGATCTGGGGAGGAAGTTGAAGCCTTATGGATAGAGCTACAAAGGAAAGATACCAGGGGGAAAGTTATACTAGGAATGTGCTATAGGCCCCCTAATCAGAGGGAGGAGGGGGAGGCGGACTTCCTATCTCAATTTTGAATAGCAGCTAGGATGGGAAGTGTCATTATAATGGGGGATTTCAATTATCCAGATATTGACTGGGAGGAAGGTACTGCACATTCAACTAAGGCGCGCCATTTCCTAAATGTCCTGCAGGACAATTTCATGGGTCAAATAGTAAATGCACCAACAAGAGAAAAAGCATTATTAGACCTTCTGATTACTAACAACACAGACCTGATCACAGACGTGGAAGTAAGGGGCAATCTAGGAAATAGTGATCACAGGACAATTAGTTTCAGTATAAATTACACAAATAAGAAACATAAGGGAATACAAAGACACTGAATTTTAAGAGAGCCAACTTCCATAAACTACGCTCCTTGCTGGAAGATGTTAGCTGGGACAATGTTCTAGGAACAATGAACATGGAGGAAAAATGGGAGTGCTTCAAGAACATACTAAACAAAGGTATTAACCAGAGTATCCCAACAGGAAATACATTCAAAAGAACTAAGCAAAGACCAGGTTGGCTTAACTCCGACATAAAGGCACACATAAAAGCAAAGGAGAAGGCCTTCAAAAAATACAAGGCTGAGGGGTCCCTGTCAGATTTTCGTATTTATAAAACATGCAATAAGGAATGCAAAGGGGCAATCAGAGCAGCTAATGTAGAACATGAGAGACACATAGCGGAGAAGAGTAAAAAGAATCCCAAGAAATTCTTTAAGTATATAAACAGTAAGAGAGGGAGGTCAGATCATATTGGCCCCATAAAGAATGATGAAGGTAATCTGGTTAAAAAGGATGGAGAAATGGCAAAGGTGTTAAACTCATTTTTCTCCTCTGTATTCACGAAGGAAAAGGGTCTAATGGAAGTAGTAAGAAATACCCCGGTTATACTAGACTGGAGGGAGAGAATGACAAATATATGAATTTCTTAAAGAACCCTAAGAAAAATGAGAAGAGGCGATACACAGAGAGTACAAGATGTAATCGACGAGACTAACGGGGAAACGTAAGGAATAACGTACAAAATATTTATGCTTTTAGACTGTCCCTGGGGAGTCGGAACATAAAAAACTTCCGGAAGAGGAAACGAAAATACACACGGAAATACAGCCTCAATTCGGTTGGACCAGAAACGAATCAAGAAAACTTACATAAAGGACAACCCTATGAGACCAATTATGGAAACAAATCATACAAGAACTTCGTGAGGGTAAAAAGGAGGTGCAAGTAACAAGGATCTTGTAACAGGGTCGATTGTAGAAGGTCGTTCTTCGCATCAAATACCTTCAACCGAGAGAATTTTAAGTCACAG
>BLSH010187267.1:900190-919471 GCA_018402905.1 Glandirana rugosa | reverse complement strand
CCCCCTCCCCCCCCAAGGAAATCACACATTCATTGGCATATTAGATACCTTGAAGAATATGCCAAGGAAGGTGTGTGTCCTACGGGCCTGAGAGTTCAAATATTCCCTACCCTCAAGCACCCTACATTGGATTTAAAAAAAAAATGCGAGAAAACATTGACTACCTGTAGCCTGGGTTTGATGTCACACTTAATCAATCAATATAATTTAGATATGACCTCACTAGATGAGGAAATTGATCACCTTAATACTCAATTCAAACACATTATTGAATTTGCCCTGTTTGCACCCAAGTGGAAGGCAACTAGGGAACGTTTAGAAAAAATAAATAAGGACATCATTTTAAAAAAACAGGCCAAGTTTATTAAGGATAAACTGGTGTTCAGCAAGGGATGCTCCTATAAATGGAATAAACAGAGTAATATAAGACGCAATTTTACACATAGACGACCCACACCAGGCACTTATCATAAGTGACTTCACGCCGCTCATCAACTACCTGGCACCTCTAGAAGAAATCCATGTCGGGGGAGGAACAGCATCCCCCCTCAAGGGACCTGAAAAAAGGTAAAAAAACAAGGAAAGGGACCTACGTCCGTTACACCTACAAGCACCCCCCAAATGGGGAATCGTAATCACACCACTCCCCATCCCAATACCACACCTAATGCAGTACTCCCCAAAATACTACAATCACTTTTGGTCAACACCAAAACACCCTCAACTGACACTGTTTTTTTAGACAACGCCACAGAACCATTGAAACAAAGCAACCTAGACACTTACATCCTCAAATCCACACCTCCACACACCCCTCGCAATCCTTAACTCCTACCGAATCCCCAAACCCTTCACTTGACATTATCAATTTGTCTGAAGTATCACTCTCTCAAGCTGAGATTGAAGTCCTACAACTGGGACTAGGCTTTTGCCCTAGGGAACCAGTAGATATCTTTGAAACTATCAAAGATCTTTACTTATTCACACAAAATCTGACTTGTCGATACATTTACGATAAGGAACGCAAAGACACCCTCCTTGAGAAGGAACAAAGCACTTTACTATGAAAGAATCCCGAGCACTTCGGGATCTAATGTTATTGTACGATGAGGGGGCGACTGGTGACGACCCCCCCACAATGGAGGGCCCTCATCAGTGGACCCCACTCAGAACAGTGTTACAGTTGTACCACTGGGACCCAAACCCTTTAGACTTAAGTCCCATAACTTTCCTAACATAATGACATGTCCTGCCATTTGGGCTTTTTTACATGAGTCCATCAAGAGTCTGAAAAAACAAGACTGGACATATAAACCATATCATTTAACCCAATTACAAACTCAGGCCCTGCGCCAATTGAAATGCCGTAAGGACTTAGTCTTTAACCACTTGCTTACTGGGCACTTAAACCCTCCTCCTGCCCAGACCACTTTTCAGCTTTCAGGGCGCTCACACTTTGAATGACAATTACTCAGTCATGCAACACTGTATCCCTATAAAATTGGCGTCCTTTTTTCACACAAATAGAGCTTTCTTTTGGTGGTATTTAATCACCGCTGGGTTTTTTGTTTTCTGCGCTATCATTTTTCTTTGTTTTTGTTATAACATTTTGCAAATTAGTAATTTATCTTCATAAATTTTGGCCACAATTTATAATGTTACATATCTTTGGTAAAAATAACCCAAATTAGTGTATATTATTTGGTCTTTGTGAAAGTTAGAGAGTCTACAACCTATGGTGCAAATCACTGAAAATTGATCACACCTGATGTACTGACGGCCTATCTCATTTCTTGAGACCCTAACAAGCCAGCAAAGTACAAATACCCCCCAAACGACCCCTTTTTGGAAAGTAGACATTCCAAGGTATTTAGTAAGTGGCATGGTGAGTTTTATGAAGTTGTCATTTTTTCCCCACAATTCTTTGCAATATGAAGATTTTTTTTTCAACAAAATTGTCTTGTAACAGGTTATTTCTCTCACATGGCATATGCATACCACAAATTATAACCCAAAACGTATTCTACTACTCCTCCTGAGTATGGCGATACCACATGTGTGAGACTTTTACACAGCCTGGCCACATACACAGGCCCAACATTGAACTAGCACCTTCAGGTGTTTTAGAAGAATAAATTACACATCTCATTTCTCGACCACCTATTACAATTCTGAAGGCCCTGGATTACCAGGACAATGGACAATTGTCCAGGCAACAGGCAGGAATACTGTCCATAGTCAGTACAGGCAGCAGGCAAGGATACTGTCCATATACAGTTCAAGGTCAGTGCAGACAGAGATATTGTCAACAGTGGCATAATATTGGTCCTAGTAGCAGGCAGAAACATGGTCCATAGTCCAGGTAGCAGAGGCGTGGTCAGTTCATCCGGCAGGCAGAGGCATGATGGCAAGAAGTCCTACACGCAGCAGGCAGAAGTAGGGCCTCGGTCAGGACAGAATGGGGAAAGGGGTAGAGGCTTCTCCCACCCAATCTCTTTGAAGCCTCCGAGTCTCCAGACCCTAATCTGGGAGAGAGAAAACAAAAACAATGTTTTTTTCTTCCAGAAAAAAAAACATTCTGGAGCCCCTCACATATGTGAGACCCCTGTGTTGTGAATCATCTCACTGCTCCAGTTACAGGGTACAAGATCAGTCCAAGAGGCAGGCAAAAAACGTGGTCAAACAGTCCAAGGTCAGTTCCAGATCAGGCAAAAGTATGTACAAAATCAGTAGGCAGAAGCATGGTTGAATAACAGTCCAGGGTCAGTTTCAGATCAGGCAGAAGCATGTACAAGATCGGTAGGCAGAAGCAAAGTCGAATAACAATCCAGGGTCAGTTCCAGAGCAGGCAGTAAGCATGGGAAGTGGCATAAGGGGTGCGAACTGGAAAAAAGAACTGAGGAATCAATAATTGACTAGCGTGTGATAACGCCGGAAGCAGTCACCTATGCATAGACCTGGTTGGGAAGGGCACTGGGCACAATGATAAGTGGTGTCTCTTCTAACTCCACTACTAGAGCACACCCGGCATCTTTTCTGTCGTTTTTGGCCTGTTGGTCTGGGAGGGATTTTATCGGGGAAATGTCGCTCAGAGAGTCTACTACACACATCGGATCTAATATTTTCTGGTGGGCCGCTGGGGTATAGAAGTGTGGTGATGATATCCTCCTGGTAGGCAAGGAAGGGTTTGGGGTTTGCTGTGGAATTTCGATATATGACATGGGTATTCTATTTGGCCAAATTAAAAAAATAGAGGGCAACTTTTTTATACCAGTGGTATGTTCTTCTGTTTGGTAAATAGGGTTCCAACATTTGATCATTTAGATCGACTCCTCGCATATACAGGTTGTAATCATGGATACAAATGGGTTTCTGTATTGGGCCATTTCTTCTGGGGATCTCTACCAGTGCATTGTTGTGGATAGATGATAGCATGTACACATCTCTTCGGTCCCTCCACTTCACAGCCAGAACTTCCTCATTCCGCAGACTCGCCGTCTCTCCTTTTCCAAGCCTCATGTTGACTAGTCTTTAAGGAAAGCCCACCCGATTTTTTCTGGCTGTGCCACAAGCTGGTGTACTCTTCACGTAGAGGTTCCGGAACAGGGGTAGACTGGTGTAAAAAGTATCCACATACAGGTGGTAGCCTTTGTCCAGGAGTGGGTACTGTAGATTGGTTTCCAAACAATTTTACCGCTTGTGCCTAAATATTCTGGGCAATTAGGGGGATTCAGCTGAGAGTCCTTCCCTTCGTATACTCTGAAGGCGTAAACGTATCCTGTGGTTCGGTCACACAATTTATATACCTTCACCCCATAGGGGGCCCTTTTACTGGGGATATATTGTTTCACTCCCAGCCTGCCGCAAAATTTCACCAGGGATTCATCTATACATATATGCTGTATGATGTTCACGATGCACGGTAGACACACTTGCAAAAGGTCCCAAAGCAACAAGGGTAAGACTAAGTAGCCTATGTGTGTATCATACAATAGCCCGTCTACTGCACCCGACTTTTTGGTAGCCGTTGTCTCACTATATCACAACAAGGCTGTGCAGATCCCTTAATAGGCAGGACAGGGTGGTAATTTCAACAACACATTTGTCTGTCCGCTCCCTATGATGCTGTGAGCTGACTCAAATACACCAGGAAGAGCACACCAATAAATTGTAACATTCATCGCATTAATTCTGTCCCTGAGTAGCGATGAAAAGGTAAGACTAAGGCAGTGTCACTGAATAGTACTGAGCTTCACATATAGTACCACGACCACCCTGCTGGTTGCCGTGTTACAGCTTGTCTGTGCTGGTAAGTCCTGAAAGACTATGGCACAATATATCAGTAGAGCCACAATGGCCGTATCTCACCAGCTTCCAGGGACTGTAGGGGCAGTGTCCATCAATGATAAAGTGCCAGATTCCACTGCCAAAAAGTCTGCAAACGGTGTGCTGCCGTCTGGCTGATATATCCACAAGAGGCTTGCAGCAAAAGGTTCCAGCTGTCCCCCAACCATCCCACGGAGTGGGGGGAGGTGCCAGGCACACGTCTGACCTGCGGTGGTGACGCTACGCTGACGCATTTTGTCCGTCAATCACGGACTTCCTCGGAGCACGGAAGGCTGGGGAATGTAGTCTTTAAGTACCCTATGTTAGAGTCATGTAATTTCATCTCAGGTCAACCAGAGGTCCTCGTTTTTTTCTCCCGTTCTTTACATTCTGTTATCAAACAGTGCTAACACAGGGCAAGATTTTGTCCTTTCCCTTTTTGACCACCAGATGTCTCTAGTGTGTCAAACACCTCTATGCATTCACCACACTTCAGTCAATCAATTATGTTTGTATTAATGTTAAGGAGCGATCCAACATGACATGAATCATCTCATACAGCCATTAGCATTTAACAAGCACATTTTCATAAACTATAAAGTCAAGGGTCACCGCTGTCCTAGGATTAGTTTGTGTAAGGGACAGATGACTCAGTGTCCCGCCGCTAAACATTCCCCTTTTTTGGAACCCCGGGGGTAATGATCCAAGTGGGGGGTACTGTAAGTGACCCAGACTAAATTCTCTTGTTCATTCTTCCTCATATGAACTCAGAATTCACTACTGGGTCCACGTTGCGGTCAGGCTTCCAGAAACACCGAAAGGTTACACTTTGTATTGAGGCCCTTTGGCGTCATGGAATCCAAAAGGAAAATCCACATTTTTTCTTTACGCAGGAGTATGTCAAAATCCCCCCTACGCAAGGGGAGGTCCAGAGCAAAAATGCCTTTCACTTTTAAGCCGTGTGGATCCCCCTGATGAAACAGTTTAAAATGGTTAGCTAGGGGCTAATTTTCATCTGCTCTTTTGCTTTTTATACTAGGAATGTGTTCGCCCACTCTAGTCCTCAACTGCCTCTTGGTTTTGCCAATATAGGCTTTACTGCATGGGCAGGTTAACATGTAAATAACTCTCGTAGTGGATCAATTTATAAATCTTTTAATGTGGAATTGTTTGGATTTGTCTGCATTAAAAAAGGTATCAGTCTTGTCCACTAATCGACACATGCTACACCTGCCACATGCGTACATGCCTGGTTTGGCAGAGAGATCACTTAAGACGGACTCTTACGAAATTCAGAGTGCACCAGCAAGTCTCGCAGGTTTTTGGCCCGTTTAGCTACCAATAATGGACAGGGTCCCACTATCTCCTGCAGCAGGGGAGTTTGAGTCAAAAAATAAATGCCAATGCTTGACAAAATGGCCCTCACCTGCTCCCATTGTGCTCCGAACTGGGTGATCATCTTTACCGGTGTTTTACTTGATGGTTCCTGTTGATTACCCTTACTACTGTCACATAGGAGCTCCCTGCGGATCTTGTTGCGGGCTCGCGTCCTAGCCCGATGTATGCATTGATGTGAATATCCTCTCTCCCTGTACCGCCTATAAAGGTCCTTTGCCTCACTCTCAAAGTCGAGGTCAGTGGAGCAGTTCCTGCGGATACGCAGGAGCTGCCCCACTGGGATGTCCCCAATCAGGGACGGAGGATGATGGCTACAAACTTGTAGAAGGGTGTTGGCCGCGGTCTCTTTCCTATAAGTATTGGTTTTCAAGTGATTCCCATTCACCCTAATCCTAACATCAAGGAAAGGTATTGTATTGGTGTCAAAGGAAAAGGTGAGTTTAATGTTCCTGTCATTATCATTGAGTTCAGGGAGGTGTTTCCTCCCTGAGCTCTCATATCGCACAGGGAGTTATTCCCAGAGGCCTGAGGGAGAAAGTGATCCCAGCACAACACTTACAGACCCTGAGGTTCATTGAGAAATGGAAAAAAAGCTGCCTTGATAGGGGGTTAGAGGTAATGCAGCTGATTGTTGAGGAGGAAAGGGTCCAATTACAGGAATTGCAGGTAGAAATCGAGGAAAGTACAGCACTACTCGAACCCCACAAAAATGATCAAGATTTTGTGAAACATAATGAGTTATTAAAAAAGGTGGTGGAGCGAGTGCAGAAAAACGTAAAAATCTCCAAACAAGAAAAATTTTGCCAGAACATTTCCGATTGGGAGAGTGGTGTGATTTTCGATTTATTAGTCCAGAGGGGTAGAAGTAGATCAATACGCAGAAGAGGTAGAAATAGTAGACCCTCTAGGAGAGAAGTTTAATCATCTGAAAGTGAAGAACATCTTGATAAATCAGTGACTTTTTTAGAGGAAGACTCAATAGCTCACGACGACCCGGGTCCATCAGGTACAGGGAAAAGGAGCAACCAGAAAGGAATCAAAAAAGACAAAGAGGCAGAAAAGGAAAAAACAATAGACGAAAACAAAACACACAGACAAACCCGCTCCAGGAACAACAAGAAATAAATGGCCCCCCTGAGATAGATCTCCATTTGGTGGACATGTGTTCACATGGTATAAAAGTGGTAAACCTTTCTAATTTCCCTCTAAACACACACCACATCACTTTGTTGCAGAAGGGCCTTTCTTTCTCCCCATCAGCTTCAATGAATGAATTTGAGGTCTTTAAAGATCTCAATTTATTTCTACGTAAAGTGGCACTGAGCTGTTGGCATAGGAGTAGGGAATCGGCATCACCGAGTGGTGGACAGTCTGATATGGAGAAAGAGGAGAAAGAAGCTCTTGAGGTCCTGATTTCTCTACTGGACGAAAATGTGTCTAGTGAGTCAGGGGAGGAAGATTTAGCCACTAACCCCCTAACTAACCCCTATAGACCCTCCGGGGTCACCAATTGTTGCAAAGGCTTTGCTAACCTTGGGAACAACCCTCATACATGGGGCCTTTTTATGTCTAATATGGCCCTGGGTCTTGGGCCAGCTGACAGAGTACGATTGAGGAGATGCTGCTTGGTGGCGACTCCTGTCTCGCTTGCGTGCAAGTCATCTGACTGCATGATGCATACAAGCCACGCGCATGCGCCGCGTGCGCGTGTGTCATGGGAGGGGCCATGCACGGCCGCACCGGATGCAGCTGTGGCTCGTTCCAGCGTGAGTTGTGTAGGAGCTAAATAGGGAGCAGGCAACCATGTCAGACATACGGCAGCCCCCCTGGAGACCGCGCAACACCGTTCCGCTACTTGGGTGAGACATGCTTTACTTTTTATCTGGACATTTATTGATCTGTTACTTTGGGAGCTTACTGACCGTACCTTATTATGTCTCTATAGGCTGCATTGAGCCACATGGGACTGTGCTTTGCAATATACTGCTATTCTTAAGTGTTAAGTACCATTTAAACTCACAACATTTTTTACATTGCTTGCTATACTTACCCATGAGACGATGCACTCGGTGTCCATTACGGCTATACTCGCCATTGTGCCTATTCAGGTTGGTTACTTATACTTATTGCTTTCATAAGACACTCCCTCTTTCCATCTTGGGCGCATGGTGCTGTGGGCTCTTCTATCTTGTCACTGCATAGGTCTGGGCAACTACCATTGGACTGTGGTCTCTTTGCCTTTTCCCTATCCCATCCTCCCCTCCCCCCTCCCCCCTTCCCTCTCACCCTTTCCCACCCCCCCTCTTCCCTTCTCTGGCATTTATCCTATTTTAATCCCCCCTTTTTTCTCTTTCCTCACCTGTTCCTTCTCCTTCTTCTCTCTCTATCATCTGGTTTCTTCCATTGCACTGACCTATCCTTACCCTGTTTTCTCTCGTCCACATCCATTCTTCCCTCCCTCTTTTCCCCTCCCTATCCTCTTCTCCTCCTGCCTTCTCTTTCCCCAGTCATTCCCCACCCTTCTTTCACTTGAATGCTGACCCTCACCATCCTCTCTGTGGTTGTAAGATTGCACACTCACTCCAAGAATCCTCACCCTTCTGGTTTGGGGTTGTCATCGTATTATCTTTACTTATAACCTTTACCTTTATTATAGATTTTACTTTTTTTGCGCCCTCCCTGGCTTCCATGTCCACCGTGGGGGGGGGATAGCCTTCTGGCTGACTCCCAGCCTGCAGGCCTGCTCTTGACCTGCACCTAGGTAAGCAGATGATTTATGCCATATATACCTATCCCAGTGCCAAATTATGTTTAATAATTCTCTGTTACAATACATATTTTTGATATTTAATCTTTACAGATCCCTCCCTCCCTCCTCTCCTGAAGATGCGGCCACTGGCGAAACCGGTAGAGTCCTGTAGGAATCTTCAGGTATCTTTAATTGGTCTCTGACTCCATCAGAGCACCTCAAGCTAAGCCTTAATTACTCAGGAGCTATACTCTGTTTTTAATACTGTACAATTTGAGTTCAATCAACTGTTTGTATTTAGACTTTGTAATCATCAAATAAAATGTTCAACTTTTTATGAAAAACTTGTGTGAATCCTTGGGTGTCGGAATAGTCCATGCTTCGGTTCTCTTGGTGGGCTGTTACTGGGACAGTTCCAACTACCTCACATTTTGTCCTGATGAAGCAACTCTACTGCGAAACACGTTGACATACATCTGGATTTGGAGTAGCCTGTTTGTATATTATATATACTGTAATACCAATATGTTTGTGCATTAGGTTCAGGCTAACAATGTACTGATCCAGTGGAGGGTATGGGCATTGATTTTATTAACCACTTCAGCCCCGGAAGGATTTCACACTTTAGGACCAAAGCACTTTTTGCGATTCAGCGCTGCGTCGCTCTAACTGACAATTGCGCAGTCGTGCGACATTGTACCCAAATGAAATGTGTGTCCTTTTTTTTCCCACAAATAGAGCTTTCTTTTGGTGGTATTTGATCACCGCTGCGTCATTTTTAATCACCGCTATAAACAAAAGAAGAGCGACAATTTTGCAAAAAAAAAAATTTCTTACTTTTTGCTAAAATACAAATCCAAAAAAAATATATAAAATAACATTTTTTTTCAGCGGTTTTGGCCGATTTATATTCTTCCTCATATCTGTGATTGAAAAATTCCCAATCGCCGTTTATTGATTGGTTTGCGCAAAAGTTGCCGCATTTACGTATGATGAGAATTCATTTCTTGGGTTTTTTTTTTTTACTAGTAATGGCGGCGATCTGCGATTTTTAGCGGTACTGCAATATTGCGGCGGACATGTCAGACCATTTTGACACTTTTTTGGGACCATTGGCATTTATACAGCTATAAAACTGCACTGATTACTGTGTAAATGCCATTGGCAGTGAAGGGGTTAACCTGGGGGGGCACTCTAAGGGTTAACTGTGTTCCCTGGGCGTGTTCTAACTGTATTAGTGTTTGACTGGCAGGGGAAGGGGAGTGATCACAGCTTCCATATAGAGGTAGGCTGTGATCACAGTCCTTCCCCCCTCACAGAACGGAGATCCGTGTTTACATGCTAAGATCTCCATTCTTTCACTCCGGGGGGGGGGGCATCGCGGGTAGCCGGCAGATATTGAGTCCACTGCACCCGCTCCCTGGCCCCCTCCCGGACACAGTGAGTGCGCGAGCGCGCCTCCGGCGGCGCGTGCGCGCTCACAGTGCGTGATCTGGCAGCCGCCGTCATATGATGGCGATTTGCCTAGCAGAGCCATCTTGTCGCTGTCAACCTGCGGTTGGCGGTCGGCAAGTGGTTAATGGGCTTTCTCTGTCCCAATTTTTATGTGCTGGTTTATTGCAATAGAATATTCATTTTTATACTTACGGTGGTCTTGTGGTGTGCCTATAAAGTCTGCACATACTGTCCTCATCTAGATTTTTTACCCCCTTATCTGGACCTCATTTCCCTTTGGTTCTCATATATTTGGATGTGGTACTTTAAAAGTTTTCATTTACTTTATTATTCATTTGCAAAATATTTCCCTGACTAAAAAAATAAGAAAGGGCTTTAACTATTTTCTAGGATGGCCCTGAGGAAAAACTAGTACCCCATTCCTGTGCACATCACATGAGAAGTCTGTGTGGTGCGATTTCAGCCATGCATTTCGTATGGCTGAAATCGCATCACATCCACACCAAAATGGTGCAGGACCCTTTCTTCCCTTGCACCTGAATCGCATAGCATGGGTGTTCACATTGCACTACATTTTGCAATCTGTTTCGGGGTGTCATTAAGATGACATTGACACCTGCAGTAGATTGCATGGACAACGTGCGATTGCAATGCGGTGCGGGAAAGGCAAAGGATTCGCTGCGTTTCCCGCATCGCATAAGTGCATAGCTCCCAACTGTTCCTGATTTTGAGGGACTGTCCCTGATTTGGATTGGAATAATGTCTTTCTGTCCCTCTTTACTCATCATTTGTCCCTTATTTTTTGCGTTTGTAAATTTCAAAAGCCAGTATAAAGTAATAGTAGTGGTTAATAATACACTACTGAGTTTAACTAATAATTTTTTTGTATAATTTTCCTTTAACCACTTGCTTACTGGGCACTTAAACCCCCCTTCTGCCCAGGCCAATTTTCAGTTTTCAGCACTGTTGCTCTTTGAATGACAATTGCGCGGTCGTGCGACATTGTACCCAAACAAAATTGACATCCTTTTTTTTTCCAAAAATAGAGCTTTCTTTTGGTGGCATTTGATCACTTATTATTTATACAGTGATCAGAAATTTAAATAGTCACTGATTACTGTATAAATATCACTGGCAGGGAAGGGGTTAACACTAAGGGGTTAACTGTGTTCCCTCACTGTGTTCTAACTGTGTGGAGGCTGGGCTGGCAGGGACATAACAGATCTAACTGATCCCGATTAGAGGGATCAGTAGATCTGTCATGTCCCCCTTCACAGAACGGGAAACCGCCATGTTTACACCGGCGGTTCCCCGTTCTGGCTCTCTGTTAGACGATCGCAGGTCTCAGGCCCATGGGCTCACGCATCGTGCGGCGGGTGCGAGGGCACGCCGCTGGCGGCTGCGAGTGTGCGCACAAAGGGGCGGACGTCAATTGACGGTGCCCCTTCTGTCAATCAGCTATAGCGCGGATCTGAAGAGGTTAAGGGGGCGTGACAGGGGGTGTGCCCTATGCCTACATACTTTTGTTAGTAGGTGTCCCTCGTTCCCATCTCAAAAAGTTGGGAGTTATGTAAGTGTGAACCAATGCTGAAGGTCCAAGAAGTCCTAATAATGCAACAAACCTGTAGGATATGCATTTGGAAAAAGCTGTGCATCTGCCTTTCATCTCACAAGGGTGAATGCACTTGCAGGCAGTTTGTGTATGACAAGGCTATACCAGCACAGGCAATGCAAATAGTGTGACTTCCCCGTGCATACTGTGAAAACTTATCAATATCAATCAAATGGATGGAGGGTCAGAGCTGCTGACTTATGCCACTACTCTGCATTAATCCATCTCCTGAGGGAGAGGAGGTGGGGTGGTGGTGGCACAAACTAGAGAGGATTTATACCTATCTAGATTTTAGCTTTAAGATTAGCCTGGTAAAAATGTTAAATTAAGCCCTGAACTCCATCTGCTCTCCGGAAATCATAAATCTGAAATATTCATATGCAGGAATAAGCAACACAATGACATTTTTTATTGTTACTTAAATTAAAAGATTGAAAAAAAAAAGATTGAAATGTACACCACATTTCAGTTTTATGGTAGGTATATAGATATGCACAAGCAACATTTCAGAATTCTACATGCTGGGAGGAATGACTTAAGCCCCGTACACACGGGACGACAATCGCATGTACGATCGTGTCAAATCGTATGTTGGCTGTTGTATGTAGCATACTGACTGCACTACACGATCGTACGACCGCAGAAGAACGTTCAGGTGCATGCAATTAGCATCCAGCCATTCCTGACTTTGGAGCATGCATGTTTTGCACAATACAACTTTGTTGTACCAACTGCTCTGTACACACGATACAACGGTCGTATGAGAGCTTGTTGGTACGACCAAGTTTTCTAGTCTGTTCATACAACTCCCTTGTACGACCGTCGTATGTTAGACTCTTCAAATCGCGCATACGAATGATCGATTTCGCATACAACGGTCGTTAGTACGACCTGTTGTATGCGATCTTCGTCCCGTGTGTACGGGACTTTATACTCCTTTCACATTTGTGCGACTTTGTACATCAAAGTTGCATGACAAGTTTTACCCCATGATTCCCAATGACAACCATTCATATATGTGCGACTTCAAGTCGCACCGACTTCAATGTAGTCCCTGTACTACTTTGGTCCGACTTTGATGCGACTTGAGGTCCTTAGACCTCAAGTTTACACAGGCAATCGCGTCAAAAGCTTGTCAAAATCGTGCAACTTTGAAGTGTGAATGGGGCCTTATAGTAAGGTGACCAGATTTTTAAAATGAAATCTGGGGACTTTTTTTTTTTTTTATTGGCAAATAGCAAACTATTTTATAAGCATATTTTCCTCAAATGATATATGCAGTGTATGTGGTATGTGTTTGTTCTGGCCACCATACAGTATGTATTTACTTATCGTACTGTTGCTTTAACCAGTTCCACACCGCGCGCTGTATATTTACGGTGGCAGTGTGGACGCTGAGCACGAATCGCCGTAAAAAGGCGGCGATTCGCGCAGGCGCAGCTAGGGGGCGATCGGGCGCCAGCGCGCTCTCGTGCCCGACACACTCCGGAGGAGTGTGCCCGCGGCTTGGGCGGACCCGATGTCCGCCGGCGAGCCGTGATGAGCTGCTACAGCCAAAGAGTGGGGAACCGCCGATGTAAACACGGCGGTTCCCGGCTCTTTCAATGGGGACATAGGAGATATACTGATCCCTGTCACTGGGATCAGATAGATCTCCTATGTCCATGTTAGCCCAGCCCCCCCACAGTTAGGACACACCCAGGGAACATTGTTAACCCTGCAGGTTAACCCCTTCACTGCCAATGACATTGAAATTTCTGATCGCTGTACAAATGTCATTGGTCCCAAAAAAGTGTAAAAAATGTCCGACATGTCCGCCCCAATATCACAGTACCGCTAAAAATCGCAGATCGCCGCCATTACTAGTAAAAAATAAAAAAAAATTAAAAACCCCAGAAATGAATTCTCATCATCCGTAAACGTGGCAACTTTTACGCAAACCAATCAATAAACGCCGATTACGATTTTTTTTCCCAAAAATATGAGGAAGAATATAAATCGGCCAAAACTGATGAAAAAAACATTTTTTTAATATTTTTTTTTGGGATTTGAATTTTAGCAAAAAGTAATATTGTTTTTTTTGCAAAAGTGTCGCTCTTTCTTTGTTTATAGCGGTGATCAGAAATGACGCAGCGGTGATCAAATACCACCAAAAGAAAGCTCTATTTGTGGGGAAAAAAGGACGCAAATTGTGTTTGGGTACAACGTTGCACAACCGCGCAATTGTCAGTTAAAGCGACGCAGTGCCGAATCGCAAAAAATGCTCTGGTCCTAACATGGGAAATTCTTCCGGGGCTGAAGTGGTTAAATTAGCAGCCATTGCTAGCAGGAAATGTAGTTTTTTTCAGGAGGAGGAGGAAGGAAAAGGAGTTTTTCAGAGAAAAGACACGTACGGGGTTCAACCTTGCATTAAACATTAGCTTGTGTTACTGTTTGTGCTCGCAAGCAAACATAGACTTTAATCATTGTTATGTCAGCAGATTTAGGTCCCTTTTAAATGCACACAATACTTGATCTGCCAGTCTAAAGCTCTGATAGTTTAGTATCTACACTCACAGCTGTCATGGATGTGGCTAATAATCAGAAGAAGAAGATATCAATTGTTGGAGGAGGTTTGGTAAGTAATTTAGACTGGTTTCGTTTTTTCCCCTTTCCCTTTTTCTTTCCTTTTTTTTCCTCTCTTTTTTTTTTTTTTTTTTTGTTATTGGAAAAAAATTATATTTTGGAAGAATGCACTACAGCAGGTGACAGATCAAATTACATGAAAATATACATCACATTTTTTTCTCTTTGTACATTGGGTGAAGCCAAAGTGGATGGAGGAGAATAAAAACATTAACAGAAGGTGAGAGTCATGAAAAAAAAAAAAAGAAAGAAAAAAGGAAGTAAAAGCAATGAAGTGTGTTAGAAAAGGGAAAAAACTGGGATGAAAAAAATGCAACATTGTGTCAAACCCTGAAGATACACCGATAAACCTACACATATGCATGCTTTCCTTCTTTTAAGTTCAAACCAGGCAGCCAAAGAGAACCACATAAAACATCTAATTGTGGTAGAATTACTCAAAAACTAGGAAAATGATAAAAGGGGCATTGCATACTGAGCCATTACGTGATTAGCTGAAGTAAACTGAAATATTTAAAGAGAAAAAAAATCTAAAATCCTGCTGCATGGAATTAAAATGATTTATGTATTAACATTATAAGTGGCCGTTTCTGCATAGAGAAGACAGGTTTAATTTTAAGGGCAGAAGGAAAATATGCATCCTAAAGACCTCGCGGAGCACTTGCAGATGAGAAGGTAGAACCTAAATAGCTATGTAAGCCACCTGACTCCAGTCTTGCATGCCTTTAACATAATAGGTAGAGGAGAAAAATAAGCTCTCCAGGAGATCAAGCTGAACAGATAATCTGAGAAATTCCAACTACAAATGCGCTTTTCCTTCATATTTCTGCTCTATATGCATTCTCAGAAGACTTTATATAACTCATACCCTAACATCAAGAAAGTATTATTTGGTATAATGTGTATTTTTTGATGTACATGAACAGTGTGTGTGTATATATATATATATTATCCGGATCATGTAGTGCTATGTATGGGTCTGTATAATTCTTCCTGGAGTTTAAAGCAGTTCTTTAGATTTTGAAATGCGAAAATCCCCTTTAAGTTGGCATTTGTTAGGCTCTTGTCAGCATTGATACTGGCATGTTTTATTGCAACCCCGGTGCCAGAGTTAGGGTTGCCACATCATCCCTTTAATCCAGGACACATATTAATTACACAGGTTCTGTGGCTGATTAAGGTGGTAATTAAACTCACTTGGTGCCTTATCTGCATTAAATTAGCCTCAGAACCTGTGTAATTCATATGTGTCCTGGATTAAAGGGATGGTGTGGCAATCCTAGATAGAGTGCAGGAAAAACAGTGCCTTGTTTCTCTAATGGAGACCCTGAAATTGTGAAGTTACTAGCTGCTGCTTAAAGGGCACTCAAAAGCAGTCTCTTGGCTTTTTCTTACACAGCGTGCAACTTTCCTTTTAAATTCTCCATTACGGTCTTCTCTGCACTCTTTTGTTGCATCAACGTTGGCTGGGTAGTCTCCATTGGGATCTGCTAGCATAGAAATTACACTGATCATAATGGTTTCCACCGCATGAATAGGAATCCAGTGCTCTTCAGGTTTTTCATAGCCATATTTATCCTCACCAGGCTCATGAAGAATGGAAATGCATACATCACCATTTTTATCAACATTTGGATGCCAAATTTCTGACTTTTTAAGGTACCAATGCACAGTATATGGTATATACTGTTGATTTTACTAAAGGCAAATATGCTGTTAACTTTGTAACGGAAGCTGCACTTTGCAATTTAATTTGCCCCAGAGTTTAGTAAATGTGGTGAAGTTTCACTTTGCAAAAAATACTCAATCCCGTTCAAGGAAAAAAAAACCTCACAGCATTTTTTGCTTGCACTTAAGGCTGGGTTCACACTGTGTGCGGATGCAGCTCACAACAAGGATCTGTCTCAGGGACGAATCAGGCCAAAAGTTTTTTGTCTGAGTTTGGACCTGAAACGGAACCAAAGAAGCACAGGATCCTTGTGCAATGTGCTCCACAGCCGCCACAGAGCTGTTTGAAATGGCTCCATTGAGAGCCTATCACAGTCTCCTGTCATGCGAATTGGATGGGGAGAAAATCGCATTCAATTCGCATCAGTGTGAACCCAGCCTGATTGGATGATCAAGTCAACAGATCTTCACTCCGTTCAGTAGGCCCTGATACAAATTCCCTTGCAAAGTACAACTTCCCTTTCAAAATGATCTATTTGCCTCTAGTAGACATATCACATAATATAATATGTGAACAGAAAGCATGCTAACTTCAATTTTCATTTTAACCATAGCCTCAACAAGTTCTTGCATACATTTTTGTTTATTGCAGTTGATTTACTAAAGAAGAAAGAAAGGTTCACAATGCTTCATATTTTTCACTTTGCTAGGTGAAAATTGACTTCTATAGTATTCCAGTAACTGTTATTCAATAGCGGTTTTATTGTTATTTGAATTACAATATAAAGTTTTATCTGCAGTAAAAAAAGTATAATTTAGCCCTGTTCACAGTGGGGCGATCTGACATGTTTAATCGCAATGCCAAATTGGAGCCTATTGCTGGCAACGGCACCGTCCGAATCGGTGCGGCGCCACACCGATTTCCAGTAGTTTCCAGTTCAGCTGAACTTGCACGATTTCAAACCTGCCCTCAGTGTGAGCGATATGTCATTACATTAACATGTGCATGTTGATCATAGTTTCAAAGTCAATTAGCATAAAGTTAATGCAAAAATATTTATTGCTAGTACCTAACCATGTGCAGGTTCCCTGAAAGATTAAAGACTGTATGCATTCACCAGTACAAACCATAGTGAATGCAAATAGAAGTGCCTCTTTATCTTTTTGCAACCAGCATGAAAGTAATACCCGTATTTTTCGCACCATAAGACGCACTTTTTTTCCCCCAAAAAGTGGGGGAAAGTCTCCCTGCGTCTTATGGTGCGAATGCTGCAAAGCCCCCAACCCCCCCCTCGTCGCCGCCGGGAGCTCGCATTACACTGCGGGCTCCCGGACACAATAGAGCGCTGCTCTGATCTCACACAGTGAGAAGACAGAGCAGCCGCAGTACTTCATTTGGCCACTGGGGCTTCATTCGGCCCCAGTGGCCAAATGAAGTACTGCGGCGGCTGGAGCTGCTTCTTTCTGAATGGGATCTGGCTGCAGAGTGGAGCTCCACTAGGCGCAGGGTGATGACATCATCACAGCGCAGTGGTGGCGGGAGATATGAATCTCCCTTTCAGCTCTGTCAGGCTGCATTTTATGGACACAGGTATGTGCTGTATTTCATGGACTCTGGTATATGGCTGTATTTCATGGATCTGGTATATTGCTGCACTGGTAAATATTTTAGTACACCATTTGGTTCAGAATATTTTTTTTTCTTGTTTTCTTCCTCTAAAACCTAGGTGCGTCTTATGGTCAGGTGCGTATTATGGTGCGAAAAATACGGTAATTTAAAACAATGGTTGTGTTACTTTTTAACCCAGTTAAGTGTTAATAAGGACAGTATGTGCTTGTCATTCATGGTGTACTTATCACATAGTTACATAGTTAGTCAGGTTGAAAAAAAGACACAAGTCCATCTAGTTCAACCAATAATAAATATATATATATATATATATATATATATATATATATATATATATATATATATAACCATACAATCCCATATACACAATTCTTCACCCACAGTTAATCCAGAGGAAGGCAAAAAAAACCCCAGCAAAGCATGATACAGAGGCAGTCGGATATTCCCTGGTTCAACTTTACCTATAAATGTTAGTAGCCAGTTATGTTATGTTATGTACATTTAGGAAAGAATTCAGGCCTTTTTTAAAGCAATCTACTGCGCTGGCCAGAACCACCTCTGGAGGGAGTCTATTCCACATTTTCACAGCTCTTACTGTGAAGAAATCTTTCCGTATTTGGAGATGAAATCTTTTTTCCTCCAGACGTAAAGAGTGCTACCTTGTCCTTTGTGATGGCCTTAGAGTAAATAACTCAACACCAAGTTCACTATATGGACCACTTATGTATTTGTACATGTTGATCATATATTCCCTTAGTCTCCTCTTCTCAAGAGAGAATAAATTCATTTCCTCTAATCTTTCCTCATAGCTGAGTTCCTACATGCCTCTTATTAGTTTGGTTACCCTTCTCTGAACTTTCTCCAGTTCCATGATATCCATTTTAAGAACTGGTGCGCAAAACTGAACTGAATATTCCAGATGAGGTATCACTAATGATTTGTATAGGGGCAAAATTATGTCTCTCTCTGGAGTCCATACCTCTTTTAAAACAAGAAAGGATCTTGCTTGCTTTGGAAATCGCAGTTTGGCATTGCATGCCATTATTAAGTTTATGATCTACCAAAACCCCCAGATCCTTCTCCACTATGGATTTCCCCAGTTGTACTCCCCCTAGTTTGTATGATGCATGCATATTCTTAGCCTCCAAGTGCATAACTTTACATTTATCTACATTAAACATCATTTGCCACATAGTCACCCAGTTAAACAATGCATTGAAGTTTGCTTATAAGTTGGAGACATCCTGTAAGGATTATACTCCATTGCATAGCTTGGTGTCATCTGCAAACACTGAAATTTTACTGTAATCCAAGTATACCATGTCCACAGCCACCCCTCTGTCCAAGGTTTTACTTACCTTTTCATAAAAAGAAATCGGGTTTGTTTGACAACTTCCGTCTTTCACAAATCCATGCTGTCTGTTGTTTAAAAATGGGATTTTATTAAGAACTTACCGTAAAATCCTTTTCTCTGAGTTCATTGACAGACGCAGCCTCTATTCATGACACGTGGGTTTATGCACCTTTTACTAGGAGTAGACTAGGCAGAACGAAAGTTCAGAAAAGCAAAGCTGGCCCCTCCCAGGGGGCCGTCCTCACTTAGCATATAACCCCTTAGCCCTGCATAGCATATCAGTTCTAACAAGCCGTACAAACACAACACCGAGGGGTGGGTGCTGCGTCTGTCAATGAACTCAGAGAAAAGGATTTTACGGTAAGTTCTTAATAAAATCCCATTTTCTCTTGCATTCTCTTTTACCCTAAAATAATTCTTGAATGGCATTTTAGGAAAAGAGACTCAAGTAACTGTCTGCGTCG
>BLSH010187267.1:883455-895454 GCA_018402905.1 Glandirana rugosa | reverse complement strand
ACACACCCCCACACGCCACCCCCTCCGCACCGACCATCCGGATTATTCACAGGCCACCGCGTTACCGCTGACTTAGCCGTCGACTGAGAGTCCTCCCCGGGCGACTCCGAGTTCGACGTGACCCTGGATACCAAGGGGATATAGTTAATGGAAGTTAAAACCTTCTCAAAAAGCGGGCCCCCATGGTTCGGCCCCATACTCCCGGGGGTTCTTTGCAGGTGGAGGGGGAGTTAGAAGTCTCCTCCTGATCCTCGGCCTTCCCCCGAGACCCCAGTGTCCCTGGGGGCACCTCGAAAACCTACCACTTGTCCTAGCCTCAGCGGGCCCCTCCTGAGAGTCAGCTGCCGATTCAGTCGCCATTGCGCCACCGGACACTTATTAGGCCTACCAGCCACGCCTCCCCCACCGCACACCCCCACACAGAGTCTGACCGGGAATGCCCAGGAGGACCCAACACCCAGCGCCCGCACCCAGGGAGAGCCAGCAATACTTGCGATACCGCCCTCCTGCCTTATCAGGATAAGAGGCTGCTCTGCCCACCAACGCCACCGCTGAAAACTGCTGCTACTGCTGCTGCCTTCTCCAGCGCCGATCAGAAAGAGGGAGAGCGTCGCCAACTGCACGTTTTTCCCTTTCCAGGGACCAACCAAAAATGGTCGCTGAGCGGTCGCAAGATGCCAAGTACTTCCAGAACGGCCGCGCCTACAGCAAAATGGCTGCCAGCCGCGACCACAGCAAAATGGCGGCCGTCGCCGCCAAAATGGTGGAGATCGCCGTATGGCATGGAGACCAAAGGACAGTACAGAGGCAGGCAGGCATGTGGGTGGGTGGCGGGCGGGGGGGAAGGAAGCATGACCAGGGAAGTGGTACCTGTACCCACCCCCAACCGGAACGGGCACTGCTAGCCGCCCCCCCCCAGGTGGAGAGGGATGCTGCTGGCCATGCGACCCCTAGAGCGAGAAGCAGCCCGGTCACTGGGTACGCAGGTGGTACGTTTAACCCACCAGCCACCCGCGATGCGGCGGACCCCGCCATAGCTAAGGGTGGCTTGCATCCATCAGCCGTGCTGGGGAGGTGGCAAGACAAATGATATCCGCGTGTTCCCCAGCCGGCTACTTGATTGCAGTCTTCATCAGAAGTTTTGCGCAAAAAGAAAAACAAAGAAAAAATAGGGGAACCGCAGATCCCAGCAGGGAAACAAGTCTAACTCCTTGCACTAGGCAGAAGAAAACTGATATGCTATGCAGGGCTGAGGGGTTATATGCTGAGTGAGGACGGCCCCCTGGGAGGGGCCAGCTTTGCCTTTCTGAACTTTCGTTCTGCCTAGTCTACTCCTAGTAAAAGGTGCATAAACCCACGTGTCATGAATAGAGGCTGTGTCTGTCAATGAACGTAAGAGAAACATTCTTCCAACAAGAATTCATCTATGTGGTCTTTTATTAAACTCTCCAGTATCTTCCCAACTATAGAAGTTAAACTAACAGGTCTATAGTTATTTGGTAAAGACTTTGATCCCTTTTTAAATATGGGCACCACATTGGCCTTGCGCCAATCCAGTAGTACTATTCCAGTCATTAAGGAGTCCCTAAAAATCTGATACAATGGCTTTGAAATGACAGAGCTCAATTCTTTTAGGATCCGTGGGTGGATGCCATATGGTCCAGGTACTTTATCCACCTTTTATTCTGTCTAAATACTTCTTGACTATTTCCCACTTGTGGATCATTGTGGATCATTTGGGGCTGTGTCACTACCACCTCCATTATGGACATGAGCTCCCCCATGCTGATTTGTATACAAAGAGCTGAAGAAAGTATTTAATAAGTTTGCCTTCTCTTTGTCTCCAGTCACCCACTCTAGATTATTTTGTAAAGGGCCTACATGCTCCGACCTGACCTTTTTACTATTAATATACTTGAAGATGTTTTGGAGGTATGTCCTACTATCGTTTGCAATCTGTCGTTCGTTTTGAATTTTTGCGTCCTTGATTTCCTTTTTACATACTCTGTTATATTCCTTGGAACATTTAAAAGAGGATAGTGTTCCTTCATTTTTATATTTTTAAATGCTCTTTTTTAGAATTTATAACTTTTTTAACTTTGGCCGTGAGTTTTATTTTTAGTCTTTTAAATGTATTGCCTATGGGAATATACTTTGCAGTGAGTTCGCATACAGTCTTTTTGAAAAATTCCCATTTCTGTTCTGTGTTCATCAATGCCAATGTTCCCTTCCAATCTAAGTCCTGAAGAGCAGCCCTCATCCTTGTATAATTTGCTCTCTTAAAGTTAAGTGTTTTTATCTTTCCCCTATGTGTTTGTTTTTTTGCAGCTTACATTAACCACTTCCCGACTGCCGCATGCAGAATGACGGCCGGGAAGTGGTTCAGTTATCCTGACTGGGCATCATATGACGTCCTCGGGATAACATGCCGGCGGGCCTGGGGAGACGCACATGGCGGCGATCGGTGGTGTGGGGGGTCAGTCTGACCTCCCGCATTACTGATCTCGGTAAAGCGCTTCCATCTGAAGCACTTTACCATGTGATCAGCAGTGACCAATCATGGCTGGTCACAGTTTAACACAGGAAAGCCGTTTATCGGCTTTTCCTGCACTCGAGTCTGCAGACCTGAGTAGAGGAGAGCCGATCGGCTGCTCTCCTGACAAGGGGGGTTTGTACTGATGGTTTATCAGCACAGCCCCCCCCTAGGATCGCCACACTAGACCACCAGGGAGCCTGCCCAGGGACCACCAGCAATGTGCCCACCCAGGACCACCAGGGAGCCGACCAGGGACCACCAGGGAGCCGATCTGGACCACCCTAAACCACCAAGTAAGGGGCACAGTGCCCAATATGGATGGCACTCAGTGCCACCTTCAGATGCCACCCTAGACCACCAGGGAATGGGCCCTTATCAGTGCATCTGCCCACCAGTGCCCCTATCAGTGCGTACCAGTGCCCCTATCAGTGAGTACCAGTGCCCACCTATCAGTGCCACCTATCAGTGCCCAATGCCGCCTATGAGTGCCTATCAGCGTCCATCAGTGCTGCATATCAGTGCTGCATATCAGTGCCACCTATCAGTGTTGGTCAGTGCTGCTTATCAGTGCCGACTAACAGTGCTCATCATTGCTGCATATAAGTGCTTCATCATCACTGCCACCTCATCAGTGCCAATCAGTACTGCCACATCAGTGCCCGTCAGTGTAGCCTCATCAGTGCCCATCAGTGATGGAGAAAATATACTTATTTACAAAGTTTTGTGAGAGAAACAGAGAATTTTTTTTTTCAAAATTTTCGGTCTTTTTTTTTATTTGTAGCGCAAAAAATAAAATCTGCAGGGGTGATCAAATACCACCAAAAGAAAGCTATATTTGTGGGAACAAAATGATAAAAAAATTGTTTGGGTACAACATTGCACGTCCGCGCAATTGTCATTCAAAGCGCAACAGCACTGAAAGCTGAAAATTGGTCTGGTAGGAAAGTGTTATAAGTGCATGGTATTGAAGTGGTTAAATGAAATCATGTTATGGTCATTGCTACCCAGATGTACTTTTATATGAATCTTGGTAATAAGCTCTGCATGGTTTGAGATTAACAGGTCCAGCAAAGCATCATTCTTAGCTGGGCCTCAATAAACTGGACCATAAAATTGTCCTGTAATAGGTTTTTACATTTTTGTCCCAGCAGTGCCATTACTCCAAGTTAGTTAATTTCTGGGTAGTTAAAATCACCCATTATTATCACTGTCCCAGCCCTTTCCGTCTGTGCAAGGAGCTGAGTCTCCACCTCTTTTTTAACACTGGGAGGTCTATAACAAACTCCAATGATAACCTTTGTAGTGCGCACACCCATATACAGATCTACCCATAATGCTTCAGACTCATCACACTCTCCATCAACTAGGTCCTCATTCACACTCACTTTGAGATCACTTCTCACATAGAGACAGACACCACCACCCCTCCATTTTACCCTGTCTTTCCGAAAGAGAACATAGCCAGGAATATTAATAGCCCAGTCATGTGAAGAATGAAGCCAAGATTCAGCAATACTAATTAAATCATAGCACCAGAGCTTCCAACTCGCCTATTTTGCTTGGCAGATTTATGGGATTGGTGAGCATACACTTTAATTCGCTGTCATGTTTTGCACATGTATGTTGCATATTTTTTATTTTAGTACAAACAGTACCATTTCCAATGGCTGATTTTAACATGGGAACCTTCATATTATCTTCCATAGCCCTCCCCCCCACCCCCCCCCCCCGCAATGGGGGTGACCCCTATCTGACCTGTCTACCCAATTATAATCTAATTCACCCTCCCCCCCCCCCCTCAATCCTAGTTTAAATACTCCTCCAGCCTTCCCATAAACCTCTCCCCCAGCACAACAGACCTCCTTCCATTTAAGTGCAGACAATCTTTAGCATATAGGTTGTACCCCAATGAAAAGACAGCCCAGTACTCTAAAAACCCAAAGCCCTCCTCCTTACACCAGGACTTTAGCCAGGCATTCAATGCTCTAATCTCCCGCTGCCGTTCCTGTGTTGCGCATGGCACAGGCAATATTTCAGAAAACCTTTTCATACAAAAGAAAATCAGCGCAAATATTAAATGAAAATCACCTAGAAGCTGCTGACACATGACTAGTGCTTTCACTTCACTCAATAATAAATACATGAAAATTGTATTTGTGCAGCGCTAAATGCTATCTAAATATATAGGGTCAAAAGTATATTGTGCAAACCTAGCAATGAAGAATATATCGATAATTAATTCTATAAAGTGCTCAATACTTGTAGAAACAAACCAAAATGATTCAAAAAGATTCTATAAAAGTGCTAAAGTGCAAATTGTGCAATTCATGAATCAAATGCATAAATATGTGCAATTCATCAGCATGGACATATCAGAAGAAACTGTTTGTGCAGATTGTGCAATTACTGAATCAAATTCATAAACCTGTGCATTTCATCAGCACAACCGTTTCAGAGAAGCAACAAATGTGCAAATTATCAAAAAAAAACTTTGTGCAATTAATTAATTATTAATCAAATAAAATATGTGCCACTCATAAAAGTGAATATTTAACAAGAAGCAAACATACAAGTTCATTCAAAAGTTCATCACAAATCTCCTTCAACAGGGGCGTCACCGCATAGAGATAGATCCATAGACAGAGAGATCTTAGAAAGGAGACCCCGAAAAAAACACTCTAAGTGCATATCTCTTATCCTCCACCAGCTATTTTGGCCGCTCACCTCACTATAGGGTTAAAAGTGCATTCATCCCCTTCCAGGGGTATAGCAGGCAGCCGGTATATACCTCCAGTAGTGTTTTCCTCTCTATGGATCTACTACTGTGGAGACCTGTTGTCAAGCCTAGTACCCAGGTTGTCCCTGTTGCTAAATGTCTCATACATGCATGTAGGTACATAAACACATACCCACACACACTCATGTGTATACCCCATCGCAAGTGTGTGCACACGCATGTGCACGCACACCACAAACCTATACCGGTCACACACTTTCCTGGGGTGATGACCCCCTTTGTGTCCAGCAGGTTTACAACACAGGACTGATGTGGAAGTCTGGAGCGCAGTGAGAGCCATCTTGGCCTTGCGTTCCAGACACACGAGAATTCAGTGAAACCAGCAGCATGATACTGAGTGAGTGACCCTAAGAACAACATGACGGGGAAAGAGCAGCTCCCCATCGGTGACCTCTGTTTTCATATACACATTAAACCACCCTTCAGCCAGTCGGGCTTTGATCGTGTGATACATTCCCGCCCCCTTCCTCTTATAGCATTTTATGGCACATACAAGGCAGGGGTAAGTGATTTCAGCCTTCAGTTTACTGTTAAAGCTGAAATATACCTCTAAACTGTTACTAAAAAACATGTATGATATCAGTACTATATAATCCTGGTAAATGGCAGCTGAGCCTACACTGCAGCAAACGACTTTTAGCGTGTGCTATTACATCACATAAAGTGCATACATGTGCATGTGTATATATATGTGTTCATGGGTGTATGCATGATTTTGCACTGCAAGCCAGTCAGGCTCTGATGGAAGCACAGGAGGCACTGTGATTGTGGGCTTGTGTGGATTTGGCGGTAGGGCCCAATGCGTGGAGCACGCAAGTAATCCCCTGCACGGCACATGCCCCTAAAGGGGCAGGGCTGTGCAGTTTCACCACCCCCACTATGTCATTATCTGATGTATAAATGTGTGGCACAGTTGGTGTGTAGCAGGCTCTGAAGAAGAGGTAGAAACCTTGAAATGCGTCAGCCTTCGTTGTGTGAGATACCAGCCGTGCAGTACATGTCTATACATAGAAGGACTCTACAAATGCTTGTAATGCTCTATTTCACGGCTCGTTTGTATGTTTTTAACTTTTTAATTAAAGGATTTTATCAAAAGATAATGTGCTAGGCCAGTGCGCCATTGTTTTCTTGTCTTTGCTACAGTGCTCTAGGGGGACACCTGCTCTATGGGGACACCTGCTCCATGAGGACACTCTGATAGGGACACCTAATGTAAGGAGAACTCTAATGGCGACACCTGATCTATGGGGCCACTCTAATAGGGACTCCTGATTTAAGGGGTACTGTTATGGGGACACCTGATCCATGGGGGCACTCTGATGGGAACAACTGTTTCATGGAGAAACCTGCTCTATGGGGACACTGTGACAAGGGCAACTGCTCTATGGGGACACTCTGATGGGGGACACCTGCTCTATGGGGGTACTCCAATGGGGACACCTGCTCCATGGGGAACCTGCTCTATGGGGACACTCTGATGGGGACAAGTGCTCTATGGGTCACTCTGATGGGGACACCTGCTCTATGGGGAAACCTACTCTATGGTGACACCTGCTCCATGGGTACACTCTGATGGGGACACCTGCTCCATGGGGAAACCTGCTCTATGAGGACACTCTGATGGGGGTACCTGCTCTATGGGGACACCTGCTTTATGGGGACACTCTGATAGGGACATCTACTTCATGGGGACACCTGCTCCGTGGGGACACCTGCTCTATGGGAATACTCTGATGGGGACACTTGCTCCATTGGGACACACTGATGGGGACACTCTGTTGGGGACACCTGCTCCATGGGGAAACCTGCTTTATGGGGACACTGTGATGGGGAATACTCTGATGGGGACACTCTGATAGGGACACTCTGCTCTAGGGGGACACCTGCTCTAGGGGGAACACCTGCTCTATGATGACACTCTGATAGGGACACCTAATGTAAGGAGTACTCTAATGGGGACACCTGCTCCAAGAGGACACCTGCTCCATGGGGACACCTGCTCTATAGGCACACTCTGATGGGGACACCTGCTCCATGGGGACACTTGATCTATGGGGACACTCTGATGGTGACACCTGCTCAATGGGGACACCTGCTCCATGGGGATACCTGCTCTATGGGGACACTCTGATCTGGAAACTTGCTCTACGGGACACCCTGATGGGGACACCTGCTACATGGGTACACTCTGATGCGGACACCTGGTCTATGGGGACGCCTGCTCTATGTGGACACTCTGATGGGGACATCTGCTCCATGGGGACACCTGCTTCATGGGGACACTCTGATGGGGACACCTGCTCTATGGGGACTCCTGCTCCATGGGGATACTCTGATGGGGACACCTGCTCTGTGGGGACACCTGCTCTGTGGGGACACCTGCTCTAAGGGGACACCTGCTCTATGGGGACACCTGCTCCATGAGGGCACTCTGATAGTGACACCTAATGTAAGGAGTACTCTAATGGGGACACCTGATCTACGGGGCCACTCTAATAGGGACTCCTGATTTAAGGGGTACTGTTATGGGGACACTGTGACGAGGACACCTGCTCTATGTGGACACCTGCTCTATGGGGGTACTCCAATGGGGACACCTGCTCCATGGGGACACCTGCTCCAAGAGGACACCTGTTCTATGGGGGACACTCTGATGAGGACACTCTGATGGGGACACCTGCTCTATGGGGACACTCTGATGGGGATACCTTCTCTATGGGGACACCTGCTCTATGGGGACACTCTGATAGGGACATCTGCCCCATGGGGACACCTGCTTTATGGGGACACTCTGATGGGGACACCGGCTCCATGGGGAAACCTGCTCTATGGGGACACTCTGATGTGGACACCTTCTCCATGGGGAAACCTGCTCTATGGGGACACCTGCTCTATGAGGACACTCTGATGGGGACATCTGCTCTATGGGGACACCTGCTCCATGAGGACATTCTGATAGGGACACCTAATGTAAGGAGTACTCTAATGGGGACACCTGATCTATGGGGCCACTTTAATAGGGACTTCTGATTTAAGGGGTACTGTTATGGGGACACTTGATCCATGAGGGCACTCTGATGGGGACAGCTGTTTCATGGGGAAACCTGCTCTATGAGGACACCTGCTCTATCGGGACACTTGTTTCATGGGGAAACCTGTTCTATGGGGACATTCTTACGAGGACACCTGCTCTATGGGGACATTCTGATGGGGGACACCTGCTCCATGGGGACACCTGCTCTATGGGGACACTGATAGGGACACTGTGCTCTGTGGGGACATCTGCTTTATGGGGGACACTCTGATGAGGACACTCTGATGGGGATACCTGTTCAATGGGGGAACCTGCTCTATGGGGACACTCTGTTGGGGACACCTGCTCTATGGGGACACTCTGATAGGGACACTGTGCTCTGTGGGGACATCTGCTCCATGGGGACACCTGCTCCGTGGGGATACTCTGGTGGGGACCCCATCTCCATGGGAACACTTTAATGGGGACGCTCTGATGGGGACACCTGCTTCATGGGGAAACCTGCTCTATGGGGACACTCTGATGGGGAAACCTGCTCTATGGGGACACCTGCTCCATGAGGACAATCTGATGGGGACACCTGCTCTATGGGGACACTCTGATGGGGACACCTGCTCTATGGGGACACTCTGATGGGGACACCTGCTCGATGGGGACACCTGCTCTATGGGTACACTGTGATAGGGACACTCTGCTCTATGGGGACACTCTGCTCTATGGGGACACCTGCTCCATGAGGACTATCTGATAGGGACCCCTATTGTAAGGAGTACTCTAATGGGGACACCTGATCTATGGGGCCACTCTAATAGGGACTCCTGATTTAAGGGGTACTGTTACAGGGACATTTAATCCATTCACCACACTTGAGAACCTGAATGACGATGATACTGACACTACTACACCAACATTGTCTTTTTTAGTGAAAGACGTTACAAGAGGGGAGGGTCTTGCAACAACTATCCAGAATGCGAGCCCAATCCCTCCATCACAGATAACATCAACAACGAAGAAAACAAGGAAACGAGAAGAAGTACCAGACGAGGAAAAGAGGAGGAAAAAGGTGTAAAGTGAGGCAGATTGTAAATAATACCCATTCTACCATCAAGATATACAATCTTTCGAGCTCAGTGTTTGCAGACACAGAGCTAGATGTGCTCAGAAAAAGTCTGAGCTTCGCGCCACCATGTACACCTAACCTGTTTGAGTTATTCCTGGATCTCAAGAGATATGTAAGAAAACTCACTGTGAAAAGATATTATGCACTGAAAGAAGCTACTTCTATCAATAATCAAAAAGAAGAACCGCGCACGGAACCCTTAGAAGAATCCATGGATGAAGATTTGATTCTGAATATTCTTGAAGAGCTATATTCAGAGGCTCAATCGAACGAATCGAAATGGAAGGACTTTCCATTTAGAAGGAGGCCTACAATCACAAAACAATGCAGTACTACATACCTCCTTTAAGCCCACTTCTACCTTTTTTCCCACATTGGGCCAAAGGGAATTTTATCTCCACCTTTTTATGATATGGTGTTCAATGCCTTTAAAGCAAAGTTCCAGAAAAACAACAAACAACTTGGTCCTCTGTATAGCCCGATTGAAAGCTTAAAACAGAACCAAGAGATAATAATAAAAAGAGTGGATAAAGGAGGGAGCCTGGTCATCCAGAATAGAGAGGACTACATAGCCAAAGCAAGAAGACTCCTAGGAGACGAGAGTACATATATACATTTAAAGAAAGATCCAACAATAGAATATACCAAAGAACTCAAACTAATTCTGGACCAAGTTCTGGCATCCAAAATTCTTACAAAAAATGAATATCTTTTCCTGTATAATAGACATGCGGTTACTCCCCATTTCTATCATATTCCTAAAGTACACAAGAGCACAGAAAATCCGCCAGGAAGACCTATCTTTGCTGGCATGGACAGTCTTTCAAGCAATCTCGGATGTTATATTGACCTGCAAGACATAGTCACCCATCTTCCATCTTTAGTCAGAGACTCTCACCATATGCTGGAAATTCTTTCCAACTATCAATGGCAAACAGAGTACAGATGGTTGTCCCTAGATGTGGCCTCCCTTTACACATCGATGAACCATATACATGGATTGAGAGCCCTTAATTACTATCTAATGGAAGAGGATGTACTAAACTCGATTCAAGCAAAGTTTTTAATAGACTGTGTCGAATTTGCTCTCACGCACAATTACTTTTCCTTTATGGGAGATCACTATCTCCAGGTGAGGGGCACAGCTATGGGGGCCAGGTTTGCTCCGAGCTACGCAAATCTCTTCATGGGATATTGGGAGAATTCCTATATCTGGAAGAACAATTCCTTTGGCGCAAACCTGGTCCTCTATGCCAGGTATATTGATGATATCCTCATCATCTGGGATGGGTCTGAGGAAGACCTTGTATGCTTCTTGTCCTATTGTCAAAATAATCCGTATTGAATTAAATTCACACATGTCATCGACACCGAGACTCTTGTCTTCCTAGATCTGGAACCCAAAGGGAATTCCGACGGCACGATCACCTCTAAAACACACTTCAAGGCCAGTGGTGGTAACTCCTACCTACACGCAAAGAGTAACCATCACCCCAGATGGATAAAGAATATCCCTTTTGGCCAATTTTGCCGTTTGAGACATACATGCACTAAAAAGGAAGACTATATGTTGCAAAGTGAGCTGCAGAAAAAGAAATTTGAAGAAAAGGGATATGATAGAATTCATATTGAAACAGCTTTCAACAAATATCTTGTGGAATATGACAACTCACCAGCCCCTTATGTAAAACCACAAGCTACAAAGGATTCTACATTGCAACCTATTCGCTTCTCAACTCAGTATAATAGCAAAGCCTTTGAGATTCAACATATACTACGTAGAAACTGGAACATTCTCAAACAGGACCTGATCCTAGGGGACAAGCTTCCAGACAGGCCAGATATAGTATTTCGGAAACCTCATGACCTCAGAAGCCTAGTTGCCCCCAGTAGGGTAAAGAAATGTGCTAATAAAACTAGTAGCGTATGGTCGTGTATTTTTGATCAAAGGCTGCTATAGATGTGGCGTCAAAAACTGTGGCACATGTACCTTCATGTGGCACCGCAAAAAATCCATAGTAGCGGTGTACTTCCATGTACACGGTGTCAAAAACTGCGGTGTAGATATCGTCGGAAACTAGTTTTTATGTGCTGGTATGCGATGATCAAAATAATCGTGTAAAGAAATGGGATGACCCCCGTTGATCCGAAGACTCCAGTACTCCAAAGGCTTTATGATATAGACCGGACAGACCTTCGAACAGGGGATCCTAGTCCAGGACAAACTCTTACAAGGTCAAAGATGCATCATATACAACTTAGAGTTTCCGAAACGATAATATGACTCAACTCTTCGCTTATCCAACGTTACATCTTAGGAAACATCGAACACCAAAATGTATTCCCCGACCACTCAACAGTATAAGGTGTTCTATAAACAACTTTCGACAAAGTTATACTTAAGATAGTATAGGGAAAAGAAGTTTAAAGAAAAAGTCGTCGAGTGAAACGTTGTATATCAGAAGGAAAAATCACGTACATACAGAGTTTGCCGTTTTAACCGGTTTTCCCT
>BLSH010187267.1:834308-845253 GCA_018402905.1 Glandirana rugosa | reverse complement strand
GAGGACATGGTCGCCAGGTACACCCGCAAAGCCCTAACCACATCCAAGGAGTGCAAGGCAATCTCCTTAGGATGGGACGGGCACGGACATAGCGAAGGAAGGACAATGTCCTCATTAATGTGTAAAGAAGATACCACCTTCGGCAAGAAGGAAGGTGACAGGCGCAAAACCACCTTATCCTTGTGTAGGACCAGATACGGAGGCCTACACAACAGAGCCGCCAACTCTGACACTTGTCTGGCAGAAGTGATGGCTACCAGAAAAGCCACCTTCTGCGAAAGCAGTTGTAAAGAAATGTCCCTGATATTTTCAAAGGGAGGCTTCTGAAGCCCAGAAAGGACCAGATTGAGGCCCCAAGGCGCCAAAGGCGTACGCACCTGGGGAGTGACATGTCGGACCCCCTGAATAAAGGTGTGAATCAACGAATGCGTTGCCATAGGATGCTGAAAAAAGATAGCCAAGGCAGAAACCTGACCCTTGATAGTGCTCAAAGCCAGTTTATGGTCCAGGCCTTGCTGAAGAAAAGCTAGCACCCGGGACACCAAAAAGGAACAGGGTTCCACCTTCGCACCAGACGATATACGCTCTCCAGGTGCAATGCTATATCTTCCTAAAAGTGCACTTACGTGCCTTGAAGCGGAGACCCCCGATCTCTCAAGACCTGGGATTCAATAGCCAGTCCGTCAAAGACAGAGAATGTAAAGCAGGGTGCAAGATGGGGCCCTGGGACAGAAGGTCCTCGTGAAGCGGGAGACGCCAGGGAGAATCCATCACCATCCGCACCACGTCGGCGTACCACGGACGTCGAGGCCAATCTGGAGCCAGCAGAATGGTTGGAATTCCCTCCACCTCTATCCTGCGCAACAGATGCAGAATCAGCTTGAGAGGGAGAAAAGCATAGATGAGCCGATACTGGCTCCACGGAGCTACAAGGGCGTCTGCCAGCGGATCCCTTGCTCTGCTCACGAAGGTCTGAACCTTGCTATTGAGCCGGGACGCCAGCAGATCTACGTCTGGAGTGCCCCATTTTTGGCAAAGTTGTCGGAACACATCTGAATGCAGGGACCACTCTCCCTGATCCAACCTCTGTCGGCTGAGGTCATCCGCTTGCCAATTTTCTATGCCGGGAATGTACACGGGGGAGAGAGTCGGCACATGAAGCTCTGCCCACCGCAGAAAGTGAGCCCCGTCTAATGCTGCCGCCGAGCTTCTCGTTCCGCCCTGATGGTTCACATATGCCACGGCCGTGGCATTGTCCGACTGGACTCTGACAGGGTGCCCTCGCAGCCTTCCCGACCAATGGGAGAGGCAATGCCTGACCCGACTTTCCTCCCGAGACCAACAACCCTGGGTTGACAACAACCCCAGGACCCCCAGCCGCTTAGACTGGCATCTGTGGTCACTATGGACCACATCATGGGGAGGAAGGACTTCCCCTCCTTCAGGGCCTAGGCCCTTAACCACCAAATTAGAGAGGACCTGGCCTCGCGGTCCAGCTTGACCAGGCGATCCAGGGATAGAGGAGATTTTTCCCACCGCAGCAGAATCAGGAGCTGCAGGGACCGGGTATGACTCTGGGCATACGGAACCGCCTCGAAGGTGGACACCATGAGCCCCAGGACCTGCATGCAAAACCTCAGAGAGGGCCACTTCTCTGACAGTAGAGACCTCACCGCCTGCTGCTAGCGTCTGCAGTTTTCCTGAAGGAAGAAAAACTCTTGCCCTGACCGAGTCCAAGGTCAAACCCAGGTACTCCAGGCGGTGTGACGGAGTCAACACCGACTTCGGCAGATTGATCACCCATCCGAACTCCTGCAGGGTGTGCAGTGTGATGGCTATGTTGTCCCTCAGAGCTGAGGCAGAAGCAGGTCGTCCAGATATGCCAGAACTGCAATGCCCCTCTGCCGCAATAGAGCCAACACCGAGGCCAGGAGCTTGGTGAAAACCGGGGGGGCCGAGGCCAGGCCGAATGGCAAGGCCGCAAACTGGTAATGGTGATCGCCCACCATGAAACGTAGAACACGTTGGTGCGAGGCACAGATGGGGACATGCAGCTACACATCCTTGATATCCAAGGATGCTAGCAAGTCCCCCTGCCGAATGGCCGCTACCACCGAGCGGACTGACTCCATCCTGAATTTCCGCGCCCGAACATAAATGTTGAGTGCCTTCAGATCCAGGATGGGCCTTACCCCATCCTTCTTTGGGACCACAAACAGGTTGGAGTAAAAACCATGGAAACGTTCCGTGGCCGGCACCGGCACAACCACCCCCTTGTAGAGCAGATCCTGCACGGCCCCCAGCAGGGTCAACCGTCGCCCTGGGGGAAACCTCAGATTGGAGGCAAAGAACCTGTCTGGAGGCATGGCACGGAATTCTAACTTGTACCCCGCGGAGACCACCTCGCACACCCAGGAATCTGAAATGCGAGAGGTCCATTGTTCCGCGAACTCCAGCAGGCGACCCCCCCACCCGAGCGATGGGCGGGGGCAACCCATCATGCGGAGCAAGGCTTCCCATCTGACTTCTCCTGCTTATGCTGCCATGTTCACTTCTGACCTCCTGCAGCAGCCTTGGGGGGCTTAGCACCCTTGCCCGCCGAACGGGGGGCACGAAAAAACTTTTTCTGACCAGAAAATGAGGGGCCCGGCCTGCGACGAGGCTCCTTACCCCTCTTAGGCTCGGGGAGAAAGAGTATCCTTGATGATCTCATCCAGAGAAACTCCAAAGAGGCGCACTCCCTGAAAGGGCAAGTCAGTAAGTGCTTTCTTTGACGCCTGGTCCCCAGACCAGCACTTCAACCAGAGTACATGCCTGATCACTACTGCGAAGGTGGACAGTTTTGAAAGTATGGGAGCTATGTCCAGGGCTGCATCACAGAGATACCTGAGCCCCTGGGTTCAGCCAGTTCCACGGTTTCAGGCGGGACATGCGCCTCGCTCAAATCACGATGCAACACCACAGCCCATTCTGTCAGAGCTTGTGCCACAAGTGCCGACGCTAGCGCCAGCCGCATGGCTGACCCAGTCAAGACAAACATGGCCTTGGCAACTGCCTCAGCCCTCCTGTCAGCCAAATCCTTAAGACGGCGTGCCCTCCACCGGAATAGTGGCCGCCTTGCTCAGGCGGGACACAGGGGGGGTCTACCTTGGGGGAGACCCATTTCTGCGCCATACTGTCCTCAAAAGGATAACGTACAACAAACCGTCTTGGTAGAGGCAGAGAACTCTGCGGCCGCTGCCACTCTTTGTACACAAACTGATCAAAGAAAGGTACATAAGGGAACACCTTAGGGGTGCGAACCGGCCTATGCGATCCAAAGACCACAGCCGTCTCTTGCGAGTCACCCGCTGTCCCCAGTTTTAGCTCCTCGCGAACAGATGAGATTAAGGAGCCCACCAAAGCCCTTTCATGCACAATGGTGTGCCCTGAAAAAATTTCCTCCCCATCAGACAACTTGAGGGGGGTCCCCGTTCTGGTGGACCCCCCTCAAGGTCCGAATCCCCAAATGAAGGGGAAGGAGGAGGCGGCCGTCTCTTGTCCGCTCTGCGGTCACGGCCCAACTCTGCCCGGAAAATAAAGGACTCCAGGACCTGAGTCAGAGTAGCTAGAGGCACCACAGTTCTCAGCACACCCTCAGCCCCAGCGGAGGTCCCCGTCGCAGAAGCGCAAGCTTCAGCCGCCATTGCGCCACCCACACTGGACACACATGCCACCCAATAGAGGCCTAGGCACCAGAAATAGGTGCCCCCCCACCCCAGGCACACCGGACAGGGACCCCTGCAGTTACACCCAGGAGGACCGAACCGTACCCTGCAGCCTGCCCCAGGAGAAGCGCTGCTCAAGCTGCTGAGTCTGCCTGTACAAACCGCCAAATAGCATTGCTGCTGCTGCTGCTGCCGTTCCCAGCGTCTTCACATGTGCTCTTGGACCAGGAAGCGCTCAGAGACCGCCCACCCCTCCAGCCATAGCCTTTAATGCACGGCCGACCAACCAAAAATGGCCGCCGTGCACACTAGAGGCCAAAACGAACGGCCGACCCCGTAAAATGGCGGCCGCATGAAAACATGTGGCCGGCTTCAGCAAAATGGCGGCCGTACCAAAGAAAAATGGCGCCGACCGCCGCACAAGGCGGCCGCCAAAGTGACCGGGGGGGAGGTAGGAAACCCCTCCAGGGCGATACCGGCCCCCAGAAGGGGGTCCCCTGCAGGGGATGGAGAAAAAGGAAAAACATTTTCTTTCTTTTTTTTTTTTGCAGCGCAGGCAGACCGAGGCATAAGGGTGGAGGATGGGGGGATAGGGATGGAGGAGGGAACACTGCCAGACACCCCAGGGAATGGGGGGAAACCCGCCAGCCCCCCCCCCCCGCACCCCAGCCATGGACGGAGGGAGTACTTACCCATCCAGACGGGCGGAGCGGGTATCCCACCCGAGACAGACCTGCCTCCCTGTCTATTCCTACAGGGGGAGCTGCCGGCCGAGCGACACCCGTGACGCGGACCTGAATGCCCAGTCTTAAGCGCGCTGGCGGGACATTTAACCCGCAGGCCGCCCCGCACGGAATGGGGCCTGACATGGCCGACCCAGCGCGGTGCATAGGTTGGCTCAGTCCGTTGGCCGAGCTGGGGAGACTCCCTGGATCTATATCATCCAGCCTGTCACCCAGTCGGCTACTTGATTGCAGTCTTCAACAGAAGAAAAGAAAAACTTATTTTTAAAAAAGAAAAAAATCTTGGAACCACAGGTCCCTGCATGGGGCCTGTCCAACTCCTTGCACTAGGCAGAAGAGACTGAAGGCTGAGCTGGCTGGTGGGGGGTTATACCAAGGAGGACCGCCCCCTGGGAGGGGCTGTGTCTGCTTTTTAGCTGAACTGAAGTTATGCCTAGTCCATTCCTACTGAAAGGTGGCATAACCCCAGGCGTAATGAAGAGATGTTGCATCCGTCATTGAACGAAAGAGAAAAACTGTGTTTCTTACTTTTTGCTAAAATACAAATCCAAAAAAAAATATGAAAAAACATTTTTTTCATCGGTCTTGGCTGATTTATATTTTTCCTCATATTTGTGATTAAAAAATCGCAATCTGCGTTTATTGATTGGTTTGCCCAAAAGTGGCCGCATTTACGGATGGTGAGAGTTAATTTCTGGGGTTTTTATTTATTTTTTTATTTTTTACTAGTAATGGCAGCGATCTGCGATTTTTAGCGGTACTGGGATATTGGGGAGGACATGTCGGATATTTTTGACACTTTTTTTGTGACCAATGACATTTATACAGCGATCAGAAATTTAAATGTCCACTGATTACTGTGTAAATGTCATTGGCAGTGAAGGGGTTAACCTGGGGGGAGAGCTAGGGGTTAAGTGTGTTCCCTGGGTGTGTTCTAACTGTGGGGGGGCTGGGCTAACATGGGCATTGGAGATCTAACTGATCCCAGTGACAGGGATCAGTAGATCTCCTATGCCTGCACTGACAGAGCGGGGAACCGCCGTGTTTACATCGGCGGTTCCCCGCTCTTTGGCTGTAACTGCTCATCGCGGCTCGCCGGCGGACATCGGGTCCGCCCAAGCCACGGCCACACTCCTCCGGAGTGCGGCGGGCACGCGCCCCCTAGCGGCAACCCGCAGATCGCCGCCTTTTTACGGCGATTCGCGGTAGCCGTCCACACTGCCGCAGTAAATATACTGCGCGCGGTGTGGAACCGGTTAAGCACACTTCTGTGTGCGTACTTGCATATATATGTTTGAATATAAGTAAGCATACATCGCCTGGGGTCCTCCAAGCTTTGGACTATTACATGATAAGGCATGAGGTTTTAAAAGTAATTAATTCTTGTTTCAAGTTGATGTCCTCTGCTGAGTAAGTGTATGATATAATATGTTTATTAAATCCCATTACAGAGATCTTTCATATGTTTAGAATACCATTGCATTGTTTTGCTACTCTGCTGACCCAATTAAATACTTTGAAGTTGGTGCAACTTGAAGTAGCACAGATATGAATGGTTTCCGGAAAAGTCAATCAGGTGTGAAAGGAGATTATATATATATATATATATATATATATATATATATATATATATATCCTTTACTTACCTGGCAAATAAGTAGCACTTCCTCTTTGGTAAAGAGGGACCATGCCATGTCCACCTATAAAAAAGCTCTAAAAAAGTCTTGGAAAGGGCTAGAGGGCTGCAAAAGGAAGCAAATGGGGGTAAAAGTAGGACAAGTGCCCTGCAAACAAATGTGGATAGGGAAACTCGCATAAAAAAAAAAGGTAGGAGGTTGAGGAAGTGGTGACTGTGGCGGTGGAGGAGGAGGGGAGGAGGAGGCAACACATTTCATATTACAGGCAGTCCCCGTGTTACGAACGGGTTATGGACTGTAGGTTTGTTCTTGAATCGAATTTGTTTGTAAGTCGGAACTGTTCATTGGTAATTGTAACTTCAACCTGTGCAGTGATGTGGGATGTTCCGGGCACTGCTGAGGCAGGGTTCACACATGTGCGGTGCGCGTTTCAGGTCAGTTTTTGATCAGATCAGGATTGTATCAGTATCAGGTCAGTTTTTGATCAGGATCAGATCAGGATTGTATCCTGTTCACAACTGAATGACATGTGCAATTTAGAAGCGTTCTCATAGAAGTCAATGGCCCTGAATTTTCACCTGAGCCAGACCTCACTGGACAGGACTCTTTTTCAATTCACACTGAATCCGCACTCCGGATACACCTGACATATCTGAACAGGCACTCAGTGTGCAGTTGTGTAATTTGGGGCTCTTGTGGCTATGCTATACTGCGCTGTGGGATGTGTCTGGCGCTGCTCAGCTTGGTTCGTAAGTAGGAGTCGTTTGTAACTCAAATGTTTGTAACTCGGGGACTGCTTGTACAGCTACTCAACACCCACCAACCCCCCAACAAATGTTCAGCTGCAAGATTATACAATAATACAAGTCATACATAGTCATGCTTAAAAAACAAATATTAAAAAGGCACATATTCAAACTATAACACCCACCACCACCCCACATTCCACACACATACATTGGTGACTATGTTCTGCTGGAAGCTGCATTTCTGTGTACATGATTAAGCAATAAGTTCAAAGAGCATAAGGCCAGCAGATGCTCCCGCAACCCACAAAATGCATAGTCATACAAGCACAATACACACAACACTGACAGCATGAACAAAATGCACAAGAATTTCAGCAAACAGCCCTAGTGTGGCGTTTGTCATTATGCACAATATCAGTCCTTCTCCCCGAAAAAATCACAGCAAATAACACAGCCTCTTCTCAGGCCAATCCAACCCCTCTACTGCAGTCCTTTATATAACGTAGGTTGTATTGTTAGTACACCGACACACGCCCAATGGAAGTACACGCCCCCCAGTGTCATTCAATCTGTCTTTTCATGTCTGTCTAACTCTAAAATGATTGCATCTGATGAGCAGGAACACCTACTGTTTGCAAATGTGTTAGCCCACACAATATTGTCAAAAGTATTGGGACACCAGCCTTTACACGCACATGAACTTTAATGGCATCCCAGTCTTAGTCTGTAGGGTTCAATATTGAGTTGGCCAATCCTTTGCAGCTATAACAGCTTCAACTCTTCTGGGAAGGTTGTCCACAAGATTTAGTAGTGTGCCTATGGGAATGTTTGACCATTCTTCCCAAAGCACTTTTGTGAGGTTAGGCACTGATGTTGGACGAGAAGGCCTGGCTCGCCATCTCCGCTCTAATTCCTTCTCAAAGGTGTTCTATTGGGTTGAGGTCAGAACCTGTGCAAGCCAGTCAAGTTCCTCCACCCCAAACTCACTCATCCATGTCTTTATGGACCTTGCTTTGTGCACTGGTCCATATCATTTGGTGGAGGGGGGATTATGGTGTGGGGTTGTTTTTCAGGGATTGTTCTTGGCCTCTCAGCCCCGGTTCACACATGTGCGCTCTGCAATATTGCATATGATTTGCACCGCACTGCAGTGCAAATTATATGCGATGTCCGTGCGATGCAAGTTCAGCCATACAAATCTCATCGCATTCGGACCAAACACACACAGGACCCTTTTTTGGTCCGCACCAGAATCGGGTTGCAAGGGTGTTCATACCCATGTGATCCGATACCTGTGTGAGTTTTGTAATTTGCACTGCGATATACGAGCTGAAAAGGGGATGTTGTTAACAATGTATTGACATCTCCCTTCAGTTTGTATAGGGCAGTGTGAACTGCCGTGCGAGTCGGATGCGATGCGGGATTCCACAGTGGACCCTATGTGAACTGGGGCTTAGGCCCCTTTTGCACTTGTGCGAATTGAAATTTGCGTGATTTTACCACGCTTTTTTTGTCATGATTTTTGCTGCGCTTTTGATGCAACTTGAAGCAATGGCTGTGTAATCCTGAGGTCTATGGACCTCAAGTCGTATCAGTCGGACCAAAGTAGTGCAGGAATTACTTTGAAGTCGTTGCGACTTGGAGTCGCATATATATGACAGTCGAAGGACAAGCCGCACAAGTGTGAAAGGGGCCTGAAGGAACTGTTAGGCCCCTTTCACATTTGTGCGACTTGTCCTGCGACTTGGGACTGCAAAGTCAAATGACAAGTCGTACCAAATGATTTCCAATGAGTACCATTCATATCTGTGTGACTTCAAAGTAGTCCATGCACTACTTTGGTCCGACTTTGATGCGACTTGAGGTCGATAGACCTCAAGATTACACAGGCATTGCTTCAAGTTGCATCAAAATCGCAGTAAAGTAATTCGACTCTCAGGTGTGAAAGTGGCCTTAGCCCAGGTCCACACAAGTGTGATGCAGGAACCAGCGCAATTCCAGCACCGGTTCTTGCATCGCACCTCTCCCACAGGCAGTTCACACTGCCTTCTGTGAACCGCTGCGGGCGTCAATACAATGTTAATGACACCCCCAAACCGGGTCATAGATCACAGTGCAAATTGTGGATTCCGATCGGAATCGGATCACATGGGTGAGAACACAACTGTATGGCTGAGCTCGCATCACACAGACATCGCATTTAATAGACACCTGCTGTGCGGGTGCGAATAACATGCGATGTCTGTGATAGCACTAATGTGAACCCAGGCTTAAGGCGTCAGCATACTGAGACGTTTTGGACAATTTCATGCTCCCAACTTTGAGGGAACAGTTTGGGGATGGCCCCTTCCTGTTCCAACATGACCATGCACCAGTGCACAAAGCAAGGTCCATAAGGACATGGATGAGCGAGTTTGGGGTGGAGGAACTTGACTGACCTGCACAGAGTCCTGACCTCAACCCGATAGAACACCTTTGGGATGAATTAGAGCAGAGACTGTGAGCCAGGCCTTCTCATCCAACATCAGTGCCTGACCTCGCAAATGGAAGAATGGTCAAATATTCACATAGACACATTCCTAAAACGTGTGGACAGCCTTCCCAGAAGAGTTGAAGCTGTTATAGCTGCAAAGGGTGGGCCAAATCAAATTTGAACCCTATGGACTAAGACTGGGATGCTATTAAAGTTCATGTGTGTGTAAAGGCAGGCATCCCAATACTTTTTCCAAAATAGCAGATTGTGCAAAATTTGCAATGGTGGTGGAACCCTCATCCGCATAAATACTCTCTCTCTCTCTCTCTCTCTCTCTCTCTCTCTCTCTCTCTATCTATCTATCTCTCTCTCTATCTCTCTCTCTATCTCTCTCTCTATCTCTCTCTCTATCTCTATCTCTATCTCTATCTCTATCTCTATCTCTCTCTCTATATATCTATCTCTATCTCTATATATCTATATATCTATCTATATATCTATCTATATATATATATCTATCTATATATATATATATATCTATATATATATATATATATATCTATATATATATCTATATATATATCTATATATATATCTATATATATATCTATATATATATATATATCTATATATATAAAACTTGTAGAAGGACATGAGTTATGTTTAACAACACAGGAAGAGCAGACAACTTTTCTACAGGAAGTGGCATGTTTGGGATCTGAACCTATGATCCCAGGGTTGCTAGGCAGAAGTGCTAACCCTTTAGCCACATTCATAGAGCCTCCATCCCTGTGGTGGCAAACAGCCCTAAGTCCCAGGGGTGCAATAAATTAACCAATGCAGATGTACTGTGGAAGGCTGGGTAACCAGTGAACAATCTGTTTCTGGCATATGCCATCTATTTTGTAGGTTGGTTATGGCTCAGTACTGTGAGCATTCTGCTCTAGAACATCTCTCATTTTGGGACATTTTGCTTGGTATGAGGCTGCACTTATTGCTGGTTTTCGAAATGTTAAGGCTGATTATAGTCCTTGCCCATGGAAAACATATGCCACAATTTGCAATGGTGGTGGGACCCTCCTACACATAAATACTACATTTAGACATAATTTTGACAAGGACATGAGTTATATTTAACTACATAGAGAGAACAGACAACTTCTCTACATGAAGTGGCATGCTCAGGATGCAAACCCAGTACCTCTGTGTTGCTAGGTAGAAGCGTTAAGCTGTTAGCCACCAGGCTGCGAAGTGTGCAACCCTCTCACACATAAATACACATATACTGCATTTCTTTGGACATATAGGTGGTGGAATTACATTAGTCAGGAGTAGTGTTGAGCGAACCCGGACTGTAACGTTCGGGTCCGTACCGAACTTTAGGGTGTCCGTGGCACGGACCCGGACCCGGACATTTCAAAAATCGTTCGGGTTCGGTCCGGGGTTCTGCTATTTTACTCCACGTGTTGAGAAGCTGCAGGGCAGCCAATCAACAAGCGTTTCACTGGTTTGCCCTGACCGGTTAGTGTCGGTACGGTAATCATCCGTACCGACACTACCGAAGATTCCCGTTTGGTCACTTTGCGAACAACTAACCGACGGGACGTCGAAGAGTTGTGCACCTCATTTTATCGTC
>BLSH010187267.1:815628-827890 GCA_018402905.1 Glandirana rugosa | reverse complement strand
CTCAACTCGCTTGGAGACCTTCAAGCCCAAGACGACCAGGCAGGCTTGAAGCCCTGTTTCCGGACCCGGACTTTGTCCCGAAGTTCGGACGGACCAGCAGAACCCGAACTTCCAGAGGTTCGCTCAACTCTAGTCAGGAGTAGAGTTGAGCGGATATCTGGATGTTCGGGTTCAGCGGGTTTGGCCGAACTTCGCGAAAAAGTTCAAGTTCACCCCCGAACTTGACCCCGAACCTCATTGAAGTCAATGGTGACCCGAACTTTTGGGCACAAAAATGGCTCTAAAAAAGTCTTGGAAAGGGCTAGAGGGCTGCAAAAGGAAGCAAATGGGTGTAAAAGTAGGACAAGTGCCCTGCAAACAAATGTGGATAGGGAAATAACTTAAACTCACATAAAAAAAAAAAATGGAGAAGGAGGTGGATGTGGAGTAGGAGGTTGAGGAGGTGGTGACCGTGGCGGTGGAGGAGGAGGCGGTAGCCAACACTGTTTTTTGTTTGTTTTTTTTTTTGGTTTTTCTAATTGGGGTAGCCCCCAAAATATTGAGACATATTAAAAAAAAAAAAAAAAGGATACGTTCACTTAAGTATACCAATGGCGGTGTGAGGCCGGTATAAATGGCTTTTCTGCACAAGGTACAGACAAGTCTTGTGGGATCTATGCCTGGTTCATTTTAATAAAGGTTAGCTTGTTCACATTGGCTGCAGACAGGCGGCTGCGCTTGTCTGTGATATAGCCCCCTGTCGTGCTAAACACACGTTCAAACAGTACACTGGCTGCAGGGCAGGCCAGCACCTCCAAGGCATAAAGGGCAAGCTCAGGCCATGTGCCCAATTTGGAGACCCAGAAGTTGAATGGGGCAGACCCATCTGTCAGTACGTGTAGGCGTGTGCACACATACTTTTCCACCATGTTGCTGAAATGCTGCCTCCTGCTAAGATGTTGCTTATCAGCTGGTGGTGTTGTTTGTTGTGGCGTGCTGCTGACAAAGCTTTTTCACATTTCGGCCATGCTAACCCTGCCTTCTGAGGTGCTGGCGGTGCCACAGCTGCATTGGCGACCTCTTCCTCCTCCTCTGCCTTCGCCTTGTGCTTTCACTGAGCCCCCGGAGTCATTTGGGAATGCCCTCAGCAGCGTGTCTACCAGCGTGCACTCGTAGTCGCGCATATTCTGATCACGCTCCAGTGAGGGAATTAAGGATGGCACATTGTCCTTGTAGCAGGGATCCAGCAGGGTGGCCACCCAGTAATCAGCACAAGTTATAATGTGGGCAACCCGACTGTCGTTGCGCAGGCACTGCAGCATGTAGTCGCTCATGTGTGCCAGGCTGCTCAGAGGCAAAGACAAGCTGTCCTCTGTGGGAGGTGTATCATCTGTGTCCTCCGTATTTCCCCAGCCACGCTCCAGTGATGCCCACAAGCTGCGTTGGGTGCCACCCTGCTGTGAACACGATTCCTCCTCCTCATCATCCTCCTCATCCTCCTCATCCTCCAGAACTGTGCCATTGCTTGAACATTTTTTACCTGGCCTATGCTGGTGCAGGAACCCACCCTCCAAGCCACTTGTGAATGACTGGCCCGATAACTGTGGAAATGACCCCTCTTCCTCCTCCTCCTGTGCCACATCCTCTTCCATCATTGCCCAAAGTGTTTTTTCAAGGAGACATAGAAGTGGGATAGTAACGCTGAGAACAGAGTCATCAGCACTGGCCATGTTGGTGGAGTACTCAAAACACCGCAATATGGTACACCGGTCTCGCATGGAGGCCCACTCATTGGTAGTGAAGTGGTGCTGTTCCGCAGAGCGACTGACCCGTGCGTGCTGCAGCTGAAACTCCACTATTGCCTGCTGCTGCTCGCATAGTCTCTCCAGCATGTGCAAGGTGGAGTTCCACCTTGTGGGCATGTCGCATAGGAGGCGGTGAGCGGGAAGGCCGAAGTTTCGCTGCAGCTCAGACAGCCTAGCAGCAGCAGGGTGAGAACGCCGAAAGCGCGCACAGACGGCCCGCACTTTCTGCAGAAGCTCTGACATATCCAGGTAGTTTTTTTAGAAATATCTGCACCACCAAATTCAGCACATGCACCAGGCAAGGGATGTGCGTCAAACCGCCTAGGCCCAGAGCTGCTACGAGATTTCGCCGATTATCGAACACCACCAGGCCGGGCTTGAGGCTCAGTGGCAACAACCACTCATCGGCCTGTTGTTCAATGCCCGTCCACAGCTACTGTGCAGTGTTGGGTTTATCCCCCAAACATATAAGTTTTAAAACAGCCTGCTGAAGTTGGTGGTGAAGGTGTTACGCTGACCGGATGAGGAGGTGGTAGAGGAGGAGGAAGCGGAGTAGGAGGAGGAGGCAACAGGAGGCAAAGAGAAATGCCCTGCAATCCTTGGGGGCAGAAGGACATGTGCCAAACTGCTATCCGCCTCAGGCCCACCCGCCACTACATTTGCCCAGTGTGCAGTAAGCGAAATATAGCGTCCCTGCCCGTGCTTCCTGGTCCACGTATCAGTGGTTATGTGGACCTTGCCACAGATGGCGTTGCGCAGTGCACACTTGATCTTGTCCCCGACTTGTTTGTGCAGGAAAGGGATGGCTCGCCTGGAAAAGTAGTGGCAGCTGTGAACCATGTACTGTGGGACAGCCACCGTCATCAGGTTTTTAAAACTGTCCGTGTCCACCAGACGGAGTGACAGCATTTCAAAGGCCAGGAATTTTGAAATGCTGGCATTCAGGGCCAGGGATCGCGAGTGGGTAGGGGGGTACTTCCTCTTTCTCTCCAGTGTTTGGGAGATGGACAGCTGTAAGCTTCCATGGGACCATGATGTGGAAATGCTTGGGGACAGTGGCGGACATGGTGCCGTTGCTGTCACATCGTCTGTTTGCTGGGTGGCAGCTGACACTGACACTGTAGAGGTGGAGGAAGAGGCCGAGGCAGCAGCAGAAGAGGAAGCAGGAGGAGCCCGAGACCTTTCTTGGGTTTTGAGGTGCTTATTCCACTGCAGCTCGTGCTTTGCATCTAGATGCCTGGTCATGCAGGTTGTGCTCAGGTTTAGAACATTTAGGCCTCGCTTCAGGCTCTGATTGCACAGCGTGCAAACCACTCGTGTCTTGTTGTCAGCACATTGTCTGAAGAACTGCCACGCCAGGGAATTCCTTTCAGCTGCCTTTGGTGTGCTAGGTCCCTGGGTGCGGTGGATAGTAGCAGGCGTACTGTCTAGGGCAGTGTTTCCCAACCCAGTCCTCAAGGCACACTAACAGGTCATGTTTTCAGGATTTCCCTCAGATGAAACAGCTGTGGTAATTACTAAGGCAGTGAAACTGATCAAATCACCTTTGCAAAATAATGGAAATCCTGAAGACATGACCTGTTGGTGTGCCTTGAGGACTGGGTTGGGAAACACTGGTCTAGGGGAAGGTCACTCCGCTTTTGCAACCTGCTTCCTCTTTTGCTGTGCTGGTGCCACTGTGCGACCACCACCTCTTTCTCCAAACTGTACACGTCATTCGCATGACCTTCATTCCATGTAGGGTCTGGGACCTCATCATCCTCCACATCATCTTCCACCCACTCTTCACCACTGCCCTCCTTGTCAGTCTGCACACTGTAGAAAGCCCCAGCAGTTTTGTCATCATCAGAGACGTGCTGCGGTGGTGTTTCCATGTCCTCAACCTGAAACAGAAGTGGTTGGGCATCGGTGCACTCAATGTGCACTCAATTCCACTTCTGGGGCAGGGCTATGTGGATGGCCCACGGAATGCACACCAGCAGAGTCATCAAGAAGCATAAGAGACTGCTGCATGACTTGGGGCTCAGACTGCTTGGCTGATTTACATGGGGCTGAGGTAAAAGACAGATGGCCATGGGATTCAGGTGCCAACTCTGAGCTTTCAGCAAGGGACCGGGTGGGAGACAATGTGAAGGAACTGGAGGCATTGTCTGCCACCCAATCTACTATCGCCTGTACTTGTTCTGGCCTCACCATTCGTTGAGCAGCATTCGGGCCTACCATATAACGTTGAAGGTTCTGTCTGCTACTCGCACCTGAGGAAGGTGTTTCACTTGTGCGTGTAGCTGGCACAGATCGACCACGTCCTCTCCTTGCAACAGGAGCTTCACCAGCACCAGCAGCACCACGACGACGTCCCTTATTTGACGCTCTCCTCATTCTGGATGCAAATGTACTATTTAGCACAAATTTATATTATTTTTTATAACGCTAATCTGTCCCTCACACCAGCAGCAGGATCCTCTCCCTACAGTAGTATGAGTTGATTTTATAGCGCTAATCTGTCCCTCACACCAGCAGCAGGAACCTCTCCCTACACCAGCATGAGATGATTTTATAATGGTAACCTGTCCCTCACACCAGCAGCAGGAACCTCTCCCTACACCAGCATGAGATGATTTTATAATGGTAACCTGTCCTTCACACCAGCAGCAGGAACCTCTCCCTACATCAGTATGAGATGATTTTATAGCGCTAATCTGTCCCTCACACCAGCAGCAGGAACCTCTCCGTATACCAGTAAGAGATGATTTTATAACGGTAATCTGTCCCTCACACCAGCAGCAGGATCCTCTCCCTACACCTGTATGAGATGATTTTATAACGCTAATCTGTCCCTCACACCAGCAGCAGGAACCTCTCCCTATACTAGTATGAGATGATTTTATAATGGTAATCTGTCCCTCACACCAGCAGCAGGAACCTCTCCCTATACTAGTATGTGATGATTTTATAACGGTAATCTGTCCCTCACACCAGCAGCAGGAACCTCTCCCTACACCAGTATGAGATGATTTTATATTGCTAATCCGTCTCTCACATCAGCAGCAGGAACCTCTCCCTATACTAGTAAGAGATGATTTTATAACGGTAATCTGTCCCTCACACCAGCAGCAGGAACCTCTCCCTACACCAGTATGAGATGATTTTATAACACTAATCTATCCCTCACACCAGCAGCGGGAACCTCTCCCTATACTAGTAAGAGATGATTTTATAACGGTAATCCGTCCTTCACACCAGCAGCAGGAACCTTTCCCTACACCAGTATGAGATGATTTTATAATGGTAATCTGTCCCTCACACCAGCAGCAGGAACCTCTCCCTATACCAGTATGAGATGATTTTATAACGGTAATCTGTCTCTCACACCAGCAGCAGGAACCTCTCCCTATACTAGTATGAGATGATTTTATAACGCTAATCTATCCCTCACACCAGCGGCAGGAACCTCTCCCTATACTAGTATGAGATGGTTTTATAACACTAATCTATCCCTCACACCAGCGGCAGGAACGTCTCCCTATACTAGTATGAGATGATTTTATAATGGTAATCTGTACCTCACAGCTGCGGCAGCATCCTCTCCCTACACTAGTCTGAGAGCATGTGACATGCAGCGCTACGTGACTCCAGCTCATATCAAGGCTGGGTCACATGATGCACTGGCCAATCACATCCATGCCATTAGTAGGCATGGCTGTGATGGTTTCTAAGGGCAAACGAGAGGGATGCTTGTTGATTGGCTGCCCTGCAGCTATTCAAAAGGCTCGAAAAAATACCCGAACCCAGACTTTTTCTCAAATGTTCGGGTTTGGGACACGGACACCCTAAAGTCCGGTACGAACCCGAACTTTAGAGTTCAGGTTCGCTCAACTCTTGTTAGGAGTTATTCTTCTTTATTCTGTAATATTTGGTGGTTCTTGGAGTGTAGAAAAGTCATGTTATTATATGATTTTTGGGAATGACATTTTTATTTCTGATGTTGGCACACATATCACACACATTTTTTTGGGCTCAAATTAGGATCATTTGGAAATTAAAAAACAAAAACAAAATTGTGACTCATTTTAAAATTGCAACAGCAATGGTATTGTTTGTAGTTTGTGAAGATACCTGTGGGAGTTTGGGAAAATATTTTTGTGAGATAGAGAGCAACAAGCGAGAGACAGAGAAAAAAAAATATTTTACCAAAACATGAAAAGATTACACATTCTAACATTCTTAAAACCAAATGAGATTATGAAATAGCGACATGGTTGCAGGGACAATTTCTTTGAGAGAAAGATACATTTCATCTCAACATGAAAAGGATTTATTTAGGGAAGTTACAATTGTACCATTAGAATCAATGTCTGAAACTTGCATTGGACTATATAGCGCAAATTTACACTCTCAAGAAGGCATTATAGACAAGTGTGAATTTGCGAATTTACTATAGCTCCCTCTAAAAAAGGCATGGGAGTTAAAATGAGGGAATTTTCTTGTCTGAGCATGCTCAAATGTGCAGATGAATAGTTGGAGAAAAAGGGGGAATTTGGCTCTTTTCAGACTTTCAATGATATTTCAGGTTATACATCACTTTTTTAAACAATTTAAAAGCAGATCATCATTAAACAATATACCACATTTTTAAGAACCATTTAGATGATTATATCATGCTCTAAACATTATTTCCATGTGCAATTCCCTTGCTTCTACCACAACAATTTTTTTAGTCAGTCACTGTTGTCTGGGTGCTAGAGCAAATTTGATTCTGGGAGGATTTTTTCCCCAAGGGTTATATTGAATTCCATTTTTGCGCTAATTAATGAGATTTTTCACGTTAAAATTCCCGCAAGGGCAGAATCGCGCTATAGTAGATGACTCCCAGTGTCTCCTCTTAGTGGCTCTGTCTATACCACAGTAAACAACTAAAGAAAGTACAAAAAGGAAGCATAGGGGTTCCAGTCAACTAATAGAAATCACCCTACTTTATACTCTTAAATTCAATCAATTACTTCCATTCTTCCTAGACTTAAGTGTCCCGACTGCAATAGAATACTGACTTCTGGTCGCTCATAACTAGGAGATATGAGAACAACTTAGAAATAAACCCCTCCCCACCAACCAAAATACCATATCTAAATGTGATAATGCACTCAAACTCACTATGAAAAAAAAAACGTACATGTTTCACTCTAAAAAAGAGCTTCGTCTGGGGTGTATAAGATAAAATAAGTGCTCAAAATGAAAAGTGCTGCAACCACCACATGGCAAATGGCCAAGTAAGAGCATATGAAATGTGCCACCTTTTAAATATTTATAACACAATATACAGTATTTATTTTTTGTCTTTGTTACAATTGTCCCAAAAACTTAAATTTTGCTTTGTGTAGAATAGATCACCAATGTTGTTTTCGTTTCAATAGTTTTTATTAAGTTTTGTCAGGTTAACAAAGGGTGTAAAGCAATAAGTCATAATCTGACAAATGAATATTCACATACACAGAAAACAATATAATAATAATAAAATAATAGCTGATGTCATTGGAGTTTGTAAATCCGCAGGGTATAATATGTCTACTAGAGAAAAATAATATCAAGAAAACCAAGTTTAGTGCAGGAGGAGCCACGCTGTCGCACCAGACACCCCATATGGGATCAATCTGTATCCGGAGGGACAGACTGCGTTACACCCCGCTCCCAACCCTATAGTCCTGACTAGTACTTTGAATGGCTTGCCCCTGACACATCTAAAATAAAGAGATTGCTACTGCCAACCTACCACCAATGCATTGTATCTAATGCGGGAATGGCAGCCCCCCACCTCTAGCCATGAAAACAGGACAGTGAGCTGCCCATAAAAAACTAACCAGACATCAGCTAACTGAAGTGAACCGTCTGGCAAAACCAAAAGCAACAGAGTAGGAAGCAAGGAAGAAGTAGCAAGAGAGAAACGTGGGAAAGAGTATAAGAGGCACCAGGGAAGTTGTAGATCACGTGGGCAGCCTAAGGTAGTTCTTCCAAGGATCCCAGACTAGGTCAAATTTAGTTGAGGTGTCTAAAATAACACTTGCGAGCCTTTCTTGCACCATGATCCAAGAGATTTTTTGTTTAGCCTCAGCGAAAAACACTGAGGGACGCTTCCAGGCCCTGGCTATTGTGATTTTAGCACCCAGCATGATAAAGTGGGTAAGTTGAAATAGAGATTTGGAAAGCCCCTCAGGTTTATAGTTGAGAAGGGCTATTTCCAGGGTCTGCGGTATTGGAAGGGCCGAGACCTTACGAATCAAATGAAAAACCTTGTTCCAAAAGCCTTGAATATGTGGGCATTCCCACCAAGTGTGGAGGAAGGAGCCCAGATGTCCACATCCTCTAAAACAGAGGCTGGAGGCATCTGGTACATGGCTGCCAACCTAGAGAGTACCAAGTACCATCGGATCAATACTTTCAGATTGGCCTCTCTTAGGGCTATATTCATAATCCCTTTAGAGGCTCTCAGGGCCAGAGAGTACCACCTGTCCGTTTCCCAATCCACCCCCAGATCTCTCTCCCATCTCTTCGCATATGGAGGTTTATCAATATTCTCCATCAGTGATGCATAAATTAGGGTGATGCCTCCTCTTTGATCCTCAGATTCTGAGCACTATTTTTCATATTGGGTAATACCTTTATGGTTATTTCTAGACTTCCACCAGGAAGTCAGAAAATGACGGATTTGCTGGAAACTGAATTTTTCAGTTGGTGGCATATCTAATTTGTTGATACAGTGGTTTAAAGTCAAGGGGCCCTCTAGGTTTAGAAAGTGGCCTATACGATATAATCCCTTATCAGTCCACCACTGGAAAGCCTTAATGTCAAGACCTGGAGGGAAAAGGGGGTTATTAAAGAGATGATTAAGAGGGCGTAAGTTTGAGATCAGATACGGAGGTTTAAGGACTGAATCGGTGATGGCAAAGGAGTGGGACAATGCAGGGGCTAATATTGAGGACCTCAGTTTATGAGACGCCCCCACTAGATAATCAATAGTGTTGAGGGGCACCGCCTGCCTTTCTATATTAACCCAATCAGGTTTGTTCCCTCTGGAGAAGACTGTGGAAAACTGGGCTACTTTAGCTGCCTGGTAGTATTTGTATAGATGTGGAAGTCCTAGTCCTCTCCTGAAGAGAACGGTAGCTGAACATCTATAACCTTTTCGGCCCCAAATTAATTTCAACATTTGCGATTGTATTTTCTGGAGATTAGACTTCCTAAGTGGGACAGGGGGTGCTCTAAAGAAATAAAGAATCTTGGGAAGACGGGTCATTTTGACCGCATGTAACCTGCCTAGCCAAGAGAGGCCCTCTTGATCCCATCTGACAAGATCTTCTGCTAGTTTCTTAAATAAGGGAGGGTAGTTGGCCTCATATAGTTGGCTGACGTTGGCTGCCAAATTGACCCCCAAGTAGGGTATCTGTGTAGTGTTCCAGGTGAATTTATAGAGAACTTTAAGACGCCGTATCGTCGGCTCTGGGATAGATATTTTTAAAGCTGAAGACTTGGACCAATTCACACAAAGCCCGGAGACTTCTCCGAAATTCTGGAGAAGATGAATGACATGAGATGTGGATGTGAGAGGGGAGGAGATGAAAAGAAGGAGATCATCTGCGAATAATGCGCACTTGTGAGAGCGGGTTCCGCAGTTTACCCCCTGAATATCTGGGTTTTCCCTTATGGCAATAGCCAGGGACTCCATCGCAATGGCGAATATTAATGAGGATAGGGGGCAGCCCTGTCTAGTGCCCCTAAAAATAGAGAAAGGTTCAGAGTAATAATTCTGCAATTTGATCTGGGCAGAAGGGTTAGAGTAAAGGGCTCTGATAGTATGAAGAAATCTTGGGCCAAAGCCCCATCTGTTTAGAACCGCAAACAGGTATGACCAATCTACCGTATCGAAGGCTTTTTGAAGATCAACAGATCGTATGAACCCTTCTCGTGGTTGGCCCCATCCCAATTCGAATTAAGGAGCGGAATAATGTCTATCGCTCTGCGGATCTGGTCCGGGCCCTGTCTTCCTGGGATAAAGCCCACCTGGTCTTTATGAATGTATTTACTTATAAATTTAGTTAATCTGTTTGCCAGAATTTTTGTCAAATTTTAAGATCATTATTGATTAAAGAAATAGGTCTATAGTTGCTAACATCGGAATGGTCTTTACCCGGTTTAGGGATGACCGAAACGAAGGCTCTGTTGGCGTCGCTTTCCAATACAGATCCCGCCCGAAGGGAATTAAAAAATTTGGTAAGATAGGGGGCAATTACTGGTCCAAAAGTTTTATAGCAGCCCGTTGATAAACCATCAGGGCCTGGGGCCGAGCCTTGAGATTTCGTATCACCTCCAGAACTTCCTTGTCAGAGAAGGGCAATTCCAGAGAAGCTATATGATCATCCGAGAGTCTCGGGAGGGCAATGGAATTTAAAAAATCCTCAAGAGAGGAAGAAGTAACTGTTTTCCCTGATTCATAAAGTTTGGTATATAAAGTCTGAACTGACTTACTTAGAGAAGACAGATTAGCCCGATATATCCCTAATCTTTGGGAAGGAAAAGGAGCGGCATTTGGGAGACAATCTGGCAGCCAACCTGGGACCTATTCGGTCTCTTTGTAAATAAGAATGGGCTCTGGACGATTGGATCTGTTTCTCAGAGCTAGTGGTTAGGGCGTTTAAGGCTACCTTCCCTGCTTCAAGCTGTGCCCAAGAGCGGGGAGTTGGATTCTTCTTATGAGACTTGGCTAGAACCTGAAAAGCACGTTCCAATTTTTCAATATCGGCCTTCCTTTCCCTTCTTAACCTTGCAAATAATTGAATGATCTTTCCCCTTAAAACCCCTTTGTGGGCCGCCCACAATGTTGGGGGCAAAACCTCCCCATTATCATTAAAAAGGAAATACTATTTGAGTTCCTTTTCCAACATAGTACTGTGAACTGGATTAGACAGAAGAGATTCATTCAGTCTCCAATTAGGGTTCTTCCTTTGACATAGATCCACTTTAAGTAATATTATAACTAGTGAGTGGTCTGGTAGTGGGGATTCCTTGATAAAGGATTTGGATATAAGAGGGAAAACTGAGGCAGGGACAAAAATATGATCTATTCTTGCCATGCTCTTATGTGGAGCTGAGAAGTGAGTATAGTCCTTCACCCTCTGATTAAGTTCTCGCCAGATATCTATAAACCCTAAGGAGCCTAGCAGCCTAGCAAGTTTGAGGCTATGTTTAGGGGGCCTAATCTCACGAGGGCGGCCATTACCCGACTTATCAAGGATGAGGTCTAGGGCCATATTAGAATCTCCTCCCAAAATTACCGTCCCCTCTAGATGGGGCAATATGAGGTTAAATAAGTCATGAAGAAATTTTGCTTGCCCATGATTGGGCACATAGTAAGATAAAAAGGTATACATCAAGCCCCCTAAAGTCCCCCTTAGGAAGAAAAACCTGCCCTCTGGGTCTTTGATTTCCTGCAAGGGGTTACAGTCTAAATGTTTTGCGAAAAAGATCCCCACCCCTCTGGTCTTGTCTGGAGCATTAGCGAGAAAGAACTGGGTATATTTGGAGTGTATATACTTAGGGTTGTACTGATCCGGAAAATGGGTTTCCTGGAGCATTAGAACATCCTGGGGATAAGAATGAGCTAGGTTGAAGTATTTTTTCCTTTTAACAGGGGAGTTGAGGCCTTGCACATTGTGAGTTGCTATACGCAGAATGGGTGGAGATTTAGCTGACATGATAAATGTTGAAGGAGGGAACTTTATGCATCACTGAATGAGATCTTACCTGCCCCTGGGAACATAGAGGAAGCAATTTGCCAAACGAGGGGAGAGAAGGAGCGACCCACCGTGAACCACTGCTTGAATGACTTCCCTGTTGCCTGAGAGGGGAGGAAGAGAAAGTGAGAAAATTATTGTGAAGGAAGAACAAAAGAGTCAGAGTCAAAACAGAAAACATAAGAGGCGGCAGGGCATCGCCGTGAACCCCCTCAAATTCCTGCCAGCAAGGGATCTAGAGGTCTCCCTCACCAGCAGGAATAGGAAGTGAAGTATCCGCCTAAACGGCAGAACTGCAACCGACCAAGGGAATACCGACGCCAGCATCCCGAAGTCAGAGGGAGGTGCATGTTGTTCCCCCCGGCCAAAACCAAAGGACCGGAAAGAAAATAAAAAACATTAACTAATGGTTTACCCAAAAATTCAAATCCTGAATAGGGATCAGAACATCAAGGATGTTTTCACCGGAATGAAGAGGGCTCCCAGGGGGACCCCTAGGGGCCCACCAAGGAGTCCCCTCTGGCTACTTAAAACATAGAACACCCAAGGGCAGCAGGAACCGTCACAGTGCACCAGCCCAGGAACAAAAGGTCATCAATGAAGCTTGGTGGGCTGAAGGGGACCCCCCCGCGGAAGGACCGCCCCCCCCCCCCGCCAGGAAGGCGCCCCCCCAGGGGAAGTCGGGTGGTTCGAAGT
>BLSH010187267.1:726387-737692 GCA_018402905.1 Glandirana rugosa | reverse complement strand
ATACATAGACACACACACAAACATACATAGACACACACACACATAGACACACACATACATAGACACACACACACATAGACACACACACACATAGACACACACATACATAGACACACACACACATAGACACACACATACATAGACACACACATACATAGACACACACACACATAGACACACACATACATAGACACACACACAAACATACATAGACACACACACACATAGACACACACATACATAGACACACACACACATAGACACACACACACATAGACACACACATACATAGACACACACACACATAGACACACACATACATAGACACACACATACATAGACACAAACATACATAGACACACACATACATAGACACACACATACATAGACACACACACAAACATACATAGACACACACATACATAGACACACACATACATAGACACACACACACACACACATACATAGACACACACACACACACACATACATAGACACACACCCATGTTTACAGTCTCCCGTCCCATACTTGTCTTCAGGATAAGAGGCTGCATGCGATGCAAGGCTTCAGCAATGCTGGTCTCACTGACACAAGCAGCATGAATAAAGAATGTTACACATACAGCTTAGTTGTCGGCCGTGCTGCTGAACTGATGATAACCCCTGCATTCTCTCACCAGTCCGGGTAGTGTCCTCCTCCTCCTCCCCGTGCTCTCGCTCTCCTCACAGGACCAGCCTGCTTATTGCATTCACCCCGTTCTGTCTTTCCGGGAGCCTCTCATGGGGCCCCCGGGTAGTGCCTGAGTGGTCAGTCCTCCCATGCGCGCGAGGCAGGACTTGAGAGGACAGGTTAAGGGGGCTTTTGTTGGTGTGAGACAGCACTGCGCGTACCCCCAGCCCTTGGTGCACGTACCACCAGGGGTACGCGTACCACGGGTTGAGAAACCCTGTACTATGGGATATGGGATCATCATAAATCTCTGAATACATCTTGAAAGATTTGTATCCAGAAAGGTTTAATAAGGGGACAATCCCACCAGATATGTAAAAAGGATCCCTTCTCCAGGTGACATCTTCAACAAACATCTGGGCTGGATGGAAAAAAACGGTGTATAGTTGTGGGTACATAGTACCACCTTGTTAACACTTTATAGTTTTTCTCCTGTCCATAGCTTGAAACTGAAGATTTGTGTGTGGACAGAAAGGCCTTGTGCCAGTCCACCTCAGATATCTCTGTCCCCAGTGCCTCAGACCAAATCCTGGTGTAAGCAGGCAGGTCCCCATGGACATTGGTTTGGATAAGTTTATAGATTTCAGAGAGCGAGTGGCGAGGAACCTCAGGCAGGGTACATAAGTATTCAAAAGGTTTGAGAGGTCTATGAGTCTGTGCGGTGGCATGTAGAGTCTTACAAAAGGTGGCGAGGTGAAATCTGGTTAACCAGTACACCTTTGTGCGCTCAGCCAATGTGTCCATCACTAAGTCACCATTGATCTGGTGGACATATTGTAGTGCCGTGGGCCAGGAGGATCTGTCGTACGCAGCAAGGGTCTGCACCCCTATGCCCTCAGGAAATCTAGGGTGGACAAAAAGAGAGGATAATGGGCTTGGGTCTGAGGATAAAGCAAATCTATCCCTTATTTTGTGCCATATCTGTAATGCAGCTACGGTCAAAGGGGAAAGTGTGTGAAATTTTTTATAGTGCGGGTCACTACCCCAAAGGAGGGCTCTGAGATCTACAGGCGACATGTCTTGTTCCACCTTTTGTGGATAATTTAAGTAGTGGGCATGGGAACCATTCCAGAAGCCGTGACAGTATAGCAGCCGAGTGATAAATGTCGAAGTCTGGTAGACCCAGCCCCCCCATTAATTGCGGTTGGCAGAGAAGCTGATGTTTAAGTCAGGGATGTTTCCCTTGCCATACATACTTAATCGCTAGGGACTTGAGGCTGCGAAAGAATGATGGGGGGAGGACGATTGGAAGAGTCTGATATACATATAAGCATTTCGGGAGAATGTCCATTTTTAGGACTTTTATACGGCCAAACCAGGAGAGATTGAGGTCCATACTTGATTCAGTTAGTCGTCTGATTTTAGTTAAGAGGGGGCTGTAGTTAAGGGTGTAAATGTCAGAAGTGTAAGTCGGTATCGCCATACCCAAATATGTGATCGCCCTAGGTTTCCATTGAAACTGATAGTCAGCTTGGAGGAGCATAAGTGTGTTTTTTTGGAAGTGATATATTAAGAGCTTCAGTTTTGGAAAAATTCAGTTTATAATTACTGTAAGTTGCGAACCTACGAATCTCCATTAAGTTGGAAGGGATACTAATGAGGGGTTGAGTCAAGTATAATAAGAGATCGTCTGCATATAGTGCGATTTTATTATGTACAGAGGGGGTATGAATGCCAAGAATCGATGGGTTCGCTCTAAGGGCCTGGGCTAGGTGTTCAATAGTTAACGCAAATAGAAGGTGGGACAGGGGACACCCCTGTCTAGTGCCGTTTGTAATTGTCAGTTGGGAGGATTGAGTGCCATTGACGAGTACGGTGGCTGTAGGGGAGGAGTATAGTGCCATGATACGGCTAAGCATCTTAGAACCAAGGCCAATCTGAGCTAATGTGTGATGCAGGAAGGTCCAGCTAACCCTAGCAAAGGCCTTCTCCGCGTCACACGAAAGAAGACATGCTGGGATATGGTGCTTTTGCGTGTATGATATAAGGTGAAGAGTTTTCATAGTGTTGTCCCTGGCCTCACGACCAGAGACAAACCCCATCTGGTCACCGTGTATAAGGGACGGTAATATGGGTGACAACCGATTGGCAAGAATTTTAGTATATAATTTGAGATCCAAATTCAGTAAAGAAATTGGTCTGTAATTACTACAAAGGGATGTATCTTTACCTGGTTTGGGGATTACAGCTATCTGGGCTGTTAGCAGAGAAGGAGGTGGGGCACAAGCCTCGTCTATCGAGTTAAAGGTGGTCGCTAGGATGAGAGCAAGCAAGGGGCAAAGGTTTTAAAGAAATGGGAGGAGAGGCCATCGGGGCCTGGACTCTTCCCGTTTCCCTTAATAACTTGTAGGAACTCACCTCAGTGAGGGGGGTTTCTTGGTCCTTGGCCTCTTGATCAGAGATAGTGGGCAAGGCCGTTTCGTGAATATAGGTAAGTGCATCAGGTTGTCTCTGTGAGGCAGGAGACATGTCGCCCATTGGGGTGGATTGAGGCAGGTTGTATAGACTGTGGTGGTAATTGCGTAATTCTTCCGTTATATCAGAATTTGAGTGTACTTTCCCTTTAGTTGAGGATTGCAGAAAGGGAATGGAAAAACGAGCTCCCCTGGGGTGTAGGGTACAGGCCAAGTGTTTGCCACACTTGTTTGCTTGAGAGTAATGTAAGGCCCTGCCTTTATCTCTAGCTATCAGGGTACGTTCAGAAAAGAGTCTCAAAAGATCCCTCCGGGCATTCGACAGATCATTTAGGGTGTCGCTGGCCAGCGTGCTTTTGTGGGAGGCCTCTAACAAGGATATTTTAGAAAGAAGAGATGAGATTTCTACCGTACGTGCCTTTTTAAGATGTGCCCCATGCTGTATGAAAACACCTCTCGCATTTTAAGGCTTCCCATTTAATAAGAGGTGATGTGTCGTCCCGAACGTGATCCGAAACAAAGTCCCTGATAGCCTGGGAGATCGCTTGAGTGCAGACAGAGTCCCGCAATAAATTGTCGTTCAGCCTCCAAGTATACCCCCGCCTGCAAGCTGGGAGGGCACCCAAGGAGAGATGAACCGGGGCATGATCTGACCAGATTGTCATACCTATCGTGGCGTCAGGTTTGGAGTCTAAAAGAGTTTGGGAGACCAGAATATAGTCTCTCCTACTATAGGAGGTGTGTGCTGGGGAAAAATATGAGAAGTCCCTGCCTGAAGGGTTCAGTACTCGCTAAACATCTACTAAGGAAAACTCTGCCAAAAGTGAGTGGATTTTAGTCAAGCATGCCGGGGACAGAGAAGACTTACCCAAGGATGTGTCCAGACGTGGGATCAAGGCACAGTTCAGATCTCCACCCATGATTACATTAATGGCACCAAATTTGCGAAGTTTGGATGTCACCGAGCGAAGGAACCCCAATTGATCCTGGTTGGGAGACTAAACATTAATAATAGTGTATATGGTTTGAAAATATTTTATTTTCAGAAAGACGAATCTGCCCAGAGGGTCGATCATGGAGTCTAGAATTTCAGGAGAGGAGGCGGCGTGGAAAACTATAGACACTCCCTTGGAGCGAGCGGAGGGATTGGTGCTATGAAACCAGGTTGGATAATATCGGTGTGGGATCTTTGGAACTGTATCAGCCCTGAAATGTTTCCTGCAGCAGGAGAACTTGCGTGCGTAGTTTATGAAAATGATATGTAATCTGACTCCTTTTTTCAGGAGTGTTAAATCCTCTACAATTTAGGGAGGACATTTTTATAGGGTGTTTAAGAGTCATTTTCCAGGTTCTAAATGAAAAGGGTAAAGCTGTGTGAAGGGGGAGCCCGCCGCGCCTGAGACGGGGGAAGGAGAATAGAGGAGAAGAGTGGTGGAGAAGGGGAAACAGAGAATGTACAGTCATAAGAGAGGACACCTAGCGGGGGAGAGCGGAAAAGATGAAAAGAGAAAGTAAAAGAGCATCCTAAAAGACCTTAAGGGTCTACCTTTAAGGATTACTAGACATAGCTCTAGAAGGACCACCACGGGTGCCAGGAACCCTAAAGTGGGGTACATGACTGACACATAGGGTGGTCTGCACGGATTAACAAATAATAATATTGTACTTATGAACTTCATAACTTAACGGCTTGGCCCTACAGCCCAGAACAGTCTACAGCTATGTAATCTTCACATGCTTAGCGTTTCAAGGCCTTTGGCACAGGTCAGCACAGCTCTCCAGACTATGGAGATAAAAAACCATATCGAGAACAGTGGACGAACCAACAAAGTTAACTTGGGTAGATGAGGCAATCTGGGTGAAGGCAAAAGATATCAATCATATCAAAAATACCAGATTGTACGTCTAGGTACAATGGGTTGTACAAGAAAGCCAGTGGAGTCGTCAAACAGAGTTCATCCCTCAGAGGGATTAGACATCTTGGATTTGGATCTTTTCTTCCCCTTTGATCCAGGCTGCCATCCGTTGTTGATGGGGAGACCAGCATTAGGAGTAGGTAGAGGCCAATCCGGGATGTGGATATGGGGTAGGTCAAAAATCCCCAAAAAGTTAGGGAGATCCCCAAGGGTGCAGAAGACCGCCGTTTTGCCTTCATGGGTCGCAGACAGTTGAAAAGGAAACCCCCCAGCGATATTTAATGTGCTTGTCGGTCAGAGCCTTAGTAAGGGGTTTTAACAATCGTAGCATATCCAGAGTTAACTTAGATAAATCAGGAAGTAGGAGTATCTGCGTGTCATTGAATTGAATGATGTCTTGATTGCGTGCAGCCTGCATAATGTCCGCTTTAATAGCGAAGAAATGTACCCTGCAGATTACATCTCTAGGGTATGCTGGATTTTGGGGGCCTAGAGCCCTATGCACCCTGTCCAGTTCCAATAGGTCATCCTTAGGTTTTAGTAGGAGCTCATTAAAAATGGCTTTAACCTCTGAAGGAAGGTCCACCGATGACACTGTTTCTGGGAGACCCCTAATGCGAATATTGTTCCTTCGGGCCCTATTTTCCTGATCATCTTGGTGTAACATCAGATGCTGAATTTGGACAGTGTGCTCGTGCAAAACCGCCTCATGGTTGTTTATGGCTGCTGCATTGTCATCCATACTACGCTCAATATCCTCCATCCGCCCTGTGACATCTCTGCGGAGTTCAGAGATCTCCTGTTTGTAGGAGAGCTCTAGCCTCTGGACATAGGCCTCAAAGTCATGGCACGTGGGGAGGGCTTTAATGTAAGCTTCCATGTCCCAGGTGGAACCGGAGTGCTGAGAATCCGGGGAGTGACATCCAGACCTGAGGGAGCCATGCTCCGAATTAGTGGGTGACCGAGCCCGCTGTCTGGTCCTCATCTGTGACGAGGTGTGAGGGGGACTCACATGCTGTGAGGACAGATGGCGAGTGCCTGAGCAGGCCGGCGCCATCTTGGGAGGTGAGGGGCCGCTCTGTGTCTGGCCAGATCGGGCAAAGAATCTGCCAATTTCCCCAGCGGTTTGTTGCCTTGTGGTCTTGTGGGGGTCCCCTTTTCCTTTCCCCCCCATTACTGGAGTTTTAACTGGAGTGAGCTGTGTCTGAAGCCGTCAGATTTGCGATCCGTGCAGGAGCCAGTGGAAGCCGCGTCTTCTCACTCCATGCGCCAAGCCACGCCCCTCAGGAATTCTACTTTTAAAGGACTTTTTGAGTTGTGGAGATTTTTTGATTTTTGGTTTTATTATTGTTCTTCAGAACCCAGGTATCATGTTTTGTTCCTTTCTTATATAAAATGTTTAGAATTACAATAAAAATATCCTTGACTACCCCTTTCTCCCCATTTAAGGCCTCATGCACACTGGATGTAATAAAAACGCCAGTAGCATTAACTGTAGAAAGCTGCGGCTGTAGAGGGAGTTTTTTTCGAGTTTTTGCAGTAGTGTTTTTTAGTGTTGCATTTTTTAGCTATACTCCCACAAAAGCTTATGGGTCAAAAGCAGATAAATGCTGAATAGCCGCATTTTTCAGCCTCATGCACACTGGACGTTTTTACAGCTGCTGTTTTTGGCCTGATGAGTTTTTTTTTTCTGCAGCCAGTAAATTCCCCAGCATGTTATCCCATGTGTCCATGCACACATGGGCTTTTATCAGCGTTTTTTAGCAGGGGTGTTTTCTAGCTGGGAAAAAAAAACAGAACTAGTGGGTTTGAAGAGGAGTTTTTCAGCTGTAAAAATGCTCTAAATCTGATAAATGCCTAAAAATGCTGAAAAACATGGATTTTCTGTGTTTATGAGCGTTTTTGAACCATAAGCTTTTTTGGGAGTATAGTTTTGCTAAAAAAATCTAAAAGATGTAAACACTGAGACACTACTGCAAAAACGCTGCAAAACTCATTCTACAGCTACAGCTTTCTACAGCTAACACTACTGGCATTTTATATAACATCTGGTGTGCATGAGGCCTATGTTTTGCTTGCTAATCCCTATGAAAGGCTGTAAATTACACCCCAAAAAAAACAAACAAAAAAAACTTTCTTGCCACAATATGCTCCCCCCTTCCTTCCCATGCACAATCTCCGGCTCATAGGGCTCTAAAACTTCCCAGTCTTGGTCTCAGCATGTAACATCAATAGCAATAACATGGAAAAACAATTTACGCTAGCAGCTACATTCTGCCCAAAAGGGTTGGGGGTCCATACATATTATTTTGATCAGGGATTTGCACAGATCTTAACACAGCCCTAGTTACAGACAGCCATAACCAAACTGTGTTTTTTTTGTTTTTGTTTTTTACATTATTTATAGTCTTTGAATTCAATCCATATTTTTACTTTCTTTTTTACAACCGCATCTTTTTTCTTCTTTTTTTTTTTTTTGTTTAACAGATGCGGGCTCATGTAAATTCAAAATGGTTCCTTTTTCGAAAATATTTGGACAATTTTCTTAACACCCTAATGCCTTCTACTTTTATTCCTCTTTACTCAATGGTAAGATACATTATTTTTCATATACATTATACACTATTAATGCATTTTGAATAAGCAGTGTAACTAGAATTTCTTTGAACTTAATGCAACTTTTGCCATAATAAAGTCATACTCAATAGTCAGAATTATTAAAGTGGCTTATTTAGCATTTGTTGTTACAGCCTTATTTGGAATATTAACATACTGTAAAACATGGTCCCCATCCACTTACCTGAATTACGGGTTGCCACTCCCTGCAGCATTCCACTGAGTTTTATTTTTTTTCCATTTAACACCTGCTCAGCTGCACCATCCATTTACAGACCCATTCACAGGGATCTGTGAATGGAAAGGTACAAGTCTCATCTGCCATAGCACCTCTGCAGTGGGAAATTGTGCTAGCACAGGGGCACTGACATCTTCCTACTTGTAGTATATTGTTTACTTCCTTCAGTCCCGAACTTGGTGCTGGGGTATAAAAAAAAAGGAGCCTGTGAATTACACCCATGATGCACTGATCACAGTTGTAATGCTCTGCAGTCTTTAGCAACAGCTGGAGGGCCACCAGTTTGAGACCCCTGGCTTAAAGGGGAGGAATTTGGGGTGGTGTGCAATACTCCAGAACACTTGGATACAATGTTATGGAGGGCAATCATCCAATCAGCAGTAGCAGTTTCCTATCACTCACAGTTGGGGACCGTGAGATCTTTTGTAAATCAGTTGCAGAAAAACTGGAATGTAGCTTCCAAAAAAGACAGACTACACTGGAATAGTCTATAGGTTCATGGTTGGGAACCATGAAGTAGCTTTCAGAACACAGAAGAGGCTTAACTCCCAGAATCCTGGAACAGGATTAGTCAATAAGTGCAGCCTCTTGTAAGTACTGTAGCTCAGCATCCAGCCTTAGGGGCGTTAGGGGCAAAAAGCCCCTCTCCTCTTGGCTCACTGAACTTACCATTAAGAGGGAGAAAAGACAATCTTTTCAGGGTTTCAAGCTATTTAACAGCTCACCCAGCCTTCAACTGGGAACCCCTCCCCATGGATTGGCTGGGCCTTGCTCAATATTTAGACTGGTCATTTCAAGTCTCCCTCCCTAATCTCCATAAACTTCTTTTAGAGGTGGGGGAAGCAGCCTGTGCAGCCCTGACCAGACCAGAATAAAAATCACTGCTCCTCTGGCTACAGCAGGAGCCAATAACTAAATGTATATTTCAAATGTTTTTTTTATTGAAGTTTTAGCCAATAACTAAATTTACCTAGCAGCCTAAAGCCTTGCACACACTGTGTGATGGTCGTACGACCGAATGGACCAAATCGTATGTTGGCTGATGTATCTCACGTACTGACATGCAGTAAGCGATCGTACAACCAAGCCGAACGTAGTGACTTGTTAGGAATGTATAAAAAGGAAGCTCAGGTGCATGTAATTTATGAAGTAGGAACGTAGGTTTACACGAACGGACACTTCAGGCCCTTCCTGACGCATGCGTGTTTTGCACAGTACAACTTGTTGGACCAACTTCTCTATACAGAAGATACAACGGTCATATGACCGCTTGTTGGTACACCCATAGTTTTCTAGTTTGCTCATCCAACTTCTGTTGTACGACCGTCGTACTTCGGCTGCACTAATCGCGCATACTGACGGTCGGATGATCGCACAACGAGCGGTCATACGACCGTTTTCATATGACCGTCGCACCGTGTGTATGGGGCTTTACTAGTAAGGTGCTACACTACATAAATTTTATACAGCGCTCACAGCAAATGCATCTGTTAATGAGGCAAATAGTTTGTCTGGACTAGCTTGCGATGCGCTTAAACAGTGCATCACCCCTCACTGCTGTACACTCTAATATGAAGGGGCCCCTAAAATGTGTTTGAACCCAAAAGCAAAAAATAAATATACATTGCAAATTACCAGTCCTTAAAGTGGAACTAAACTTTTAATTGTAAAGAAAAATTGCAGGCAGGCTTTTTATTGCAGAACAGACATGCAATCTATGAATGGAGGACAGACAGATGATTGAATAGTCTGCCCCATCCATTTGTTGATTGTGTTTTATTCATAGAAGCTGTAGTACAGTTTCTATGAATGGATGAGCAGGCAGGCATAGTCAGGCACTCTTGATGAATGACTTACTCATACACACGGGCGTTTTTTAACGCCACATTTTTGAGTGTTTTTTACAGCTCTCCATGTTATTCAATGGCCCTCTAAAAACGCCAACGTTTTTGAGCAGTAGAGGGCATCGGCGTTAGTGCGCCGTAACTAGAACGCGGGACCAGTGCACTCTGAAGCTGCAGTGGCATGACGTTTTTGACGCCAAGCCGGCAAATACGCTCAATAACGTGGCTTAACGTTGTATACACAGTGTTAAGCCTCGTCAGGCGTTCTATTCAAAATCAATGACTCCCTATGGGAGCCCATTGATTTGAATAGAAGTCGCACCAGAAGTCGGATCATGATGATCCAACTTGCAGCGCGACTTGTGTGCTAGGGGTCTTGAAGAGGAACCCCCGCAAAAAAATTGCATAGGGTTCCCCCCCAAGAGCATACCAGGCTCTATGATCTGGCATGGATTTTAAGAGGAACCCCCATGCCGAAAAAATGGCGCAGATTCCCCCCCAAAATCCATACCAGACCCTTATCCGAGCACGCAGCCTGGCAGGCCAGGAATGGGGGTGGGGACGAGCGAGCGCCCCCCTCCTGGACCGTACCAGGCCGCATGCCCTCAACATGGGGAGTATGGGTGCTTTTGGGCAGGGGGGGCTCTGCTCCCCCCACCCCAAAGCACCTTGTCCCCATGTTGATGGAGACAAGAGCCTCTTCCCGACAACCCTGGCTGTTGGTTGTCGGGGTCTGCGGGCATGGGCTTATCAGAATCTGGAAGACCCCTTTAATAAGGTAAATGAGTATGGGGTAAAAAAAATAAAACACACTAAACAGCTTTTTCTCCTCCTCCTCCTCCCTCCTCCTTCCTCCCTCCTCCTTCCTCCTCCTCCTTCCTCCTCCCCCCGTCACATCCTGGGGTGGGCCATCACAGCCCCGCCCCATGCCAATATAAGGCAACCGCGCAGCACAGACCCGACATTCGAGTGGAAGAGAGCGACGAGTCAACATCTCCAGAAGAGAAGGAGAAGTGGCAGAAGCTAGCCGAGGAGACAGCAGCAAAAGAGCAGAAGACAGAAGATGTCTCAGAAGACGGAAACTCCGCAGAAGACCCCGCAAAAGAGCCAAAGAAAGAAGACACTGGAGAGGGAGAAGAGAGGGGAGAAAGACACCAGAGCTGATTTAATAAAATATTGTAGCTATGTAGTCTGTTTTTTTTTTTTACAGGTAAACGGGTAGGGGCAAAATGTACCCCATACTCATTTACATAGGGTGGGGGGCCGGCATCTGGGGGCTCCCTTATTAAAGGGGGCTTCCAGATTCCGTTAATCCCACGCCCGCATACCCCAACAACCAATGGCCAGGGTTGTCGGGAAGAGGCTCTGGTTCCCATGGGGACAAGGTGTTTTGGGGTGGGGGGGTGCAGAGCCCCCCTGCCCCAAAGCACCCATACTCCCCATGTTGAGGGCATGCGGCCTAGTATGGTCCAGGAGGGGGGGGAGGACCTGGTATGATCCGGCGTACGGGAGTTGTACCCCTCATACCCACGAAACCCCGTCCCCCC
>BLSH010187267.1:686864-697162 GCA_018402905.1 Glandirana rugosa | reverse complement strand
AGTGTGTGTCGCTAAGTTGCCTCAAGGCTTCTGCCCTATACTGATCAACGTCCATGACCACCACTGCACCTCCTTTATCAGCACTGCGTATAACTATAGTGGGATCCATCACAAGAGCTTTTAAAGACAATCACTCTTCCCTATTAAGATTATCGTTCAAAACTGCAGGTTGAGTGGAGATGTGTGTGGCTAAATGACATAAATCTCTTTCCACATTTTTTTTAAATCTATCCATTTCTATACATCTTGAATCAATGGGATAAAATGTGGACGGGACTTTGAGAGGAACACGATGAGTGCCCTCCGTTGTTGGTCCCGACTCTAAATCCTGTGGGCTCCCTGAATGAAGCTCCTCCAAATCAACAACCGCACAATGTTCTCTAAAAGTCAAGTGGGGAAATTCCTCTGGAATGGTGGAATGTGAAATCATTGGAGAATCATCCTCGTCCTTGGTATGGAAGAAATGTCTGCGAAGGGTAAGGCATCTGACAAATCTATTAATATCAAGGATTGTTTCAAACAAATTGAAATGTGTAGTGGGGCAGAAACCAAGACCCTTCCCCAACAAAGACAAGTCATATGAGGACAGTACCTTATTTGAGATGTTAATCACGTTAGTAATCACTTCCTCCGTGCATAAGTCCTGAGGGAATACTGGTTGTTGGCAGGATCTCAGTTTTTTTTTGTCCCCCTCTTCTTGTTTTTTTGTATGTGGACGGAACGGAACCAGAGAGAGATAGCTGATTGCTTTTACACACACTTTATCTCCTTTATAGTGGTTACAGCATTCGTATATATAGTTATAAATTAACATATTTTTCTTATTTATATGTGTTTCTTATGCCCTAACCTGATGGAGATTGTCCCCACAACTTTTTGGCATTGGTGTTTCCGTGGGTTTTTAAGTGTTATACCACAATTTTAGTTCCCACATTTCACCAATGTCACTTTGTACAATTTTCTGTTTATATATGATACCATACATGTGAAGGGCCGATTCGATCGTTTTCGATCTCCACATGTATGGGTCTTTTTTCTTGATTTTCTTTATGTTTTTATTTTTATTTGGTTATGGGAGGTTTTAACTCTTTCTGTCCCATGTATCCCCTATGGGGTTTACACGGGCTATTAAGCTCATTGAGATACCATTTGAGATTGACCATTTGTGTACACCTGTTTTGAGTTAGTATCTACTATTTAAAGGCATCAATGTGATCTCAATGCTAGGGTTATGATTAAGCGGACAGTGAGTCAGTGAAACGCGTTAACCTAGCCCCTTGTGGTTCCATCACCTGTAGTCTGCCTTTTCACTGTTTTGGATTTCATGTTTTTTGCTTTTTGAATAAACCATTTTCCACTTTCCCATGTCCGGAGTGTGGTCATACTTCCAGGTACTCTCCAGTTACCAAATCCACCTCTGTGATTTTGAAGCCTAAGGCCCCTTTCACACTGCTCTGTGTTTCAGATGTGTTTCCTTTGCGTTTCTGTCACAATTCTACCTTGATTTTGCCACAATTTCCATTCATTTCAATGGAAAGCTACATTTTTCAAAAAGGCACCAAAGATGCAGCATGCAGGACTTTTCAAAACACACTGCACCCACAGGATTTAAAGGGAAACATTTTTATGTGTTTTTCTTGCACAGTAAAAACACAGGAAAAACGTATCAGTGTGAAAGGGGCCTTATTGTCACATCCATTAGAGTTCATAATTTTTTAGCTATTGCTGATAGTTTCTGAGGAGGATTATAGTGGTTGTGTCTGAAGCCTTTTTTAGCCATTTTAATCGTTTTAACCATTGATGAACTTGAGAACCTAATCATTTTTTGTAATAAAGTATTCATTTTGGATGATCAGTGTTTTTTGCTTACATACCTATATGAATATTATTACATGTCATGAGTGACACCCTAAGCTTTTCTTGCATTTATCCCTTGTTATAATTATTTTTGAAGTTTGAAATCAAGTAACAGTTTTATTTACAATCTGGTAAATATAAAAACAAATGGAGATTTTTTTTATGAGACTCCAATTACTTCCCATACATATAGATTTTAGCATACCCCTGAATAAAATCAAAAGGGGGTGCAGAAGGACACATACACTACACTGTCAATATTATTGGGACGCCTGCCTTTGTGCGCACATAAACTTTAATGGCACTCCAGTCTTAGCCCGTAGGGTTCAACATTGAGTTGGCTCACCCTTTGCAGCTATAACAGCTTCAACCCTTCTCTGAAGGCTGTCCACAAAGTTTAAGAGTGTGTCTATAGGAATGTTTGACCATTTTTCCAGAAACACATTTGTGAGGTCAGGCACTGATGTTGGATGAGAAGGCCTGGCTTGCAGTCTCTGCTCTCATTCATCCTAAATGTGTTCTATCGGGTTGAGGTCAGGACTCTGTGCAGGCCGGTCAAGTTCCTCCATCCAAAACTCACTCATCCACGCTATATAGCCAAAAGTATTGGGCCACCCCCCAAATCATTTAGTGGAGGGGGGATTATGGTATGGGTTGTTTTTCAGGGGTTGGGCTTGGCCCCTTAGTTCCAGTATAGGGAACTCTTAAGGCATCAGCATACCAAGACATTTTGGACAATTTTATGCTCCCAACTTTGTGGGAACAGTTTGGGGATGGCCCCTTTCTGTTCCAACATGACTGTGTACCAGTGCACAAAGCAAGGTCCATAAAGACATTGATGAGTGAGGTTGGTGTGGATGAACTTGATTGGCCTGCACAGAGTCCTGACCTCAACCTGAATGAATTAGAGCAGAGACTGCGAGCCAGGCCTTCTTGTCCACATAAGTGCCTGACCTCACAAATGCGCTTCTGGAAGAATGGTCAAACATTCCCATAAACACACTCTTAAACCTTGTGGACGGCCTTCCCAGAAGAGTTGAAGCTGTTATAGCTGCAAAGGGTGGGCCAACTCAATATTGAACCCTTCGGACTAAGACTGGAATGCCATTAAAGTACATGTGCGTGTAAAGGCAGGCGATCCAATACTTTTGCTAATATAGTGTATAAACACACAACTGAGATAGTAATTTTAATGATTTTATTGATATATAAAAGTAAAATATTATTGAATCTGATGGGACAAATGTAGTTATAAAATCAAGAAAACTGGAATACCAGGTATAAAAAAAATGTATTTGGAAAAATAAAATCTCCTAAGATTTATACTTGGCAGAGAGATACATACATGTTTTATGTAAATACTTACAATTCCAGATTCATGCTTTGGCTTTACAGTAATTGATGTCTTTTCCTTTTTTTGCTTATATACCTCTTCAGCTTCCTTTAACCTGTAAGAAAACACATCACTGAGATTCGTAGTAACTATCAACAGTTAAGCTGCTGATACATATGTTATATGCCCTCACAGATAGCAGAATATGTAAGGGCTTTTTTTTTTTTTTTTTTTTTTTTTTTTTTTTTTTTTTTAGTTTTGAATACAGTAGGAAAGTCAGTATCAACAGATATCACAGACAGATTTATTTATATGAGTCTAGTTAAATTCATTCTGTTTTTGACTACTTTAGAAAAAAAAAGTTAAAAAGAAAAGAGTTTGTCAATGTAAATGATTACTTGTCCAAAACATCATAACTTATGAGTGATATTTTAAAAGTACCCAAAGATATAGGATGACAATTGCCCAATCCAGCAACGTCCGGCTCCTCACTGTAATTGAGTAAACAGACAATAGAAAACCTGTCCCAATTATTGTCCCCCTAATAGGCTGTAATTATTTTCCAATCTGCTTTCCATTAGACATGGGCCGAATGACCCCCGGTTTGGTTCCTGGCCAGAACTTTTGAATATCGCAAAAGTTCGGAACTGAATAATGAACCCCATTAAAGTCTATGGGACTTAAAATGGCAAAATCAAAAGTGCCAATTTTGAATGCTTATATGAAAGTGATTGGGCTTACAAAGGGCATGGGGGTCTGGGAACTGCCCTGGGGCACATGTATCAATGAACACAAAGTTTTTAAAAAACATAATTTTTAAATGAGCAGTGATTTACTAATGCTTAATGTGAAACCATAAAAATGAGAAATAACAATACACATGAAAAAATCCTTTAAATATAGTGCTTGGGGGGTCCCCTTAGTCTGCCTGTAAAGTGGCACATTCGTACCATGTATAGAAGTACATTTATAATGACATTTATAAAGCCAAAAAAAATACATTTTCCCTGCAAGCTTTCTTTATTTTGTAAACAATGGTTGGGGAGCCAGTCTGTATGATGAGGTCACATGTTAGTGCACTCAGAACAAGATTAAAGATTTTTTGGATACATTCTGGTGTCTCTTTCGCAGACTTTGGATAGAAGTAACAGGTGCGGAAAAAATTGTCTTTGGGTGTTGGTGTTGCCTTCACACCATAACCCTATAAAAGGTACTCTTGATGAAAGCAAGAATTGTCCTTGCTGTCAAAAAATGCAAGGATATGCACCTGTCAAACAGGTGCGGAAAAATTGTTTCTTGGGTTAATTGTGTCCATGAAACCTACACCAAAAAATGTCTTCCTGATGAAATCAACACCCACAAAGCTAGGCAGAGTAGACAGTCTTTCAGATATTCTGGATCCAAAAAGCACTTAATCAGTGACATCGGCATCAGGGGCTTGATAGCTGCTGCTAATCCAGGACTGATTCATTTTGATAAATGTCAGCTGGTCCACGGAATTTGTGGACAGACACATTCTCTTACCTGTCACAAAACCTCTGGCAGCACTAAATGCCCTTTCAAAAAGCACACTGGATGCAGGGCTGCCCAGCAGCTTAATTGCATACTGGGTAAGTTCTGGCCAGTGGTCTATCCTCATCACCCAGTAACCCAGTAGATCCTCAACTGGAAAGCTCTCCATGTCTGTTTTCACCCCTAGATAATTTCCGTACATATGATGCAGACGCTGCCAATGGGATGTGGTAGCTGACCACCCCGGGTGCCTAGGACCAGGAAAAAAAAATTGAAATGCATCACTGAGGCGGCCCCCTTCGCCACTCCTAAGGGTTCTGGGAATGGAAAACCATCTGTTAAGGGTATGACTTCCTCTGCTTCAATGCCTCCAAAACTGCCAGAATCCTCCTCCTCCTCCCTCTCCTCTTGTGTGTTTGGTGGCGTCGCAAGAATGGTGTTTGCATAAAGGGGGCCTTAAGAGGAAAGGAAGTCCTCCTCTTCCTCCCACTGCTGTGCCTTGGGTGCCCTATCCATAATGCCACACAGTGCATGCTCCAGCAGGAACACAACAGGGTTGTGTCACTGATGTATGCATTATCACAATTCACCATCCTTGTTGCCTCCTCAAATGGTTACAGTACAGTGCATGTATCCTTTATTAGCAGCCGTTGGCATAGGGAAAAAAGCCTGAGACTGTTGATGTGCTGATGCTGCTGCATGGGCAGCCACTGCAGCATTGCCAAAGTTGAGTTCCACCTGGTGGGCATGTCACAAGTCAGGCGGTTTACGGGCAGGTGAAATTCCCACTGAATTTCAGCCAACCGAGCACTGTGTATGACCACCTGAAATGGCTACAGACTCTTCTGGCCTGTTTTAGCAGATCTTTCACCCCCTGGGTACCTGCTTAAGAAGTGTTGCACCACCAAATTGAGGACATGTGCCAAACATGGCACATATGTCAACTTTTCCTGTCTAAGGGGGGAAAGGAGGTTTGCGCTATTATCGCACACCACCATTCCTGGCTCCAGCTGCTGTGACATGAACCACCTCTGGGCCTGCCCCTGCCGAGCTGCAAGAATCTCTGCTCGCTCTGGTGTGGCTCCTGTCCCCTACACAGAACAGCTGAAGCCCTGCACCTTTTAGCCTGACTCATTGAATAGCTTAGGGGGTAGTGGTGGTTCATAGGACAATTCAGTAGAGGAGGGCGAGGAGGAGGAGGTGGAGCTAACAAATCTTGCATCATCACCAGTAACTGTATGGAAACGTGGCAGCACAACAAAATGCAGCATTTAGCTCTGTCCTGCATCCTTCCGAGTTGCAAGCAGAGTTACCCAGTGTACTGTGAATGAAATATAGCGTCCCTGACCATGCTTGCTGCACCACGTGTCAGCAGTAACATGGACCTTGCAGCTGACTGCCTTGCACAAAAATGCCAGAACATTGCCTTCCACGTGATGGTACAGAGCTGGAATGGCCTTACCTGAAAGAAATAGTGACTGAAAACCTGCCATTGTGTTACAGCACATTCTGCAAAATCACGGAAGGGGCAGAATCCACCAGACAGAAAGGCAGAAGTTGTAAAGCCAGCAGCTTTGACAAGCTTGAATTTAGATGCTGGGCATGTGGTTGGCAGTGACTATTTTTTTTTCGCTGCAGCAGATGGGGCAGAGAAATGTGCTTTCTATAGTCTACAGCTGGTGGTGTGCTACTGACAGACGTGTCCTGTGACACCCTTTACTATACCATCATCCCTGTCAGTGGAGGCTCCTGAGAGTTATAGCAGGGGTAGACCGTAAAGGTGAGGAGGAGTAGAATTGTGTCCTTTTGTGTGGCTTTCAGGTGCTCTTGCAAAGTGGCTGGGTTGTTGGGAAGTTAAATGCCTTGACAAGCATGTGGTACCCAAATGGCTGGTACTTTTTCCAGGCTTGATCTGTTTGAGGCAAAGTTTGCAAACCGCAACAGAGCAATCGGCTGCACATGTGCTAAAAAAGGCCCAGACAGCTGAGCTATGGGAAATGGGCCGGGAGATAACAGCTCCGCAATCTGATTGTCAGAAGTCAGGGAAGGGGCCGATCGTTGAGAAGGTGCCCCTTTTGGCTAAGTGCAGTGTTCACAAACAAAACTACTGTGCCACCCTTAAATTATATATAAGCAAAACCATAAAACGATATATGCAAAGTGCAATAATAAATCAAAATCTCATATGACCATAGTCCAAAATCGAATGGTCCATAGATATAAACAGATTCAAAATAAATCAATAAATTGTAACTAAAAAATGTGGTCAAACAAAAAAGTTCATAAATTAATAGTCCATCAATAAAGTGCTCCGTGCAACAGAATAAATAAGATAGATAATGTGACTGAATACTGTGTTCAAACACCAAAATTCATATGCTGATAGTCCATCAATAAAGTGCTCCGTGCTCATATAGTGCAAAGAAAATATTGTAGGTGATCCGTGCTCCTCAGTGCCAGTCCCCTATTGTGACCCCACTCACCAGAATGAATGGACCCCCAGCTTTGCAGTCTGGGGATCAAACAATGCTTAATCCTGGTGTTGGTTATGTACGGGTCGTGGTCTCTAACGGCACAGGACCTCCTCCAAAATGCGAAAGAGGATCTGATGCTCTCTCGCTTTTGGGATAATAGCCTGGATTGTGCTGTGTGCGGCATTGGTATGGCGTGCGTTCCACCGATGGCGGATGTGACGTCAGAGGATGTGGACAGCCGGAAATGACGTCAACGCGTTTCGCTTACAATCAAGCGTCATCACGGACCACTGAAATATACTGCGTTAAACATGCACTAACACACTACAATATACTGTGGTAAACCTGCAATAACGCACTGAAATATATTGCATTAAACGTGCAGTAACACACTGCAATGTACTGCGGTAAACCTGCAATAACACACTGAAATATACTGCTTTTAATGTGCAATAATGCACTGCAATATACTGCAGTAAGCGTGCAATAACGCATTGAACTATGCCATGGTAAACGTGCAGTAATGCACTGAAATATACTGCGCTAAATGTGCACTAACACATTGCAATATACAGTGGTATACGTGCACCAATGCACTGAAATATACTGCGTTAAACATGCACTAGCACAATGCAATATACTGCAGGAAATATGCAGTAAAGCACTGAAAGCGCACTGTAAAAATGAACAGTCGCACTACACTCACGCTGCACTAGGTTCACAATAAACTGACACTAAAGTAAAAATGAATGGTCACACTACACTCACACTGCACTATCACTAGATTCACACTAAACTGATACTTTACACAATAGAATTACAATGGCACACTAAGACCCCTTTCGCACTGAAGCGCTGCTAAAACAGCACTAAAGCCCGGTCATTTTTGCGGTGCTTTAGCTACGTTTTAGTGGTGCTTTTCGGGCGTTAGCGGGCCTTACAACAAGGAAAAATGACCTGTTTTGCAGAGCTTTCAAATCGCTTTTAAGGCGCCTTGGAAGCGATATTTGTAGCGCTCCAAACCCGCACCAAAGATGTTGCTTGCTGGACTTTTTCTAACATGTGAAAGCACACATTCAAATGAATCGGAGGCAGTTTTCAGGTGCTATTTCCAGCACTAAAATGCCTGCAAACTGCCTCAGTGTAAACGGGGTCTATCTGAACAGAGCCTTGTTCTAAATCTCTCTATGCCAATATCCCACTGCAAATGGCTGCTATGGGAATAATATTTTTATAGTGTGGGGTGGGACTAAGAGCAATGAGTCATAATCAAACAGAGTCATCATGACAGTGTCCAATCATGGCTCTAGCAGTGCTATGTGCCCTGATTGGGCAAAGCTTTCATTGCTTCAGCCACACAGGGCTTCCAATGCACAGTGCGGCCGTGCAGTGCATTGTGGTCGTTCGGCAGACCGAACAAACGGACAAATGCTCTGATAATTTGGGTGTTCGTCAAACGGGTGAATAGTCAATGTCCTGCCCGAACTCATGCTCGGGCCAAACCGTTCGCCCAACACTACTTTCTATCAGTCCCCACTATAGCCACATAAACTTGTAATGGCAGAGTGCATAGAAAGTAATGGGGAGTCAAGATTTTATGCCACTTGTTAACCACAGCTGATCCCAAAATAAACAGACATGAAAAATGATTCAGCAAGTAATATATAGGAATAGGATGAATATAATGTTAAAAACCTCTTAATTATTGCATTAAAGAAAAAGAATATTCGTAGGTATATGCATATAACATACTCAGGGTTCCTACACAGAAGCGCTTGTTACACACTGTATGCATATTTTCAGACATTTGTAATCTTATATGTAGTACATTTACATTTATGTGCATGTTACATTTGTTTCTGCAGCTTTTAGAAGCAGTAAAAAAACTTCAATTATCCTCTAAACTGTAGCTACAATCACAAAGCAGTAAGTGATAGGTAAAAAATCACCTAGATTTTATTTACTGTGCATCGTTTACAGTTCAAAAGTTGCAAATTGCAGGTGAAAATATTCACATGCTTTAGTTGGTGCAGCCATAGAAAAAAATCAGATACATTTATTTAACTTACAACATAAAAAGTTTGCATATCACCTACCTTTCTTGTAAAATTAGCTTATTTTCTTTCTTCCAACAATCTTTAAAGTCAGTGCTAAATTCATGCCAGATGCTGAAGAATGTGCTTGGAGACACCTCTTTTTCACCAAGTTTTGGCTTTACACAATAATAGGCTACAGTTTCCAAAAATCTGTATAACATTATTAACAAATAGAGATGAATTAATACTTGGATCATGTAGGTTTGCATGAAATGGAGATTCACAAATATTTGCCAGAATGCATGCCATTTACTATCAAACTTTCTGTCCAGGATTACTCCTCTGGAAAGGCCTACCCTCAGCAGCTATATAAGCCTCCACTCCAAGCAAGAAACCCACCAGCTATGGGTGGTGTCTGTGGAGTACCATGTTCACGGGTGTTCTGTAAGATGTGATTATGTGTTTAAATCACGCCTTGAAAACAAATATGTTGACAAGTGTAGGAGTGCTGCAGTCTGCTCTGCGACTTTGGACAGGTAATGATGAAGCCAAATAAAGTTTGTTTGCAGCCAGTGTTAATTTTGTTGACTAAAACTAACTAAAACATTTTCATCTACTAACTTAATAGCACTTTAGTCGACTAAAATACCACTAAAACTAAAACAACTGAGGTGACTAAAATACGACTAAAACTGCGTTTTAAGTCAAAAGACTAAAATGGGACTAAAACTAAAATGCCATTTTAGTCGAAAGACTAAGACTAAAACTAAATTGAAATTTGACCTCAAAATGAACATTGGTCTGTAGTGCATGTTCATACCTCAATACCATAAATAATAACATATTCACTTTTTATCTCCAGCTGTATATATTGAGTTTGGAAATTGTAGAGACATGCTTAAATAATGCATTACACTTTAACTACACTGAAGGGGAAGAGGGAACAGCCATTTTTAGGTATAAATCAAATATATATTTGATATAAAGTACATTGGTAATAAAGCAGGTGATCTAGCATCTTGTCAGTGGCGTTTCATCCATGGGTTCAAGGTGTGCAGTGCACATGGGCCTCTGAGGCCAGGGGGG
>BLSH010187267.1:644967-667750 GCA_018402905.1 Glandirana rugosa | reverse complement strand
TGTAAAAACTGCCTTGAAGAATTTGCTGTAGACAGAGAACAGGAGACTGCACAAGTGTCATCACTGCTAAAGAAGGCAGTGCAAGAGTCCCTGTCTGAATTCACTTCGCTGGTCCCAATGACCCAGTCCCCTGCTCAGGAGGTCCTAGTGGAAGACCATCTTGGGACTTCAACAAGCAGTGTCGTACTGCCCAGTGGGGCATCCTTACAGTCTGCTCAGCCTTCGGAGAAAGATAGTTCCTTGTCGGAGGAAGAGCCAGAGCAGCTAGGGTTCAGTCTTTCGCAGGTAGAACCTTTCATTCGGGCAATAAAACAGGCAATCGCATTGGGAAGAAGAGGAAGTCCCAAAGAAGACTAAATCCTACTTCCCTTTTCTACAGAAGCGCCAAGCCCATTTTCCATTCATGGATGAGATCAGAGACCTCATAAAGCAGGAGTGGCTAAAGACAGAAAAAAGGTTTTCTCTCAACCTGATGTAGAAGTTATACCCCCTACAGGAAACAGAGGGGACATCACTTGATGCACCGCCTATGGTCGACGCGGTGGTTGTTCACCTGGCAAAAAACGTGACTCTCCCCATGGAGGACTCGACCTCTTTTAAGGACGTGATGGATAAGAGAATAGACTTAGATCTTAAAAAGGCCTATCAAGCAGCCGGGGCAGCCTGCCGTCCAGCAGTAGCCCTCACATCAGTGGCAACCGCCCTGAAAGTCTGGACTCAAAATATCGAGTCAGCAGTGAACAAGGGGGGTGCCAAGGGTGAATATTATTCATGCTCTGGACGAACTGAAAATGTCGGCTGATTTTATTGGCGAAGCAGCAATAGACAGTCAAATGCTCTGCAAGAGCCTTGTTGCACACAGTCACGGCAAAAAGGGCTCTGTGGGTAAAACCATGGCTAGCGGATCCTTCCTCCAAGCAGTCTTGGTGTAAAATACCTTTCAACGGCAAGTTCCTGTTTGGTTCCAGGATGGACACAGCCATCTCCAGAGTGTCAGGAGGAAAATCAGGGTTACTCCCACAAAATAAGAAGCGGAGATCTAGGCCTTTCTCTAGCGGATTCCATTCCTCAAGATCAAAAGACTCAAGATTTTCATGGCAGCCTAGGGCCCAGGGGGGCTGGAAAGGGACACAAGCAACCTTCCTTAGGGCTCACAGGCAGAAGGCAACAAGTGCCCCGCAAGATCCGAGTAAGTCTTTTTGATGGTACGCAGTCCCAGATGCTCCCAGCGGGGGGCCAGGCTGGCGCACTTTGCGGACGTCTGGGCAAAGGACTGTGCAGACTCGTGGGTAAAAGCCACCGTCACCCAAGGTCATTCCTGGAAGTTTCTAAACACCCCTCCTCCAGATCATTTCTTGCCCACGCAAATCCTACTACAATATGTTCAGTCTCTCCGAGTACAGCAAGCGGTAACACAGGTCCCCGCCTCGGAAAGGTACTTAGGGTACTACTCAACCCTATTCATGGTACGCAAGAAAGACGGAGGTGGCGCCCAGTCATCGACTTGAAGGTTTTGAATTGTTTCATTTTCCTAGTAAAATTCAAGATGGAGTCCATCAATACCATCATTCAAACCATACAACCAGGTGATTGGATGCTCCCTCTAGATTTACAAGACACGTACCTCCACATTCCAATCTTGCCCGCCTTCCAGAAGTACCTCAGATTTGCAATAGGCCAGACACATTTGCAGTTTACCAGCCTACCATTTGGCCTGTTCACGTCTCCGAGGAAATTCACAAAAGTCCTCATTTCCATCCTAGCCCCACTCAGGATACAGGGAATCCGAGTCCACCACTACCTGGACAATATCCTGCTGCTAGCCAGAGACCGACAGGAGCTGCTGTCACACAAAGAAATCCTTATCCACACATTACAGAAGTATGGGTGGATCATCAACTACAAAAAGAGCCAGCTTACCCCGACCCAACAACTGGCTACCTGGGAGTGCTCTTCAATACAAGGAAAGCATCCGTATCTGTTCCAACAGAAAAGGTGAAGTTGACCAGAGTCAAAATTCTTGCAGCAGCAACTACCAACCATCTATTGGCCTATCAGTGCCTCAGCCTGTTGGGCACCATGTCATCATGCATTCCAATGATCCCATGGCCCACTGGCATCTCCGACAGTTTCAATTGGTTTTCCTAGCACAATGGAGGAAGCAAAGTTTGGCACAGTTGATAACAGTGTCCTTCGCTATGAGAAAGAGCCTACAATGGTGGTTGAGAAAGGAGCCGCTAAAAAAATCACGGCCCCTAAGGTCCGTTGAGCTGGGCTATTGTTACGACCGACGCAAGCGAAATAGGCTGGGGAGCACACTGCGAAAGCCAGATGGTCCAGGGCAGATGGACATCCCCCTCAAAGGAATGATCTCCAATGTGCTGGAGTTACGAGCAGCTTTTCTGGCCCTTCAGGCGCTTCACCACAAGATCAAGAATCACCCAGTGACTTTGCAGATGGACAACAGGGCAGCAGTGGCCTATATTCAACATCAAGGGGGAACTCACAGCAGCACACTGATGGCGGAAGTGCAACCCATAATGGCTTGGGCGGAAATTCACCTACATTCTCTGAGAGCAGTCTACCTCCCTGGGAAGTTGAATGTACAGGCAGATCTCCTGTCACAACAGTTCCCGAATCATACAGAATGGGCATTGCACCCCAGAGCGTTTGCTCAGCTAGTCCACAAGTGGGGCTTACCTCAGATCAACCTCTTTGCTTCCCACAACAACAGCAAGCTCAAGAGGTTCCTGTCCAGATTTCCGCATCCCCAGGCGGAGGGAACAGATGCTCTGGTGGCACCCTGGAACTGCGACCTAGCTTACGCCTTTCCTCCAACATCTTTGATTATGAGGTTCCTCCTGAGGCTATTGAGGGAGCAGGTGACAGTGATAGCCATCCTTCCATTTTGGCCATGGAGGCCTTGGTTCCCTTTAGCGATACACCTCAGCCAGCAGCCGATCCCTTTGCCAATATTCTCACATCTACACGTGCAAGGCAAGTTCCTGCACCCGAACATGCGCAGGCTGGAACTTCGGGCATGGCTCTTGAGAGGGGGAGGCTGGAGAGCCTAGGTTGCTCCTCTGAAGTAATTTCCACCCTGATGAGAGCCAGAAAACCCACCAAGAACAAAGTCTATGCCAATATCTGGCATAAGTTTGCTAGGCTGTTAGAGGAAAAGGACCTAGATCCTGCAGCTCCACCGCTTTCAGTGGTACTAGACCTCCTCCAAACAGGCCTGGACATGGGTCTGAGCCTTAGCTAACTGAAGGTGCAAGTGTCGGCCATATCAGCGATAACCAATATCAGATGGGCTGAAGAACTGTTAATCAGACAGTTCTTAAAAGCGGTCTTCAAAATTCGTCCTCCGGCTAAAAGAGTTTTTCCCCAATGGGACCTGTTGGTTCTCCTAACCTTTTTGTCGGGCCATCCTTTTGCTCCAACAGAGGACTGTTCCCTTTAGGACATAACATATAAAGCAGTGTTTTTAACAGCGATTACCTCTGGGTGGAGAGTGTCAGAGCTTTAAGCCCTGGGAGCCTCTGAACAACATGTAAGATTCTTCCTGGATCGAGTTGAATTAAGACTGGTCGACCACTTTATCCCAAAAGTAGCGACACAATTCCAGCAGTCTAGCGTTTGGGTCTTGCCCAGCTTCCAGGAAGAACACTCAGAAAACTTGCATGAACTAGATGTTGCCAGGGCTCTGAGGAAGTACCTAGCGGTCACCACAACATTTAGGGCCTCAGATAAACTCTTTGTAGTCCCAGCTGGGAAATACCGGGGGAAGGAGGCCACCACGAGAACTTTAGCTGGATGGATTGTGAAACTCATATGCAGAGCGTACTGAGCGAGGGGTTGTAATCTTCCGGCAGTGGTGACTGCACACTCCACCAGAGCAGTGGCAGCTTCATGGGCAGCTCTCTCAAATGTACCCATGGAAACCATTTCTAGAGCAGATTGTCCTCTCAAAGCACCTTTTTGAAACATTACATTATTGACCCGGGTGCCCTATCTTCCGTAGATTCTGGGAAAAGGGCAATCCAGTCTTCCGTTATAATTTAAAAAAAATTTGTCTTTTGTTAAGCAGTACCCACCCTGTGAACTAGTTATTTATCATTAGTATGCTGCCATGTTGGCGTCAGGAAACTGGAAATACTTACCGTAATTTTCCTTTCCTGACGCCAAACCATGGCAGCATATGACCCCGCCCATGTACATTGTGCCTAAAGGTTTGAGGCTTGTCTCTGTGTTGTTTGGCATATTGTAAGTGGGATACTATGTGGCATTTGCGTAGTAATGGCTTTCTTCTGGCGACTCAACCATGCAGCCCTTCTTTCTTCAAGTACCTCCTTATTTTGTGCATCTTGAAACAGACATGCCACATGTTTTCCTGTATTTCACCTGAAGTTATTTGTTGGTTTTTCTTTGCATCCCGAACAATTGTCCTGGCAGTTGTGGCTGACATTTTAGTTAGTCTACCTGATCGTGGTTTGGTTTCAACAGAACCCCTCATTTTCCAGTTCTTGATCAGAATTTGAATACTGCTGATTGGCATTCTCAATTCCTTGGATATATATATATATATATATATATATATATATATATATATATATATATATACCCCTTTCCTGTTTTATACAGTTCAACTACCTTTTCCCACAGATCCTTTGACAATTCTTTTGCTTTCCCCATTACTCAGAATCCAGAAATGTCAGTGCAGCACTGGATGAAAGATGCAAGGGTCTGTCAGGAGTCCAGAAACGCATTGACCTTTTATACACACACACTAATTACAAGCAAACAGATCACAGGTGAGGATGGTTGATTGATAATAAATGGCTTCAGCCAAACACTAACTATGAGTGAATGAAATGTTTTTGCGTTATGATTCATATTCTCTGAAAAATGGCCAAGAAATCATAAATTCTGCCAGGGTATGTAAACTTATGAGCACAACTATATTTATGGAGGGCAGAGATGGCTTTCTGTGCAAAGCAATGGGCAGGTGGTGTATGGTGCTCTGGGAAAAATAATGGCAGCTAAGAACCTGACATTGTGGTGTAGCATAGGCCACGAAAAAGCATAAATAGGGTGCTGGGTAAAGCTAGCAGGAAGATGTTGGGCATGGGGTGATTTGGAGAAATGTTTTTGCAGCACTGCTCAGCTTCTTTAGCAAGGCAGTGGTCATCTTGGAGGTGTGTTTGGGGTTGTTATCATGTTGGAATACTGCCCTGCGGCCCAGTCTCCGAAGGGAGGGGATCATGCTCTGCTTCAGTATGTCACAGTACATGTTGGCATTCATGGTTCCTTTAATGAACTGTAGCTCCCCAGTGTTGGCAGCACTCATGCAGCCCCAGACCATGACACTCCCATATATACAGTATCTCACAAAAGTGAGTACACCCCTCCCATTTTTGTATACATTTTATTATATCTTTTCATGTGACAACAATGAAGAAATTACACTTTGCTACAATGTAAAGTAGTGAGTGTACAGCTTGTATAACAGTGCAAATTTGCTGTCCCCTCAAAATAACTTCACACACAGCCATTAATGTCTAAACGGAAGAGAGAAGGGTACACACTGCGCATCCACTACTGAGCAGCAAACACCACAACCTCAACATAAATTGTGCAAAACCTTAGATATATATAAAGTGTCGCGCTTAAAAACAGTTAATAAGTATTAAATGATAAAAAGTTAATAGGTATTAAATAATAAAGTCCACATAAATTGTGATGAATAAATGATGTTCGGTGTATTAAAACAACACTTCCACCGTAGACAAGTGCATCCACCACCAAACAAGTTTAAATACTCTTACCAACGGTAAGTAGATAAATCGCATGAAACATTAATCCAGGCACGTCCCAATGGATATGGAGATGCATCTTGGTAAGTATAAACAATGGATCCACTCTATTCATCCAGACATTTGATCATCGATAGGCAAAGCCGGGAGACAGAATTTTTCATCCACCCTTCACCTTCAGCAGTCTGCTGACGTCTCGTGGCAGCTCCAATAGGCGGATGGGAGTCGCTCCTTGTCCAATCAGAGAAGACCTCTCATAGTGAGCTTGCAGCCCGAATCTCCGTCCCTCGAGAGCAATGGATCCTCCATGGATTTTTGTGAGGTGAAGGGTGTGAATGAAAAATTCTGTCTCCCGGGTTTGCCTATCGATGATCACATGTCTGGATGAATAGAGTGGATCCATTGTTTATACTTACCAAGATCCGTCCGGAGAAATAACCTTAGATGGTCAACACAATCTCCATATCCATTGGGACGTGCCTGGATTAATGTTTCATGCGATTTATCTACTTACCGTTGGTAAGAGTATTTAAACTTGTTTGGTGGTGGATGCACTTGTCTACGGTGGACGTGGTGTTTTAATACACCGAACAACATTTATTCATCATAATTTATGTTGACTTTACAGTATTATTTAATACCTATTAACTTTTTATTATTTAATACTTATTAACTGTTTTTAAGCGCGACACTTTATATATAATTAATGTCTAAACCACTGGCAACAAAAGTGAGTACACTCCTAAGTGAAAATGTCCAAATTGGACCCAATTAGCCATTTTTCCTCCCCGGTGTCATGTGACCCATTAGTGTTAGAAGGTCTCAGGAGTGAATGGGGAGCAGGTGTGTTAAATTTGGTGTCATCGCTCTCACTCCCTCATACTGGTCATTGGAAGTTCAACATGGCACCTCATGGCAAAGAACTCTCTGAGGATCTGAAAAAAAGAATTGTTGCTCTACATTAAGATGGCCTAGGCTATAAGAAGATTGCCAAGACCCTGAAACTGAGCTGCAGCATGGTGGCCAAGGCCATACAGCAGTTTAACAGAACATGTTCCCCTCAGAACAGGCCTCGCCATCAAAACAAAAAGTTGTGGGCACATGCTCAGCATCATATCCAGAGTTTGTCTTTGGGAAATAGACATACGAGTGCTGGCAGCATTGCTGCAGAGGTTGAAGGGGTGGGGGGTAAGCCTGTCAGTGCTCAGACCATGGGCAGCACAATGCATCAAAGTCATCAGCATGGCTGGCTGCCGTCCCAGAAGGAAGTCTCTTCTAAAGATGATGCACAAGAAAGACCTAAACCCTATTGACCAGTATAAGAGAGTGATAGCGATAACACCAAATTTAACACACCTGCTCCCCATTCACACCTGACACCTTGTAATGATTCACATGACACCAGGGAGGGAAAATTGCTAATTGGGCCCAATTTGGACATTTTCCCTTAGGGGTGTACTCACTTTTGTTGCCAGCAGTTTAGACCAGCCTTTTTCAACCAGGGTGCCCGGGCACCCTGGGGGGCCTTGAGGTTTCTTCAGGGGTGCCTTGGTAAAATGCCTAAATATCTATCAAAAATTGTATACAAGCCAGCAAGTGGATCAAGCCTGCATTTTAGTTGCACAAAGCCACAGGTTTTCATTGTGCACCATTACGACTTTCTAGACACTGCCATTCTAACAACCAATGATGATGACATCAGTTTATAAGGAGAATGTCAGTTGCCTTCACAGCATCCTTGTTTGACCCTCCTGTGCCCCTCTCCCTCAGCAGTGGGGTCGCATTAGCTGACTGATGGAGAGAAATTGAGGGAGAAGAGAAACATTGGAATACTAGTCAGTACCAGTGTGCAGAAGTGTATTTGCTTTGGAGTAAATCACCTCTAATGTTGGGCGTCCTACGTGTGGATGTTGCTTTTTTGTGTAAAGCTATTAGAATCGTTTTTACATTTTAGAATGGGGTGCCTCGAGGCTGTCAATAATTTTAAAGGGTGCCTTGACTGAATAAAGGTTGAGAAACCCTAGTTTAGACATTAATGGCTGTGTGTTGAGTTATTTTGAGGGGGCAGCAAATTTACACTGTTATACAAGCTGTACACTCACTACTTTACTACTTTGTAGCAAAGTGTCATTTCTTCAGTGTTGTCACATGAAAAGATCTAATAAAATATTTACAAAAACGTGAGGGGTGTGCTCACTTTTGTGAGATACTGTATATCACAAAATGGGAAATATAAAATGAGTGCAGCCCTAAATAAAAATAAAAAGGAGAGTCCTGGTATGGTAAAACACCTCAGCTGAGCTGTCAGATCAACTAAGAGTCAACGTATACATAAAGCTTACAGTCCAGATAATGGAGTCATAACTCATATGCCTAGTCTGTAGTCCTATATAGTTGTAAAAACAAAAGCCTAGTACCCACAGGCCAAATGATGGGTGGCATCGGCCAGTTTAAATATAAACCGGCCAACATTTAGTTTAGCCCATGTATACTGCAGCCGGTCCAGCAGATGCCAAAAAGGCCGGCTTTTGTCGAAGGGGCATGAGCAAAAAAGGTCTGCCGATCGGCTCCCGAACATCGCTGTCTGCCAATGACTGAGAGCGCTTACCGGAATGTTCTGGTGGGGGGAGCAGCCCCCCATGTCAGAACACAATAGCACAGCAGGGGAGATCGCTGTATTTAGTAAAGTGGCTCCGTCTGAGCTGTCAGTTTTTCCGTTCAGCCCTGCTGGGTTGAACAAAAAAAAAACTAGTAGTGTGTATCAGGCTTTACTTTGCCTGGCGTCCCACACCAACTCACTTCCTGGCACTCTTCTGTTGACACTACAGGCCAAAGCACTCAGTCTCCTGTTGCTTGGATGATGTAGCTACACCTTGGACTCCTCCTCCCTGCTCTTATTGGCCATGACATCCTGTGTTCCAACAATGATTTTGCTCCAGCCTTTAGAGGCATCATGTTGCCAGGCTATGCCTGCAGCTCAGTCCTCCCTGCTTTCCTCCCATTGGCCTGTGTTCCTGTGTTCTGTTGGTGTCTGATATGCATCTCACAAGCCCTGAACTCAGGATTTATGATAGGTTTACTCATGTGCTTCACTAACTGCTTTGCCTATATCTATTAGTCTGCTCTGGGTACTGACCACGTCACTGACTGCTGCCCAGACCAACCTCAGCCTGTTATTGACCATCTCTTCTGCCCTATGCCTAGATTAACCCTTTTTTTACTGACCTTGTCTCTGTTTGCTGCTTGGGCTGACCACTGCTGACTATGTATATCTGCCTGGCACCTGAACTCACCATGTCTGTTTACTGAATACATCGCGCTGCCTGAGTTGAACCCACAGCATGCTCCTGCTAAGGCACCAGTCTCTGCCATCATCTGCAGACATCAATATCTCCCATACCGCAGATTTCCATTGCTCAGCTTCTTTGGCTACCAAGTCACACTATATAGCATCATGTTATAGGTCCTGGGGGCAACAAAGTACCTGTAGGCCAGCTTGCCTTGGGGGAATGGGGGCTGCTATAGGTGAAGCTATGCTAGGCAGCTAGTGTAGTGCAGTGGCATTGCTATGGGGGTGCGGGGGGTGACACCAGCAGAGGGCTGACATCATCCTGACCCGAGGGCAGCGTCTGGAGGCAGGGCTTTTTTTTAGCCAGAAAGTAGTGGAACAAAGTTCCACCACCTCCGGCGCTGCACTAGCCCTGTGTTTTCCTCCTCTCACTGTTGCTGTGGCTGCCTGGAGAGTTACAGTCTCAGTAGCAACTCTCCCAGGTGGCGCAGCTGCACACTGAATCCTCCCCTGCCTGCCGCCCAGGTGCATAAGGTGGGGGTGTAGGTGCGGAGAGGGTGGCCAATGACATGATCGCTCAGTGCTAGTGTCTGTCCGGGCCTGGGGGGTGTCATCCATCCAGATCCACTCCAGCCGTCAGTCGCATTGTTGCCATGACCCACAGCATCTTCCTAAATCCACTGGCCGCCGGCTGCCGCCCAGGTGTAGCTGAGCCTGAGCTGCTGTGAAAGGGGGGTTGAGTGGCCTGGTCAATGGAATCGCTGGTGTGTGTTGGGCCCCCAACCATCAGTGCCAATGTCAATAATACCATTTTCTGCTGTCCTCAGTGACAGATCCAATCCAGAGATCCCCATACTGTCCCCTGAGGACAGCAGACAATGCACAGGATGCCTTAGTAAGGTTTCTAATATCAATACCTAAAAAAGTGCACAACAGAGTCCTTATACAAGGAGGAGTGCGGACCCCCATGGCTGGGAGGAACCAGAGCAGTGTGTGAAGTCCTCTGAGTATTTCATTGGGACTTTTAGAGTGTGCTGGTTGCAGAGGAGTTTTACGGACCATCTCCACCTCTTCACCAGGGGTATTTTTGACTAGAATAATCCAATCTGCGCTATTTGCCCTTTCATTTGAAGGGGTCAAATCATGATGGTAAGAGGCAGTGTGATTGGGTGAAGGTGATGGGTTTTTCCTCGGGGTACTCCATTCTCTGAACTGCACTTCAATCTTTGAGCGCTCTCCGCGTAATCCTTATAAGGACCTTGTTGTGGACTTTTTTATGTGGTAAAGCAGTAGTAAACAGCGGCAATAAAAAAAAAGAAAGAAAACGTTCCCCTGCAAAATAATAGCATAATGTGGTAATATGCATTGCATACTATCATATTATGAAATACTTACCTTAGAATGAAGCCCTCCAGTGGCGTGCTTTCATCACTGAGAGGGCTTCCATGTTTACCTGGTCTTCCTTTTGGGCTCGCAGACTCCACTCCGTGGTTATGGCACGGGGCTCTAAAGATTTGGCATGGTATGCTGGACCTTCAGAGCACATGAGCCAGTGACGGGGTGGGGGGAGGGTGACACCATGTTTTGCTTCACAAGGTGACACCAACCCTAGTGACGCCACTGGTGTAATGTGGTCATAATCTATGACCTCTTGTAAGCATCCTCTCTCATACTTCCCATTCAGTTACAGCAGCCTCTGTTAGAAAATGCACAGTTTCAAAAACAAATACAAAAAAAAAAAAACCATACCAAATTTAAATGCATTTGGTACCTAAATGGCTTTTACTTTTACCATGGCTACTATCATGCAAGCAGAGACTGCAGCCCACGATGGTACTGTTGGCAGCAAATGAATAAAAAAATCCCACACTTCAGAACTTTTTCGATTTGTTGCCCATTCAGATGATCATTTACTGTACTGATGCTACCCAGTTTTTATAAAACACAAACCTGAAGTCTATATTTTACATTTTTTGGGAATAATTGGATATACAAGGATGGGAGGGGGTTATGAGAATGTGGGGTGGTGGTTTTGAAGTGTTTTTGTGCACTCTGTATTGACATGAAATAGCATCTCTACTATAAAGCAGGCTTTATAATAATTATAATTTACCCCATCATGTTATCAATAGGATAATACAGGATATGTAAACTGTACCTTTGCTCAGAAACTCTTCTATGTTGTCTTTGAAAGGCTGTAAATATTCCACCACAGATTTCTGGTAGACTTTCGCTGCTTCGGTCTCACATGCTGTTAAATATAATAAATAGGACACTGTTCTTTTCGATAAATATACATTTTAACAATTTTATACTTTTTTATGTTGTGGATGATTAATGGTAATCAACAGCAGAATTATTTCAAAGAAAAAAGATTAAAAGTTAACAATAAATGAGATAAGCAAACCCTTCTGCACATAGCAGAAACTCAATGTGGATTTTAGCCCAATACATGGAAATTTACAAATTCACCATTTTTTCCTTTCGGTCTCCTTCACTGAGTTTTTTTTTTATCTTACAATGCACTTTAACATGCTGTGGATGCATCAAAAGAGGCCAAAAAAAAAAGAGGCCGATCTCTCAGAACATTGATTCAGTACTATGGTAGCCCACAATCCTGACACAAACTTCTAATAACATGTGTGAGAGCTCATGCAGTAGAACTTTCATATTACCAAATGCCACATACATTGTAGTGTACTTTATTTTCCCAATACAATCATTCAAGTCATAACTACATGTCCACCTCATCACACTCTGTCAGCATGATTGTTCCCTTGATTGATCATCACTCTTCTCAGATACCATTTTAAAAACATGAAATGTGAACAAAGCACATCCTTCTGATCGGTTTACTTGCCTCTATCCAAAGTACTCAGTGTGATTTCTCCCTTCCCTCCAATCAGGGCTCAGAGGTCTCCAGTAATCTGCACTTTGAGAGTTCAGATTCCCACCCCCTGTTGCTGGACCTGAGAAAAAATCCTTTGATCTGTGTGTTTTAGAATGATCTACAAAAGAAATGGCTGGTACAGGTATGGAGGATTTGTTTAATCTATGTGTTTCATCTCTTTGTATCACCTGATGCTAGTCACTTCACTGGGTATATGGGAGGGTTTTCAACCACTTTAAGGCTGGGTTCACACCTATGTGAATTGGATGCGGATTTCGCCACATCCAAGTCCCATAGCAGGAGATTGAGACCGGCTCTCTATGGAGCCGGTTCACACTTCTCCGCAGCGGCTCCAGTGTGAATTGCACAGGAGTCCTGTGCGTCTTTTGGTCTATTTCAGGTCTGAATTAAGCCCACAATTCAGGCTGAAATTGGACCTGAAACGGTGAATGGAGATGCACCGGACTCCTGCTGGGAGCCACTGCATTCTCTAGTGTGAACCCAGCCTCAAAGTTTTCTCTGTGGAATTTAATGCCAATGGATTTTTCTTTGCGTTCAAATAAAGAAATCCAGTTTACATGTGTTGTGTGAACTATTACTGTAGAAATGGAAAACAAGCACCTAGCTGAAACACTGGCTTCTCAAGCATGAAAGCTTTCCATGCATTGTGTACTTAAAGACCTTATAGTGAGTTGTCCAGAAAATTTTAGGAATTACTTATGTGTGTCCTATATTTCTTTTACAGCATCTTTAAACATGGTATAGTAATCCTAATGTAAAACAAAGTATTGTAAAATATCTTATCTTACAAATTATTTTCATAATATATACTTTATATTTACTTGGTGGCATAACTACTCCTGTATCTTGTTTAGTATAGGGCCCATCAAAAGTTTAGTTTGCTCCTGTATTTACTGGTTGCTGGAATGATCACAAGCTTTATAACTTCCTAGAAATCTATACCTTTCTGGAAGCCCAGTTGTAGTATGTTTGGTAAAAAAAAAAAAAAAAACCCAAAAAACCATAAAAATACACTGAGGTTACAGTAAAATGTAGGTAGTAAATGTTTTACTTGTGGAATTGCTTATAACTGATCCCCAGTAATAATACATTGTCAGGATTCCAGCACTAAGCTGCAGAGAAGCTCTACTGCTATCTGTGTGAGAAGTGTATACCTTCCAACAGTCCTGGATTGTTTCCCGCATTTCAATCTTTGTCCCACAGTGTACAGAGACTTTGTCCCGCATTACTCCATTGCTGACAGCCTAGCAGAATGCAGCAGTGTGAACATCCATCCAGCACAGCCAGGGATTGGTGTGCAAGCCCGGGGCATACAGCCACAATGAGAGTGAGAGTGAGTGCTGCTGTCAAATCGAATCTCTAATGTCGAGATGGGCGGGGCCGATATGCAGGGCCTCGCCCTTTTGTCCCGTGCATAGAAAAAACAGCCAGCCTTTTTTACATTGGTGGGCGTGGAAGAAGGTGGCAGGACCAATTGTAACTACTGTATGTGCACCCACACATGTTTATTATACATCGCTGTGGGTGCACAAGCAGTAGTTACAATTGTTCCTGCTCCCTGCCAGCATCTTCCCCCGCCAGCAATGTTTAAACGCTGTTTATGCATGGGACAAAGGGGGCAGAGCCCCGCATATCGGCCCCATCCGTCCCTGACATCAGAGCTTTTATTTGACAGCCACACTCACTCTCATTGCAACAGTGCTCCCACTGACTTGCCCACCAGTCCCTGGCTGTGCTGGATGGATGTTCACACTGCTGCATGACCTGCTAGGCTGCACTCATTTGTTATCCATCTGATTCCTGCCTTCTTGCCTCGACTCCTGTATGCTGGTAATCAAGATTTTAGAAGATAAGTGCGCTATGTTTAATTAATTGGTGTCTTTGCAGTTTAACTAATTCCTGAACCTTGCACTCTGTACAACACACTCCTGAACCTTGCACTCTGTACAACGCACTCCTGAAGCTTGCACTTTGTACAACGCACTCCTGAACCTTGCACTCTGTACAATGCACTTCTACACCTTGCACTCTGTACAACGCACTCCTGAACCTTGCACTCTGTACATATTGCATTCCTAAACCTTGTACTCTGTACAATGCACTTCTGAACCTTGCACTCTGTACAACGCACTTCTGAACCTTGCACTCTGTACAACGCATCCCTGAACCTTTCACTCTGTACAACGCACTCCTGAACCTTGCACTCTGTACATATTGCATTCCTGAACCTTGCACTCTGTACAATGCCCTTCTGAAACTTGCACTCAGTACAATGCACTTCTGAACCTTGAACTCTGTACAACACACTTCTAAACCTTGCACTCTGTACAATGCCCTTCTGAAACTTGCACTCAGTACAATGCACTCCTGAACCTTGCACTCTGTACAATACACTTCTAAACCTTGCACTCTGTACAATGCACTGCTGAATCTGGCACTCTGTACAATGCACTTCTGAACCTTGCACTCTGTACAACGTACTCCTAAACAATGCACTCTGCACATATGGCATTCCTGAACCTCGCACTCTGTACAACGCACTCCCGAACCTTGCACTCTGTACATATTGCATTCCTGAACCTTGCACTCTGTTAGTATTGCAGTCCTGGACCTTGCACTCTGTACATATTGCATTCCTGAACCTTGCATTCTGTTAGTATTGAATTCCAGAACCTTGCACTCTGTAGGTATTGCATTCCTGAACCTTGCAATATGTTAGTATTGCATCCCTGAGCCATGCACTCTCTACATATTGCATTCCTGAACCTTGCACTCTGTATAAAGTGCACTCCTGAACCTTGCACTCTGTACGTAGCGCATTCCTGAACCTTGCACTCTGTATGAAATGCACCCCTGAACCTTGCACCTTGTATGTAACGCATTCCTGAACTTGCACTATGTACGAAATGCACTCCGGAATCCTTCCACACTTGGCGTAGCGCCCTCTTTCACAGTTTCTGCATAGCCATCTGTAATAGAAGCTTTTTATTATTTTCTTTTTAAGTTACTGTACTGGGGTTTGTGTCCTTGAGACCTCAGCTTGTGGCACAGCAATCAAAGCTTTTTTTTATAAGTACAATGAAGCATGTTTTTTTTAACCACGTCCATTCAGCCCCTCCCACTCTTAAGCATTCAGCCACACCTATTTTGCCACGCTAAGCGTGCTGCAGGTAATTTCTTCCTTCAAGTGTCCCTCATTCTGAAGTTCAAAAGTTGGGAAGTATGGAAGTGGTCTCTCTGCAGCATGCCCATAGAGTCAGAGCTACAGCTCTGCAATCAGCAAGGAGCATGAGCATTGTTTAGCCTTAGCTCTTTCTTAGCTCAGCAGGGAACATGTTGTACTACTACAGAGAAACCACTGCTTCCAAACAGATTGCAGCAGTCCTGAATGCTGGGACATTTCTACTGATCCTGGAGATCATTTAAAAGGTGTTCCACATGTAAGACAGTTATCATCTACCTTTCACTGTACGTGTAATTATGTATTTTTTTTTTACCAAACAAAAATTTGGATTTAAAGTGGTATAAAGCCCAAATGCAAACATTTATTATATTGCAGCTTACCAATTCTTAGATGTAGTGGCTGAATTAGCGTTCTGTTACTTTCTTTCCCTTATTCACACTTGGTGGTCAGACCAGTATGTCTGTTGTTTTTTGTCAAAAGTAGAATTTCTTTTGAAGATTTCTCAGTTACAGGGATGCAACAAACCATTTACTACTGACAGGAAGCTTGCAATGGTTGATTTTATTTATTTATGTAAAACCTTTATCCCAAAAGGTAAAAATAAACATTTTTGCTGTAACTGCTTATAAAGTGTGAGCTGGAGTTTGGCTTCAATTTGTTAGGGTATTCAATTCTGCTAGTACAGCTAACACTCACCTCACCCTGGACTGTGTAACTGGCCAGATCTCCAAGTGAAAACAGAGGGAAAAAGCCTAAAAGAAGAAAACAAATGCAACCACCACATCTTATGATTGGTAAGCTGCAGTATGTTATCTTTTTAGTTTTAATGCTACTGTAAAACTACCTTTTAAACGTTACCTTCAAATCACTCACTCAATGACTGCGGGAATGATCTATATGATTTTAATCATTCATAATTACTTTGTAGTGTGTGTGTGTGTATGTGTGTGCGTGTGTACAAATGTGCACATTTGTATTAAAAAGATTCTTGAAACAACCGAACAACCGGACATACCATTCAAATCTTTTTTTATTTTTCGAAGATCTTTTACAAAATCTTCAAACTTCATCTGCGAAGCTTGAAATAGATCTTGAGGTTCTGGCAGTATAAAAACACATTCTTCTTTACCCGCATTCTGTAGGTTAAAACAACAGTTAAAATGGTAAAACCTACAAAAGTTCCTTATAAATGTTTACAGTAAACCTGTTGAAAACCTGAGACATTCAAACTGAGCATATGACAAAAAAACAATGCATAAGAGGAATTTTCCTTCAGTGTAACCTTTTTTGTCAAAATTACCAACAGATATTGAGATGCAAGTACAATTCTCAATTCCTGCTGTAAAAGCCTTGTTTGGTCCATTAAAAGGACAAACGGGAAAGTAGTTGTAAAGTCAAAGAAAGGATTGCTGCCAAACCCTCTGTTTTACCAATCCATACTACATAGTGTAAATGTTTGTGTAAAATTATGCCTCTACTAATAATACCTTGCTTCAGATAGTTTCTGTTCGGTCACATGACCTCTGGCCGCTCTCTTCTCCCCCGATCTAAGAGCTGAGATCCCCCTCTGACATCAGCCTGGAGGTCATGTGACAGATGTTCTGTCTGTTCAGTCCTGCTGTAGCCCTTAGATCTGGGGGAGGAGAGCAGCCGGAGGCCATGTGACTGATCAGAATCTGCAATAAGGTATTTAGACCATCATTTTACACAAAAATCTACACAATGAAGTATGGCTTTGTCAAACAGAGGGGCTGACCGCAATCTTTATATAATTTTACTGCCAGCTACTAATAGCGTCAGGAGGAGAGGGGAGGGGTGGATTTGGAGATAGCTCACACACAGGAGCTGACAGGCGAGAAGGGAGGAGAGCAGCGGAATGATGGAGGCACGTGTACTGACCACAGTATCATGGTTCTGCAGGTCAGTTTACATAGGAAAAATGATCTGAAATACGGTAACTAGAGGCATAATTTTATTCAAACATTTACACTATGTAGTATAGCTTGATAGAACAGAGGGGCTGGCAGTAATCCTTCTTTGACTTTACTGCCAGCTACTAATAAAGGCAAGAGGGGAGAGGTGGGGAAGAGATCGCTCACGCACAGGAACTGACAGGCAGGGAGGAAGGGGGAGAGAGCAGAGCAGTGGGAAGACAGAGGCACATAAACTGACCACGGTATACTGGATCAGCAGCCATGATTACCATAGTCAGTTTACAAAGGAGGACACAGGAACAGGCAGGATCAACCAGGTTTATTACAGCATAGAAAGGGACAGATTAGACAACAAAAGCACTATGCTGTTTAACCTGCTAAGGGAACAGGATCTCTTTTTCTTTTTTCTTTTTTAGGGTTACAACGTCTTTAAGGGTATAAAGTAGTGTTGCCAAGCTAAAGCGGTATAAGAAAATTGATATTTGCATGTAACTTCAACTGACTATACATCTGGATCTACTGATAATTTAGACTTGTGCCTTTCACTAAAGGTAAACTCTGCTTAAATAATTTAAATAATATGGCCTTACATTTGTGATAATAACCATTTCAGTAATCTATTAATTCCTTCATCTATATTGCAGTAATTAATGCCAACATTTGTGCACTTTTTTATCCTAAAGCTAAATTTAACCATTATAACTACTCGTGAAATAAAATAAAAAGAGAAAGCCTGGGTAGAACTATCTAGCTAATATTGCACATTTCACAAAAACAGACTTTCCAAAATAAAGGAAACGGCTTGCCCTAATTTTGCAGAGACATACTGAATAGATTTTAGGTATATTGCACTATATATTGAATGAGTTTGATTTACTAAAGGCACACAGGTTGTTTACTTTGCAAAGGAATTTTCTCTTAGTTTAGTGAATGAGGTGAAGCTCTGCTAACTTTTATCATCAAAATCAGTTGCAAGCAAAAAAAAAAAAAACAGTTTTATTTATTTTTCTTTGCAAGTGTATCTGGTATTCTTTGCAAATTGAATGTCACCACATTCAAACTAAGGGGGAACTCCCCTGCAATGTAGAGTACTGTTTGGCCCTTCAAGAAGGGGGTACACCCCAAAAGCTAAATTCAATTATTCTTCCTGCAATATGAACAACCTATTTGCCTTTGGTAGCAAATTAATCTACTGTATCTAAAATCCAGATGCAAAAAAAGGTAGTGCAATGAATCAGTTTGTTTAGGACATATATTATAAACATTTTCATAATGTTTTAGGGATGGGTTTTAAAAGTTATCTCCAATAATTTGAGTCGTTTGTATGCCATAGTGTAGTAATGAAGAAAAGCTCCACACTTTCACGTAGCCCAGATCTAAAGGAAACACAAAGTGCTTTTCAGAGGTTGGATTCAAGTTCACTTACAAATCTATTCTTGTACTGCATCTTATCTATTCAAATGATGCTATAATTTTAAAAGAAGGTTGAACGAAAAAAAAAAAAATGATTTGATTCCCCCATTCACTCACTCAGTGTTGATGAGGGAATACTTCTGACTGAGCTATTGTATTCTGACAGCAGGGAGAGTTCCTTGCCCTCAGAATATAATGTTCAGTGTTGCCGGCTACAGCCAGCAGCACTGATTTGGCAAAAAAACAGACAGGCAGGCTGAACAGAAGTCAATCATCTCTTGTTGAACCGGATAAATTTAGATCCATCTAGGGCTGGCTTTAAACAGTGATGGCTGCTACAACTCTGATGTTTCCCTAGATAACCAATCATGCTCATAGAATTCTTTTGACATGCATTACACGCTTATGTGTAAAACAGAGATTACATACATACAGTAAAAAAATTAACTAAAACAGTAAAAATAAAAACAATAATAATGTTATGTCCTAGTTAGATAGACCCTTTACATAAACCATAATACATACTGAATGTATTATTTTTTTTTTTTTGCATCTATTGCTTTTTGTTGGCAATCAATTCCGTAAAAATCAATATCCATCACATAGAACGTTTAAGAGGTTCTTTTTTGTAACTGCATTTAGGCGAGAACTTTATCTGTGGTATTTTTGCATGAAAAACTAAACTTTACTGTTAATTGTTACCTTTTTCTGTACCTTAAATTCAATAGACTTCATTGGACTCCTTTGTGACTTTCAACATACTCATACTTATAGACAGTGGTACACTGCCCCCTCATACTCATAGCATTTGAAATTAGCAATGCATATGTTTCCCATCCAGGTACATTCTATATACTATATTAACATAAAGCAAAACATGCAGACTTACATCATCAAAATGGCGTAAGTAGTATGAAACAATATATGAAAGCAAGTTCCTGCTGTTATCCTAGATGAAGACATAAGAAAGATATATCATACAAGTGCTATTGTTTATTTCCATTATTTTAACTATTTAATGTTCTTATTCCATTTTCTGTATGCTTTAGTGATGGAAAGACTACTTATTCATGTTCTTTATAAAAAAGTTAATTTCTATGACAAAAAGATTGTAGGTAGAGAAATTACAGCAAGATCTGGCTGTGTGAAAGCAAAGGTGGGATGCACATGTTTTTCTATTCTGGCTAATCACTATTTCTAAGGCTGGGTTCAAACTTATGTGGTTTCTCCGCATCCAATTCGCACGACAAGAGAGTATGAGCCGCTTGCAACGGAGCCAGTTCACACAGCTCCTGGGCGGTCGCAGAGCAGAAGGATCTTGTACGTCTTTGGCTCCATATCAGGTCTGAATTCAGGCAAAAATTCAGACCTGATTTGCCCCTGAATGGTGAACAGGGACGCACCGGACCCCCTGCTGCGAGCCGCTCCACACATTTTAGTGAACCTAGCCCGAAGATATATTTAGGTGGGTGGTATGTTCTGCTGCTCCATAGAGATTAGATCAAAACAAGATCTGGACCGAAACTGTTTTATTTGGAGACTGTCATTTATAAATCTAAGGGCACCTTAAAGTGGTTGTATACTCTCCTATCGTTTTCAGCTAAGGAAGCTGACATCTTAGCCTCTGTTTAATCTGCAACTGCCATGATGCTGCACATGTGATCCATTATGACACCACCCATTGGATGGTTTGCTAGTTTGGTTGAGAGTACAATCAAGGAGACAGCTAGCATTTCCGGCATGCAGGGAATATTAACTATTTTTTTACACTATCAAATCGATGGGTAGACAACCGCTTTAAGCACTTGAAAAAAATACTTTTATTGAATAAGGCCCTAGATAGTAGCCAAGTATGCAAAATATGGCCTAATACTAGAGGAAGAAATCCATTTAAAATTCATAATATGGCAATGTTTCATGATTATTATTATCAGTAAAACGTATGTAATATATTACAAGTGCTTCTGAACTGTTTGTTTTCTTTTTTTAGCAAAGTTAGCTACTACAAACAAAATCATTTTCGTATATGGGTCCCTTACCAGGGTGTCTCAAAAACTCTGAAAACTGAGAAAAAATTATTTTCAACTATTTTGTATCCCAGGAAAAACAAACAATCAAATACTTAATATATAGTCCTCCACTATGTGATACACTTCTATAAGGCAAGTGGCTGGGATACAATGAACACATGCATTTAGCAAAGAAACTAATGAGCATGGAGTTTGTGAAGAGAAATAATAAACAACTAAGGTAAGACCTTAATTTGACATCTTTTTAGTGTTATAAACTTCTATATATATAAAAAAAAGTCTGGCATCTGCACTCACGATATAAGAGCATTGTATTGGTACTACTTGAACAAGACATTAAAATAAGCAAATTGTATATAAAGATTCTTTAATCAAGGCTGACATAATTGTTCTGTGCCTGTTTTACTGTTCCTTCTCACAACTCAAGTCTGTGAGTTGGCTGAATGATTGAAAACAGTTTTTGTGTGGCTGATGTCCTATGTCAACAGTTATTAAAACAAAACTCCGGCCTCATTTGTTTCTTACTCATCTGCTTCAGCCTTTGGTGCCTGGTAGTAAACACATGCCTGATGAAGGGGTCCTGCGTGGCTCCGAAACGTCGCTCTTTGCTGTAACAATGTGATCATCTATTAAAGATTGGACTCATTTGAAGATCTTGGTGTGCTGGTGACACTACCTGCTCTTATGACATGCAGTTCCAGCCGTTAGTCACTTCAGCACCCACACTAAAATTAAGCCATGTGAAAAAGCAGGAACGTGTGCATTGGGAATCTCATAACTGAACTGGTAGGTCACTGACTGCTGCAGTGTTCTATGTTGTGCACACAGCTTCCATCGAGCCAGTTTCATCTGAAGAAGAAATAATTAGCTACAGAACCTTCTTGTGCACACTGAATCATGGGATTCAGGTATTCCTCTGCAAGAGCTGGCACGCTGCTCAGACTAGTGTTTTATGTCATGTAGTGTTATCTAAATTTCAAACACATGTGACACACAGGGGGAGATTTACTAAAACTGGTGCAGGTTTTATTGTCAAAGCTTGATTGAACAAGCTGAACTTAGAAGCTGATTGGTTACCATGCACAGCTGCACTAGATTCTGTGTGAACCAGTTTTCGTATATCTCCCCTGACGGATCTGCTTTACTATCTTTAATGTTCACATTTAGGAAAAGGTGTGTAATAGCTTAGGGAGGTACTGTATATTACATTACCATAGGTCAATAATACAGTTAACACATACAGCAGCGCTAAATGCTTTCTAGAGTGTCCAAAAGTTTCAATGTTGAGAATCCTCCACGTAATTGTCTTAAACACTTCCACAAGTCCCAGTAGCAGTGATACAGCCACTCGCTAGCAGAAGTCAATCCGACGAAATGCGTCTGGGACTGTATGGTAGCTCCATGTGGGTCGGATGCCAGTGCCCGTAGATTCCCTGCTGTTCGGGGTTGATGGTTTTGTGTGCCAATACGGTGTCTGCAGCAGCTCTGTGAATGGCCAGCGTCTGGCTGATATGAATATATGGATATACGTTATGCAGTGTGTTATCTAAGATCTGGTAAGGAGAATAACTAGGAGGTGACCTCTTGGTGCTGATTCTTTTTCCTTTATGGCATTCTTTAATGCTATTTTTGAATAAATTTGTTTTAAGCGATATCACGCTATTGTGATCTCTTGCACTTTTCATGTACTTGCTCTGTCTGCTGACCTGCGAGAGGGACAAGGCTGCCAGTGTATTACAGTGCCTGGGTTGCACTAAAAGTCTAACAAGCTTGTGCATGAGAATGCCAAGCACTGGATCATGGTAAGCATCCAACTGTGGGTGAAGGGAGTCACTGTGTTCCTGAGCACGAGGTGGAATATGTGGGAATTAATAGACATCGTTCGACGACGACAATTTTGATTTTTAGTGTATTGGTATCCAGTTATTATGTTAATTGTGTATGTCGTCCCGATTTACGAATGGTCTCACAGGTTTTCAAAGTTACAACTCTTAGGAGATGCACTTACAGAATTTGTGGAGGTGTTCAGGGTCATCGTCACTCTCTTCCATTGTTCAGGTGTTCACAATCACTATCTTATGCGACTATCCACAGACATTAAGGGTGTATAAGGTGGAGCACGAGTCCTTGTGTCACTGAGGGAAGTGGGTGTCAACCTACGAATGGTACTAGGTCACGAACCGTAAGAGTACGTGTTCGAACAATC
>BLSH010187267.1:624848-635988 GCA_018402905.1 Glandirana rugosa | reverse complement strand
TGGCACCATAGCTTGTAGACTCTATAACTTTCACAAAGACCAAATATTATACACTAATTTGTTTTTTTTTTACCAAAGATATATAGCAGTATAAATTTTGGCCAACATTTATGAAGAAAAATTACTAATTTGCAAAATTTTATAACAGAAACAAAGAAAAATTATTTTTTTTACAAAATTTTCGGTCTTTTTTTAATTATAGCGCAAAAAATAAAAAACCCAACGGTGATTAAATACCACCAAAAGAAAGCTCTATTTGTGTGAAAAAAAGGACGCAAATTTCATATGGGTGAAGTGTTGCATGACTGAGTAATTGTAATTCAAAGTGTGAGAGCACTGAAAGCTGAAAATTGGTCTGGTTAGGAAGGGGGTTTAAGTGCCCAGTGGTCAAGTGGTTAATTTAAAACCGCCTAGTCATTTTTTACTCACAATTTCGTTTCTCTCACTGCTAGACTTTTCCATTTTAGGTGAGGGCATCTGAAGCCCATCCTGGCATCTCTTCCTGAAAGAAGTGCATGGTGGGTAACCATCATGCACTCCTCGATTTCAGTCTGCCTTAAATGGTGTCATTTCCGGTCTGGAAATGACACCATTTAAGGCAGACCGAAGTACAGGGAAGCCCACTGACTCCTGGGAAATGATGAGTCAAATCTCCCAGGAGGCCAGGCGAAGCAGGAAGTGAGGAGAAGAGCCTAGGACCTAATAGGGGCAGATTACAGAAACCACCTAGCAACAAGCGACTTAGGGTGAGTATAAAAAAATGTTTTTCCTTCAAAGGTAAGTCTATATAAGCAAAGGACTTGAATGATGTGAAAAAAAAATTCTGGGTGGAACTCTGCTTTAAACTACAAAGTTTCTGCACTGATCGATAGCTAAGGTTAAAGGTTTTCCTACTGAAAAGTTAGGGCAAAGTAAAGGTTCAAGCAATGATTTTCTAAAGAAATCAAAGTCTTACTTCTTAGTACACGCAGAAACTGCGGGGAGTATTTTCCCCCCACCAACACAAATTCTAATACTATATGTTGGGTTGGGGTCCTATATAAAACCTAAAGTATGTTATTATTTTAAGTTTGCTTTAATGTTATAATTGTACATGTTTAAAATATTAAGGCACATGTTAATTTACGTGTTTTCCTCTGTTTTGTATAGGTTTTTCTCTTTTTTTCAAGGGAATGCCTCACTGCTTGGGGTCTTTTTAGCCTATTTTGATATGTGTTATGCTATTTGTACAAGGAAGATGAATGATATGGATTCATTGCAATGATGGCATGGTGTTTTATTTTGTATTTTTTGGGCGGGTCCATGTTACAGAGCAGCAATCATCTTGTTCAACTCATACAGTACTCAAAACTTTTCAATTAATCTTTTCAATCCCCCAGTTTTTAAGATATATTTGGTAAAATATATATCACAATAAACCACAACAGATATGCCCCTTAAGACAACATGTACCATTCCCTACCAATCTCCTACCAATCACACTTTGTGTGATACACTTTCTTTAGCCCACCAGAAAGTACCCTTACTGTGAAAGGGCCAGTCAGTTGTGTTTGTTTCAATAAGTCTTGAGCAGAAAATCATAGCCTGGTTATGCTTGCACTTTTTGCAGACTGTGTTACATGGTGAGTCTGGTTGAAAAAAGACACAAATCCATCCAGTTCAACCAATAAAAGGGGAAAAATTATACAATCCTATATACACAATCCTATACCCACATTTGATCCAGAGGAAGGCAAAAAAACCCCAGCAAAGCATGATCCACATTTGATCCAGCAGAGGAAAAAAAATAAGGATATTCCCTAAATGAACTTTACCTATAAATATTAGTATTTTGTTATATTATGTACATTCAGGAAAGAATCCAGGCCTCTTTTCTAGTGAGCTAGCCAGAACCAGCTCTTGAGGGAGTCTATTCCACATTTTTACAGCTCTTACTGTGAAGAAACCTTTCCATATTTGGAGATTAAATCTCTTTTTTCTAGACGTAAAGAGCACCCCCTTGTCCTCTGTGATGACCTTAAAGTAAATACATCAACACCAAGTTCACTAAATGGACTACCTATGCATTTATACATGTTGATCATACCCCCCCCTTAATCTCCTCTTCACAAGAGAGTAAATTCAGTTCCTCTAATCTTTCCTCATAGCTGATCTCCTCCATGCCTCTTATCAGTTTGGTTGTCCTGTGCACTTTCTCCAGTTCCCAGATATCCTTTTTGTGAATTGGTACCCAAAACTGAACTGCATTATGTTACTTTTGAGCCCTCGGCTTCTTAAATGAAAATCACATGTTTCTGCAAGCTGTAAAATAAAAATATTTTTTGTCAAAAATATTAACAAGGGCTAAGTTTTGGAGGAGAATGCCCTTGCAATGTTCATTGCAGCAGTGCTTTCTATGCATGTTTCAAATCCCTTCACAGCAGCTAAGAGCAACATGAGAGGAAAGAGAAGGATACAATGTTGGTTTCAGTTGGATTATGTTTAATGTCTAGTATTCTGTATGGAATCCACAGAAGAAGGACAATGTTTGCAAGTGGATCTATTTCCTGCTACCTCCCCCAAAATTATGGAGCAAAATCAAAAACCAGTCATAAACATGCAGCTGTTAACTTCAGTTCTTTGATTGCGTTTTGTATATCTGTTGGAGTTTTCTTTTACTGTTTCTAAGACCTCATTTTTAAAATTCCATACTTACGTTGCTTTTGACATCTTTCAGTTTTGGCAAAATATCTAATGCAAATCCATCAGCTTGCCCTCTTGTCCTGTTTCCTCCATTCATGTAGTTGCCAATTGCAAGAATCAATCCTAAAACACACAGAACTGCAGGATCTTCTTTTAAAATCTAAACATGAATGAAAGAAACAAAATAGCTAAAGCTTAAAAGGGACTTAAATAGAAACAAAGTTTACAAAAAAAAAACAATAATTGTAAGGTTGCTTTAATTTACATCATAAAACATATAAATCTGCGCTTGTGATAAATGTGAAAAATATAAAAGTAAATAAACTTGAATTAAATAAATGCAAAACAATCTGTGAAAAAAATTCTAAAATTAAAACTGTGAAGTCCATCCACTATTAAGTACACTTCCCATCACCAAAATTAATATAGACCAGAGTACAATCCTCCACCGTGCAAATTATACACTTACCTGAACAAATTGACCTCCTATCACTGTCAATATCACCTGTGGCTAATAACCCTGCCAGGCCTTTATTCCTCCCTAACAGATGGAAATCCAAGTAATCGGTGTTGGAAGCTCTCAGGAACACTTACACCTCCTTCCACGGAAGGCAAAATAGCGCTGGTGGCTCATACCTCCGCTAGGGCCTTTATTACTCCAGACCAGATGGAACTCCACATTTTTGTATGTATCCAGTATTAGTGGCTCCAGAGGATCAGACGTGAATAAGGCGGAGTAGGGGGCAGAGCAGTGGGTGCACAAAAGTTCCCTATAGATAGGCAGATGCGGGGATGCACATCAGAGGCAAAGGTAACTTCATGTGCAAGTAGATAAACAGGCAGTTAGATAGTATCCTGAATAGAGGTAGGCACTCAGCTATCAGGGTTTGTTCTATATAGGGCAGTAGTGGTGAAGGATATCGCTATATGTAACACATAGCCAACATCAAGACGTAGTAAGCCGTTTTTTATCCACAATACACCTGCTCGGTGTTCTGGGTCCTCCCTATGTAGTTTCCTTAGCATCAGCCTGTATACAGGCACTCCCTGCTCATTATCTCTTTCCTTGTCTGCTCTGTGTCAGAAACACCAGCCAGGCTGGTCAGCGGGTGTCGACAACGAGCAGACAAGGCACTTCCTGCTCCTTATCTCTTTCCTTGTCTGCTTGTTGTCGACACCCGCTGACCAGCCTGGCTGGTGTTTCTCATATAGAATATATATATATATATATATATATATATATATATATATATAGCGATATAGTTCACCACTACTGTCATATATTGAACAAACCCTGATAGTTGAGTGCCTACCTCTGTTCAGGATACTATCAAACTGCCTGTTTATCTACATGCACATGAAGTGACCTCTGCCTCTGATGTGCATCCCTGCATCTGCCTATCTATAGGGAACCTGTGTACACCCACTGTTCTGCCCCCTGCTCCACCTGATCCACGTCTGATCCTCTGGAGCCACCAATACTGGATACATACAAAAAGGTGGAGTTCCATCTGGTCTGGAGTGATAAAGGCCCTAGCGGAGGTACCAGCCACAGGCGATATTTTACCTACCGTGAAAGGAGGTGTAAGTGTTCCGGAGAGCTTCCAACACCAATTACTTACCAAGAGGTGGATTTCCATCTGGTCCGGAGGGATAAAGGCTTTGGAAGGGTTATTAGCCACAGGTGATATTGACCTTCCATGATAGGAGGTCAATTTGTTCCAGTAAGCGGATAATTTGCACAGTGGAGGATTGTACTCCGGTCTATATTAATTTTGGTGATGGGAAGTGCACTTAATAGTGGATGGACTTTACTGTTTTCATTTTAGAATTTTTTTTCACAGATTGTTTTGCATTTATTTAATTCAAGTTTATTTTCTTTTATATTTTTCTCATTTATCACGAGCGCAGCTTTATATGCTTTATGATTTGCTTCTGTGTGTGTCTCACAGGTAAGCTGCAGCTGTGCAATTTACCACAGTATTTTTGATAGAACAGCACAATTTTTCACCCTTAATGAACTTTTAATTGACATCAATTGATGATCAAAAGGTCAATGCTATGAGTGAATAGTGTAACAATAATTTTACTATGTGATGCATCATGCTTCTGAACAGTGTTTAGAAGTTCCAAAACAAACACTGTTTAGAAGCTCCATATTTGATAGCAACCACTGCTGTCTCAGCAAGTTCTAACTATTATTTTGACAGCTGGGAATTGCAAGACAGAGTGATGGGGAATAGCAACAGCATGGGGGGGGGGAGAGGCATGCTAAGTATACTCAGTGTACTTCAATTGTTTTTGGGCATACATAGCCTAAATTCCCAGATTACTAAATAACCCAAAACGTTTGTGGCAGCAGTGTAAATTTGATAGTTATATCTGCTTTACAAATGATATTCTAGTTAGATAAGTAACTAACCTTACAAACTTTTTGTAACAATTCAAGTTTTCGATAAATGGCACTAATGTTTTCTGATATTGTTGACTGCAACAAAATGCAAAAAACCCGTTCTGAAAAATTTGGTATAGTTGTCAATTCATAAAGGAACCTGCAGGAAGTGAAAACAGCAATGTTAGATACTGTGAAATACACCAGGAATACTTTCAAGACCAGCAGCATTTGCATACATTTTAGAAGCATAATATTACAGAAAAGAAACAGACAGTAGAAAAATAATGTCCCTCTCTTTCAAACTCATTGATGTTAAATTTGTGTTTTTAATAATTCAACCCTACTTGAAGAAAGTAGCCAAGAGGGGAAAGTTTACACAAGTTTATTTCCATCACTCACTCACAAAGGTGTGAGGACATGACTAAAACATTTATTTTTAACTGGTTTGCCTTACAATTCAAGCACAGGATACATTTTGAAAATACAGACGGTCCCTGGGTTCCAAACAATATAGGTTCTGTAGGTTTGTCATTAAGTTGAATTTGTATGTAAGTTGGATCAGATACATTTTTTAAGTGTAACTGCAGCCCAAAAATGTTTTTTACATTTTTTGGACAGCATTGGGATGGGTTAACACCCCTGTAACGTTTGCTTTGCCTCTGTGCTCCTGTTTAGAAGATTTCACCTCGCTCTCTGTCCCTTTGACAATTGGATTTTGAAAAGTTTGAGTTGTAAAAACAAGGATTGATGATAAAGCTTCAGCGGAGACACCTTTTTCCCATGATAACTCTTACAGGAGTGAATTTCCCTTCCTAGGGGTAGATTTCCTCTCACTTCCTCTCATGTCTTCCTCCATTTGTAAGTATGAGTCGTATGTAAGTTGGATGTTTGTATCTCGGGGACTGCCTTTACACTGTAAACCTTTCTCAAACTTGACAGCTGCTAGGAAAACATAAATTCACCAAACAATGATCATGAAAGACACACTTCTGTACAGTGATTCATAACTAGGCAATCTTTAAAGTGGTTGTAAATGCTAAAGATTGTTTTTTACCTTAATACATTCTCTGCATTAAGGGAAAAAAACCCTTTTAGGTGCAGCCCCCCAAATATTTACCTGAGCCCAATCTCGATCCAGTGCAGTGCCCTCCTCACTGGATCCAGTGAGAGCAACATGAGACATTGGCTCCTACTCCTGTCAATCAAATCCAGTGACAAGGGAGTGGGGGGCAGTGCTAAGCTGCACTGTGTGTAAATAGGTCAATAGACGCACACAGCGCAGCTCGAGATTAAGCCTGTACGAGTACCCCCAAGCAAACTTCCTGGGCCAGGAGCACTGGCACTGGACTCCAGAAGAAGAGGATCAGGGCAGGGCACATGTTTGTTATTTAATTTTATCCAATATCTGATGCATAAAACAGAAATACACCTCAAGAAAACAAGAAAAATTAATAACCCATTAAAAGATAAAATAACAAAGCCAGATGATTTTGTTACAATATTCTCCTTCAATCCAGAGATATGCTCTACAATACTTCTTTTCTGCCACTAAATGTCTCTAATCTGACGACCAGCATCATTCAACCATCTTCCTCTGAGCCCAGATCATGCTAGACCCTCCCCAGCCTGTGACTGAATAGTAAAAGGAGAAGCAGCACAGTGATGAGCTAATCAATCTGTCGTTCTGCTTTCCCTTTCCCTCAGCATGCTTTTTACCAGCATATAAACTGATTGGCCCATTGTACTTCTTCCTTTCACACTCCACCCTGCTTAACAAGGACAGTACAGGACTGCTACTATATCAAATTCCAGTACTTACACTGCTTGCATCAAAAATAATAACTTTAATGATACCAGAGCAGCATTAAGCTGTCTTTTATTTCTGCCTAGAGTTCAGATTTAAAATATATGTCAATCCTAATAATGAACTTCTTTTATTTGCCCCCTTTTGTTTTGTTAAATATACTGTGCATTGAATGTGTTTTTTTTATATATCTGTTCTAGGTGCAAAAATATACCTGCTAATTCCTGGCTAGCTCCTCAGCATTAAAGCCAGTCAACAGCCAGGTAACTAGTAGAAGAGGAAGGTGATCAGAAAGTGATCACAAAGACAACCTCCATATTTCTCTCAGTACAAGTTTCCTTTAAGGGTTTTTATGCTACTGTTAGCTGCAACAGTTTATATACTTTTCCTTTGCTTATATGCATATAGTGGTTTTCCATTTTTTATCCTTTGGCTGAGCTCAACACCAGTACCATACCCAAGTTACAAAATACTGTTGCTATCTGCAACTATCAAATAGTTAAAGATGAAGTCTAGACAAACATCTAAATATCCCTAATGATTTATATTTTCCATCTAGTCCTAAGATTTACATAGCCCTGACACAGTCAACCTGGTGACCATATTATTTTTTAAGAATAACTAAACCCAAAATAAAAATACAATATAGTGCAGCTTAACAGTCATTAGATGTGCTGGTTGCCTAACTTTTCTTTTTTTTTTCAAATGAAGAACATTTTTAGCAAATATGGAAAATACCTGCTGATCTTGACAGAAATGCAGGTCTTTGTCACTTCCTGGGAACTGCACAGAAGAATATCTTTCTTCCTAGCTATGGTCTGTAAACTACCAATTGCCTTTCCTCCCATGTAATAGGGATGAAGAGTTGAGAACATGTTTGTAGTACATATCATAAAAGCAACTTAGGGTGGCAACCATGGCTCCCTCCATAGGTACAGTGAAAAAGTGATGTAACCTCCCAGGGACAGGAAGTGTATTATTTGCAGGTGAAAATTTTCAAAGGAAGCTTGAAAATTTATGAGGGTGTTAAAGAGGTTGTAATAATAATCCAAAACTCAGCGCCAGCCCCTGAATTCAAATGAAACAAATCATACCAATCAATACCGTTCATAAAGTGAAAATAGTGCTCATGACCAAACTAAATTAGACAATAATAACAATAATAATGTTTTTTGATTTGTTTTGATGCTTTCTTACTTGATGGATCTTGTAAGTAGATTTTAATATTTGCGCAATAAATCTATATACTAGCAGTTTGCACTATGGATTTTTTCTATTATCTTTTATGAGTACCTGAGGCTCCGGATTTCCAATATTTGGTCCAGATTGGATCTACACCCCCTACAGCCTTTTGTGATCCACTGACTGAAAAGCAGTGGATCAACAGCATCTGGTGAGTGCGGTCTATATAGGGGGTCACGTATCACCATTCACCATGTCACTTGGATATTCAATTTGAGCACCTTTGAAGCACTTTTTGAACACTTATGTGGAGCACTTTATTCAAGATTACTATTTGCACTTTATTCATGAACTTTGATGGACTTTTAAATTAATGCTAGGGCTGGCGCTGATATTTTTGCACACCTATAAAGAGGTTGTAACCCTAAAAAGAAAAAAAAGAGATCCTGTTCCCTTATAGCAGGTTAAACAGCATAGTACTTGTGCTGTTTAATCTGTGTCATTCTCATCTGTAAAAAACCTAGTTGTTCCTACCTGTTCCTATGTCTCCCTATGTAAACTGACCACGGTAATAATGGCTGCATTATCCCACTGCTCTCCTCTCTCCCCCTCTCCCTCTCCCTCCCTGCATGTCAGCTCCTCTGTGTGAGTTATCTCCAAACCCACCCCTCCCCTCTCCTCCTGCCGCTATTAGTAGCTGGCAGTAAAGTTTAAAAAGATTGCTGCTAGCCCCTCTGTTTCACCAAGCCATACTACATTGTGTAAATGCTTGTGTAAAATCATGCCTCTAAATACCTTATTGTAGATCGTTTCTGGTCGGTTTCATAACCTCCGGGTGCTCTCCTCTCCTGATCTAAGGGCTACAGCTGGGGGGGCTGAGCGGACAGCACATCGGTCACATGACCTCCTGGCTGATGTTATAGTGGGATCTCGACCCCTCCCACTGTAGCCCTAAGAGCGAGGAGGAGACCGGCCAGAAACCATCTGCAATAAGGTATTTAGAGGCATCATTTTACACAAACATTTTCATTTATTGGATTGGTGAAACAGAGGGGCTGGCAGTAATCATTCAGTGACTTAACCACTTTAACCACTTCAGCCCTTGAAGGATTTACCCACTTCCTGACCAGAGGACTTGCAGTATGGCACTGCGTCAATTTAACTGACAATTGCACGGTCATGCGGCGCTGTACCCAAACAAAATTGACGCCCCTTTTTTCCCCACAAATAGAACCTTCTTTTGGTGGTATTTGATCACCTCTGTGGTTTTTATTTTTCACGCTATAAACAAACAAAGAGCAACAATTTTGCTATAATACATATCCAAAAAAAAAAAAAAAAGATATATATATATATATATATAAATGGAGATGCAGACATTGCGCCCGCCGGCAACGCACATCGGCTCCAGAGACATGCAGTGGGCGGCATACAGTCTCTTAAAGCGCTGCTGTACATCTACGGCAATTTGCACAATAGAGCCGACCTGCCGCCATCAAACGTTGGCAAGTGGTTAAAAATGACCTATATGGAAGGTTGCTTTAATTGACATTGTATGCAGATCAAAAGTCACCTCTCTGATCTGCTATGAATGAATCAGAGAAGTTACAATGAAGCAATAATAACATTGATTCATTATAACTCTTCTTCACACTACAGATCCCGTTCTGTGAATGTGAGTTTACACAGGAGTGGAAAGATCTTCACCTGTGTAAATAAAACAAAATTACAGCCAGGAATTGTCAGTAAATATTGCTGAAGAGGGAGGCAGAGGAGGAGGGGCTTGGCATACTACACATGCCCAAAGTAATTAAAGGAAGTATTTTTGGCCATTTGTAGCATGCCCAGTGTCCATAACTGGTTACAATTAAAAAGAAGCCCAGTACAGCACAGTACAGGAACAGTAAAGTATGGTGGACAAGGTTTCTGATTCATATGCGGAACATATTGGCTGGAGATACTTAACAAAAAACTGCAAAACTGCAATAATTTATTGTAATATAGTGCAAAATAACTACTAGACAAAAACCTCACTGACTCCTTTGAAATAGATTTATTTTTTTGAAAATAATGTGAAAATGTTTGTACCACTTCACCTACCTAGAAAATAAGGCCCTGTTCACATGAGCGGCTGTTCTGCCTTTGCTAAATGCAAGTCAGATACCAGACTCCAAAGCACAATGATTACTTGCATTTGTACATTCCGATTAGCCACGATTACGCTAGTTTACATGCAGCTACGTTTAGCTGCAGTGGAAACATTCTTGACATTTCTGAAGTAGTTCCTATTGATTTTCTATGCTTGTTGCCGTTGCTATCCGTAGGTGACACAGTGCACTGCTTTTACCTGCAGATAGCTGCAGATAGCTGCATTACATCGTTCTTGGATGCATTCAAATCCATTTTTTCTAATTGTTCGAAATCGTCTGTAACGAAACTCTTGCTAAATGCAGAGTGTGAATGGGGCCATAGGAAAGCATTGTCACAGTATAGCTGCGGTAAATAACTTCATCTATCCGCAGCTAAAAGCTGAATTCTATCTGTCCGTGTGAAAGGGGCCAAAGTAGCAGTTACCTATTGATAAAAAAGTAAGATTTTATCTTGGGTGGAACAATAGTGATTAGCCAAAAATATCCCATACAACTGATAACAGTTTCTCCCTAGAACAGTTAGTCGAGGATATCTGGTAAGGCCTTCTGATGCTCATAGATATCAGAATCATCTAATCAATTTGGACTTGTTCCGGTGATGACCATATATTGCCTTTGGCCACTCTAGTACCTAACCGCGGTTCTTTTCTTTTAATGACATTCATAAACTATGTTAAAAGGTAAAAGACAAGGTACCCGATCTCACCGGTTTCCGTTATATACCAGTAGTGGCCTTGTTCAGGTTTAACTAATCTACTAAGACTATAGATACTCGTAGTCTTCCGGAATGGTCTATAGGAGCTGATTGACAAGATCCCTCTTTGACAATAGTCAACATACCCTATAAAAACCGATTAGTGATAACAAGGTGGGTTCTATTTTAGAATGAAAAAATAGTTATCCATTGACGATGAAACCGGGGATCTA
>BLSH010187267.1:562003-581319 GCA_018402905.1 Glandirana rugosa | reverse complement strand
TGTGTTAGCACTTCAATCATCCCAACACCGTGGTTGATATGGTGTCAGGATGATTAAAGCACATTATTTCTATTATTACATTGTAATATACAAAGAAATAGTTCATAATGCAGAATCAGTGGGAGCCCTCAGCTTGTTTTCCTGCCACCAGATGCAGTGTGTCACTTGCAACTGTCTTCTGCCACCAGATGCAGCTTGTAACTTGCTACTGTAGCCTGCCACCAGATGCAGTGTGCTATTAGCTTGCCACCAAATGCAGCCTGCTACCACAGCCACCAGGTGCAGTGTGCCACTTGCCTGCCACCACAGTCACCAGATGCAGCCTGCCACAAGTCTGCCACCACAGCAAACAGATGCAGCATGCCACTAGCCTGCCACCACAGCCATCAGATGCAGTATGCCACTAACCTGCCACCACAGCCACCAGATACAGTGTGCCACTAGTCTGCCATCACAGCCACCAGGTGCAGTGTGCCACTTGCCTGCCACCACAGTCAACAGATGCAGCCTGCCACAAGTCTGCCACCACAGCCACCAGATGCAGTATGCCACTAACCTGTCACCACAGCCACCAGATACAGTGTGCCACTAGTCTGCCATCACAGCCACCAGAGGCAGCCTGCCACCACAGCTACCAGAGGCAGCGTGCCACTATCCTGCCACCACAGCCACCAGATGCAGCATGTCCCTAGCCTGCTACCACAGCCACCAGATGCAGCATGTCACTAGCCTGCCAACACAGCCACAAGATGCAGCTTGTCACTAGCCTGCCAACACAGCCTCCAGATGCAGTGTGTCACCAGCCTGCTACCACAGCCACCAGATGCAGTGTATCACTAGCCTGACAATACAGCCACCAAATGCAACATGCCACTAGACTGTCACCACAGCCACAAAATGCAGCCTGCCACCACAGCCACCAGATGCAGTGTGTCACTAACCTGACAGCACAGCCACCAGATGCAGCATGTCACTAGCCTGGCACCAGATGAAGCATGCTACTAGCCTGTCGCCACAGCCACAAGATGAAGCGTGCCATTAGCCTGTCACCACAGCCACAAGATGCAGCCTGCCACCACAGCCACCAGATGCAGCGTGTCACTAACCTGACAGCACAGCCACCAGATACAGCATGCCACTAGCCTGCCACCACAGCCACCAGATGCAGCATGTCACTAGCCTGGCACCAGCTGAAGCATGTTACTAGCTTGCCACCAGATGCAGCGTGCCACTAGCCTGTCACCACAGCCACCAGATGCAGCTTGCCACTAGCCTGCCACCACAGCCACCATTTGCAGTGTGCCACTAGTCTTACACCACAGCTACCAGATGCAGCATGCCACTAGCCTGCCACTGCAGCTATCAGATGCAGCATGTCATTAGCCTGCCACCAGATGCAGCATGTGACTAGCCTGCCACCAGATGTAGCTTGCCACTAGCGTGCCCCAAGATGCAGCCCTGCCACCACAGCCACCAAATACAGCTTGCCCCCCACCTGTGACTGGACCATGAAGAAGCAGCAGAAGACTCATGACCATAACCATTCTCTCATTGTCTTGAAAAGAGCCTATCAGAGGGCTAAGAACAAGGATAGAAGAGCCTTGATCCTCCCTAAAACGAATAAGGAATTTGGTCAACCCATCAGACTAATAACAAGATATTCTGTTCAACATGCAAAGATTAAAAACATAATAAAAAATACTGGCCCTTACTTAAGGTGGACCGCTTAGTGAATAGACATATAGGTCAGTATCCTCAGATCACCTATAGATGGGCCTCTTCGCTTCGGGATAAATTGGTACAAAGCCATTTCAATCCTAATGTTAGAATCAAGGCCTCGGAGCCTGGCACATTTTGTTGTGGACACTGTGATGTATGCCCATTCATGGTCAATAGCCCCGCTACCCAGCTACCCAGTGGACTACCTCATTACCCCCACCATAGGGTTACTTGTGACACCATTGGGGTTGTCTATCTGGCGAGCTGTGTTTGTGGGGGTTTCTATGTCGGAAAAACTAAAAGAGCTTTCCGAGTTAGAATTGGAGACCATGTAAAACCTATACTTAAACGACGTATGCCAACTGCGATAGCAAGACACATTGGTATTTTTCATGATTTTGATCTAAGCTACATAAAATTTGCGGCCCTTGAACACTTACCAGCCCTTCCCAGGGGGGGACAGTGTTGATACAGCACTGCTCCAACTGGAATCACGTTGGATTTATGATTTGAGGGCTACCCAATATTCAGGATTCAATGAGTCTCTCAGTTTCAAACCGTTCCTATGTAAATAAAGTGTCAAATTTTGTGATTCCCTCTCTTCCCTTTTTTTTTTTTCTGTTATGGGGTATGGGGCCAAATGGGTGGTGGGCGGTGTGGGCTATATTTTATTTACAGCGCAGATATCATTAAGCTACAATTGATGGTTAATATGATACCCAATCTTGATGTACTGCTTTATTGGCATCTATATTCATTTTATGTATTGCTATGTCATTGTGGGATTTCCTGTATCTAAAATGGCTGATATGTATGTGCTGTTGTTTTCTAATGTATAATGTTACTGTATATAAAATATTGTGGTGGTTGATTGGACTCTCATTTTCATATCTGTGTGCACCATCATAACACTGCACGTCAAAAACAGATGTCATTGTTTTTAAATAATACAAAAATGAATTGGTGTCTTTTCATATTGTGCCTTTTTTTCATAACCTATATGAATATGTTTTATTTCATACAAAGATATCTGCATATAGCTAGTGGGAGGAGGGAAGTTAAGCCACTCTACAGTAGATCAAGCTGAAATTTACACTCATTTATGAATACATATATTTCATGTCTGTGCTAGGCAGCCATGTAAAGTGACACATTGTACATAAAAAAAATCCAGTTAAAGCGCAACTGACAGAAAACAGCCACATGATAGAACCAAAGCAGAGCTTTCAAAAACCCCCATTATGCTGAGACTTCAAAGCACTGCTCTTGGAGCAATGCTGTAAAGGCTCTATTGTAAATAGTCGTAAAGAGTATAGGGAGAAATACACATCTGTCAGACTTGGGCTAGTGTCCTATACTGACATACAGATGAATTGCCCAGAGTTATGTTTCGTACAGTCTTCATAAATATTACTGTAATAGATTTAAATTCATTAAAAGTGCTTACGCTATAATGTATAGGAAGATGCCAATCACTTGGACACAGTAATGTGCCCCTATTCCCACCCAGTCACAAGGCGCACACTTGATATTTGCAAAAGATACATATCATTTTTCGTGTCTAACGAGTTGTAATTTCCTTCTGTTAAATAATATGTTAGTTTTTGGGATTGTAAAACCCTGTCTTAAGTAAATATAAATGCAGTTTGAATAAAGGGCATTAAGAGAGTGTCCTCTGGAGCATAATACATCACTTTAACACCCCTTCAGTACACACCTCCAACCCTTTGATTTGTTGTGTTAATTCTGTAAACACCCTCTTCAGGGACCAGAAAAGATTACTACAATTGGCAGCTGCAGCTCTCATATCCATCAAAACTATAAAGGAATGCTAAGAGTCATTTATGAGAGCCAATGACTCTGCTATATTAGATGGACTTACACTGCAAACTAATTTGCAGAACCAAAGACCAGGCAGACTTTACACAATATTTTTCTCTTTTAACCCCTTTCTGACCTCGCTTTAGCTGAATGAAAGCTACAATGCGGACGCACTTTGCCAGGAGGCCATCGTATGACGTCCTCCCATGCTCCCACTGCTTGCACACCCAGCATTGGCAGTGATCTGTGATTGCTGTGTCCTTTGGAGGCAGCTGATCACAGATCGGGGTAAAGAGCCAATCATGGCGGATCTTTTCCAAGTGATCAGCTGTATCCAATCACAGCTGATCGCAATGTAAACAGGATTTGCTGACAGCGCATGAGGAGAGGAGAGCTGAAAACTTGCAAATCCACACAGGGGACTTCTGCACTGACAATCAGGGCACTGATCATTAGTGTTCTGATGATCAGTGCAGCCCCAACAGTGCCCACCAGTGCTGTCAATCTGTGCCCATCAGTACTGCCAATCCGTGCCCACCAGTGCTGCCAATAAGTGCCCATCAGTGATGCCTGTCAGTGCCAATCAGTGCCGCCTATCAGTGATGCATATCAGTGCCTCCTATCATTGCTGCCTATCAGTGCCCCTCAGTGCCACCTATCAGTGCCATCAGTCCCTCCTATCAGTGCCGCCCATCATTGCTGCCTAACAGTGCCACCTATGAGTGCCCATCAGTGCTGCATATCAGTGCAGCCACATCAGTGCCTCCTCATCAGTGCCCATCAGTGCCGCCTCATCAGTGCCCATCAGTGCCGCCTTATCAGTTCCCATCAGTACAGCCCATCAGTGCAGCATATCAGCGCAGCCTCATCAGTGCACATCAGTGAAGGAGAAAATTACTTATTTGCAAAATTTTAAACAGAAACTAAGAAAAAAGCATTTATTGTTTTCAAAATTTTCAGCCTTTTTTCGTTAGTTTAGCAAAAAATAAAAAAACTCATTGGTGATTAAATACCAGCAAAGGAAGGCTATATCTCAAAAAATGATAAAAATTTAGTTTGGGTACAGCGTTGCATGACCACGCAATTGTCATTCAAACTGCGACATTACTAAAAGCTGAAAATTGGCCTGGGCAGGAAGGGGGTGAAAGTGCCCAGTTGGCCCGTCGTTAATCCCATTTATTTTACTGTTGCTTACAGTCTGTTTTGTAATGTATTTATGTAAATATTTTCTTGCACCGTTTATTTCTTTTTATTTTCATAAAATATATATTTTTAATTGTTAAACTGAATCTCTGAATCCATATTTTTAACTGTTACATTTCTGTCTGAGTGTTGCAGACATTTTGGAAAGGTCAAATATGCAACAGTAGATGCTGTGAATAGTGCAAGTTTCATGCCGTGAATGGTGCGAGTTTTTATTGAAAACACTTGGTGGGGGCTACTGTTTGTGTGTGCAAGGGGTTTACTGTCCTAGTGATGATCAATTTCAGTCTGCTGGTGAACATTGCTCAAAAGTCTAAAGCCCCGTAGACATGATGCGAATTTCGGATGGGAATTTTCGTACGATGACCAATCATTCAAAATTCTTACTGTTAGTATGCTCCTGTCGACAGCCGGTTTTTCGGATGATAAAAGCTGGATGTGCAGACTAGAAAATGTTTCTTGTACGTCAAGGCAACGTCCGATTTTCATATCATCGTACAAAAATCGTACGATCAAGACTATGCATGCTCAGAGACTAAAAAAATACACACAAAGCTATTCAACACATTACGTCACTTCTGACATGGAATTCGGTGGTGCGAAAATGTTCGTATTGTTAGTATGCTCTTCACTTTCGACATGAGACTAGCATCCAACAAAAACTGACTTTCTGTCATCCGAAAATCTAAGCGTGTGTACGTGGCTTTAGTAAAGACTCAGCAAAGATGGCTTTGTCTTTTAGAAAATAATCATAACAAATGAAAGCTGTTGCTCTAGCTTCTTCTTTGGATAAGCCATAATAGCTATAATAGCTGTTGGATGATTGTCAGCTGTTGGATAGATTTTATCTTCCTAAACTTGGTACCCTAGCATCTCAAAAACATAGGTTTTCATAGTCAAATTTGAGTTCAACATCAGAAAAAAAGAAAACCTGTAAAAATAAAATAATGGGATATTCCATTGGGGAGCTCATACCAAAAATGAGAAAAAGGCAACCGCAAAATGGCAGTAACAAGGTATCACCACAAGTGTCTGCTTAACACTATCTTTGTTCTCTTATTCTTCTTATATGACAAGGATCTTACAGACTCTGTTTATTTAAATGTAGATGTTGTGTATCGCTTACACCTGAAGAGGCAGCTGAGAATGTAACCAAGTCTTCCTTGCTAGAACAGATGCTGCATGCCACAGACACAGTTCTGCAATTTATTGCTGAATACCTATATTTTTTTAACACAGTTTTTTTTAAAGATATTATTTTTGATCTCTTGCCATGTCACTTTGTATAATAACATATTTTTTTGTATTCAGTGTTAGTTACACATAGATATCTGGCAAGCATACCTGAATCATAGGGCTGGATTTGGAGAATTAACAATACTTTTGCAGGTAAAACAGTTCGGATACATGTGTATCAACAGAATATTTAGATGAGTTCAGCTTTGATTTTTCTGTACAGTCTGCTCCTATTAAAACATTGTCAAAATACAGCACTATACTCGAATAACCATCCATCAATGTTTGGCAGTTCCTTGGTGCAATGCAGACACAGATTTGCAAACAGTTAGCTTTTTACAGCCTAAGTAAATATTGTTTGTGTATCTGCAACAATATATTTTATAGCCTGCTGTATGTATGTTTGTGCTAGGATCTACACCTAATGCTTTACTATTTGTACAACTTGCAACAAACAGCCCCTATCAGTTGTGAATGGGGTGTATCTGCCCCATAGGATTTTGTGGTTCATGAGGTAACTGGATGGCAGTGGAAGGTTTGTAGCAGGCTGCAGGGGTTAATCACTGACCACATCTTGTTCCCCACCTAGGGTATAATCTTTCTTTCCCTGTGTTGAAGTGTTGTTGCTGTTAAAGGATGCAAGCAGGCTGTGAGGTAACATGTCTATAGGTCTGAAGCAGACCCAGAGGGGTGTATTCACTAGCCAGGAGGCTTAATAACTATTTCTGCTGGACTTTTGTTTTTGGACTGCGATGCTTACCCCTGCTAGGGAATCTTCTTATTTTTCTGTAAACACTGACCAATAAACACAGACGGGAAGCCCCTAAACCTACTTGGTGCATGGAATACCTCTCTACGAGCTCTCCGTTTGAAGCTGAACTCCACAATGTATAGTCACTATAAATTCCAACCTGGTAACAGGTATGATTTTAGTCTTATAAGAGGTACAATTAGTGTAGCTTATACTGGCTCCAATGTCTTCATTAGTGTATCTTGCCAAGCAAGGCAATCTGCTTCTGAATTTATCTTTGCTTTCTAACAAATGTAAAGGTCCTTCTATGCAATTTGGAAGGATCAAGTTTAAATGAGACTGTAGTTACTAAATGCATCAAAAACAGTGCTATAGTCTTTAGCTGAACTTTTAAAGCATTGTGCTCCAGTCTCAGTTAATTTTCTCTCGGTCACTTTGTAACTATGAGCAATATTATTTCTTTCAAAGTATGTGCAAAAGAGGTGATTGCACTCCAATCTTCAGAAATATAAATGCTTTAATCATAAAAATCCACACATTACATCAATAGACCCACGATACAACAGGACTATAGCAGCAAGGTTAACATGTTTCACAAACCAAATCGCTTAATCATAACCTGAAGATTGGAGTGCGGTCACCTCTTTTGCTTCATACTTCAACAATATTATTTCTTTCTTTTCTGTAATGGGCATTTATATAGTATGTATCTAAAGCTTCAACAGCCAAATTGCTGAGGTCCACAAGTCGAACATCACACAATACAAAATGTGGATAATTTAAAGACTATAACACGTTGAAATTCTCTCTCGAAATGAATGAATACCTAAATAATCAGTTCTATTTTTTACTTAAAGGATCACATGAGGATACTTTTTTTTTACTAAATATTACATAGTGTGCCATAAAACCTAATAATGTCCCTGCAGGTGAATCAATTCTAGTACAAAAAGTTTGAATATCAGACCACATAAGATAAAATTAACAAAAGTGTGTAACTTTTACATAAGGTAGGGTCCAACAAATGTATGCCCTTATTGGATCAGACAGTAGAAAATCAAAGCTGAACATAGCTAGGCAAACAGCATTTTAAAAAGGGCGGCATGGCAGCACATGTATTGCTCTAATCACAGCTTTCTTGCAATTACAGTTCAGAAATAATCCTTGAAAAGTTGGCATTACTGTTATAAACATAGAACTGTCAGGACCTGGATAAACTGCTGGTTACACTGTGGATCACTGGCGAATGGTTGTAATTACAGTGTCCACCAGCAGCCAGCAGACCCCAGTAATCAGTTTCCACCTGATGATGGCTGCTGGGAGTGTATTTAGGTATTCCCCTACTAAATGCCTCTTGCTCCAGTGTTTTGCTGCTGCCAAATTCTGTTTGGCTAGATCCTGCTCTTCCTTCCTGCCCTGTACCCTGCCGACTTGAACCTGTTCCCATTAGTTCATGATCCCAGTTTTGCCCCACCCCCTCCCATCTACTCCCTGCACCTCCAGTTTTCCACTGCCTTTCGGTGTTCCCCATTTGGTATATACCTGTATTGCATATAGTTAGTTATTAGTTAGGCTTTTTGTTTGTTAGTTATGTACTTTAGTTTTAAAAAATATTTTTTCAGGAGGTTTTATTAGTGACAGGATTACTAAACCTGCTTTATCCAGAGGTAGTGGTAGCTCCAATAGATGTCTAAAAGCCACAGGAAAGTATGTTCTTTAAATAAAATATAGTGAAAGCAAATATATCTTGTTTAAAATTGGCTAGTCTCACAACAGTAACAACTATCTGCTAGGTGTGCTGTGATTGTATTGGTTCACCACTTTGGGGGGAAAAAAGGCAAATGTGTCCTACCACTAGTTTGTGGGGTGGTGATATGCTTGCTTCTTAATACAATCATGGGCAGCAACTCTACTTTTCATTTTTTTACCTGCCATTCATCATAGTAATTTTTTGGAATGTGGATGGAATGTCTAGCTTTTCCTGAAACCTTTTGCGATAGAGCGTAAATGTGTGGTGATTTTGGTATGCACACAGAAATGCAGGGGCATGCTTCTTAAAAGGGGCAACTTCAACAACTGTTTAGCAACAAGTGTATGCTGCAAGCAACAAACTCAAAAAAAGGACCTAGCAGCACAGAATTTAATAAAACACCCTTCATCCCTTCCCTAACCCCCCAAAAAACCATAAGGTTTACTGTTCTTTGTCCTGTTCTGCAAAAATAGCAAGACTACCTTTCCCTTAAGTCTAGTATGCCTACTGGTACTTGGATGCCCCTAGGACTGAAAGTGGTTGTAAAGGCTCACAGTTTTTTACCTTCATGCATTATATGCATGAAGGTAAAATACCTTATGTGTGCAGCAGTCCCCCCAGCCCCTTTAATACTTACTTGAGCCCTATTGTGATGCAGCGATTTGCATGAGAGCCCTGGCTCTCCAGGGACTCTCCCTCCTCATTGGCTGAGACAGACAGGCGATCACAGCCAGTAAGCCAATGGTGAGAGAGAGGGGTCTATATCCTATATATCTATATGCCATATCTAGCCAAAGCGTCAGACAAGGGGTCAAGCACATTAGCAATAAAAGAAAGGCAAGACATTGTACAGGAGCCAGAAAGCTGAACGCTATCACAAGTCCAGAGCCCCGAGCAAGAGGGTGCTGACACCAGCAGGCCAAGGAAAGAGTAATTGCCTGTGGAGAATTAGACTGTGAAAAGGCTGGAAAAGGGGATGCAGGAATGAGTTGCGTAGGAGCAGGAATGTTGAGTGCTCCCACCCTCTCAGAAAATATAAAACCTGACTAATCCCCCAAAACAAATGCCCAGCTCTCTGTCTCACACTTGTGCTGATAAAGGACAAAAATAGTCCTAGAAAAGACTGTTGCATAAACAAATAAACACAAGGGTTACATAAGGATATGTAGCCCACCACACTGCAGTTGATAGTTTAGCACTGTAAAGCACAGTATTGTACTATATCTCTCCTTACACTCTTCCTACACAGATTTGTCAGCTTTCCCTAACCAGCAACAACACACACTGACAGTATGGCTGATATTTTATAGTGAGGAGGTTGGCTCGTCCATTCCTTCAGATTATTGGTTTTTAAAGACTCATCACTATTATGCAGTATATTATGAGTTTCAGCAAGAATTTGTGGCTATAAATTCAGAGACTTTTGGAAAACTGTATTGAACCCAATGTGATCCACAGCTGACCAACAGCCTCAAACCTCATCCCTGCTTATAAGTCATATTCAGTTTGTTTATGAAAGTTTTCAGTGTGATATGGTGTAATTATTCTCTCATGATGCTTTAGATAAATTCAGTCTTACCAGATTCCTCAGTAAATGAGATGGATGAAGGTGACCGTGCAACTTGACTTCTCTGTGTAAAGCATTCTTCTAAAGAAGTAGGTGAGTGAGTAGGTTGATTGACTGCAGCTCTTGTGGCAAATTGATCTTGCTATTGAAAGAAAAAAATGTAAACACTACTTGGTATTTTACAAATATCTTTAATATGCAGTTGAAAGCCAATATAATAAATTATGAATTTTCCCCCAAAAAATGGTTGCAGACACAGGAAAGGATATTTCTCAGCATGAATGTGGTAGACACAAACAGAAGAAATACAGGGGTTTCATTGGACTTGAGAGTCAATTACCTAGATCAAGGGGTGCTGGGTTGTGTTATTGTAATAAGAAAAGAGTTTTGTTTCACAATATAATTCTTGAATGGTCCACGATAAGTACAGTACTATGTAATAATAAAAGTTTGAGATTTAATAGCATTTGCAATATCAGCTCCAAATGTGGCATAACAGCAGATTTAGGTTACGTGGCAAAGCAGTGAACATTACTAAGATTAAAAAACTGCATCCTGTGGATTGTACTGGAACAATCTGTGCCAATTTTTTGGTTTACTTCTGCGTATTATTCTTGCTGTTTATCTGTTCATTATTTCACATCTACAGTGCTGAAATCAGTGGATCTTTTCCTGATGTGCATTCTGAAAAATGTATCAGATGTTTCATTATTAATTTAGGAAAACCATAACATAACCTAGTAGCAGTACCTTCATTGGAAAAATCCCAACTCCACTCTTATTACAATTGATAGCAGGCAGTGGGTTGATTCTATAATCACAAATGCAGTGAGCCTGATAGGAAGCTAGTGTCTCTGAATTTCCATCAGGCTCTGTCCAGCCAGATGCAAAACTCATTGGCTGTTGTTCTTTCTGGATGACAGCTGCAAAGCAGGAAGGGAACTGTACTGAGGACAGAGTGCCCATTTGGAAACTCTGGCCTCAGCATGCCTGCAGGCAACAATTGTTAGTGCCTGCCTCAAATTAATTTACCCGTTTGCAATAGGTACATGAATTTAGGGTAAGTATTGACATTTGGTGCATGGAGGCACAACAGGATTCTAAAGAGTGTCTACAACACGCTTTATAAATGTTATCCATTGCAGCTGCTGATTGCCATCACACGCAGTTTATTTTTAGCCTTCTAGATTAACATGGTAGTCAGCTACAACAATAATGTAGCTAGCTACAATTCCTAAAAATCGCCAGACCAGAGAGATGCTTCAAATACCCTAAAAAGTTGCTTGTGCGAAAGGACCCAATGGAGATCTGAATTTACTGATCTGCCAGTGGGCCAGCACAATGGGCAGCCATCATTTATGTAATGGGTCAGAAATGGCAACCTTTGTATTTCTCGTATGGTTATAATTATCATTGTTATCAACAGCTATTTGTGTTAAAAATCTATAAAAAAAAAAAATTGTGAAAAAATAACATAAAAAATGATTTAAAACAGTTGAACCCCCATCGTTAAAGTTACTGCTGTTCACCAAAACCAAGCTGTACAGGTCTGCTCCTTAGCACATCTCATACGATTATGTCCATGTGGATACACTATCCTCCTATAAATACCCCTCCTAATTGTTGAACAAGTCCTTGCTGATGTGGACTTATCGAGGCTCATTGGAGCTTTGATTCCCCCTTGTTGCGCTGTGATCAGTACCAAAGGTGGGAAAATCACTGAGCTAGATAAACAGAATGTTTGAAATGTGCCAAGGAGCAGACCTGTACAGCTTGGTTTGGGTGAACAACAGTGAAAAATGGGCCTTGTAAGTACCAATTTGTGTATAGATGATTTGACTTATATATATATATATATATATATTATTATTATTTATTTTTTTTTGGTGTTGTTGCTGTTTTTAGTTATACTAGTAGAATCTGCTCTTAGAATATTTTTTTCATAAAAGTGTAATTTTTACAAGTCCTTTTTTCATGGTATGGGAATCTTTATGATCCTTGCATGAATTCACCCCTGCTCACAAGCAAGTGAAGGATGATATAGACAGTCAACATGAGAAGTGGTAATATTTTTTGATAAATTGGTATGTATAATGTGATGAATATTTTGAATTTATGGTTTATTTTTTAACACCATTGTATAGATACTATTGCAAGTCTTCTTTTTGATTTTTCAGAAGGGCATCTAATCATCCCTGAGGAAGAGATTAATTAATAAATCTAGAAACGCGTTGGATGCATGATGCACAAGGAAACTATCTGCTGAATATCAAACCCTACAAAGAGATATGTAACATTGCCAAAGTATCAACTGCATATTGATGTGTACAATGGATCTTGGCGTAAATATGGCCATGTGTTTTTTTAACAAGGCTATGTCTTTTTAGAGTTTTGTTTTAAAAAGTGGTTTCATATATAAATGGTTTTATATTTTTCTTTTTTGGTTGCCTTAAAAATGCCAAAAGAGGGTCTCTTTCCCATTTTAAGTACATTGTTAAAGTTACTGCTTCCTTGTTGACAGTGGGGTTAAACTATTGTGAATAAGTGTACATTTGATCTCAAAGTGACCTCAAAAGTCGATTTATACTAGCCATTAGGGCCCCTTTCAGACTTATGCAGTGTGAATGGTGGCACCGAACACGCCAAATGCTCGGTCTTCGAACACACCGCAATGCACAAAAATATGACTTTTTTTAATGGACCCCACCCAGATACATTTTGGTGCACTGCAACACACTTATGTTGGAGAGCACTAGCAAAGTGTGGGGTTCCATCCAAAATGAATAGAACCTCAATAGCAATTGTTATTTCACTGCACATTGTGCATTTTACAAGTAAGTTATAGCATTGCAAATATGTGAAGCTGTCCTTAAGGTTGTACACTTGGAAATCTGGGAGACTTCCAATTCATTTGCCAGCTTCAGTGGGATTTATGTTTATTAAATTATATGTGAAAATTGTACCAAATCTGTTTGGCATATAGACTTCATTGCAGGTTTTACAGTGCTGTTATTGTCACACATTATCTATTCACAACAGGCTTTTTATCCCGTGTCTTTTTCTCAGCATGATAGCAATATCATTATTAAAGCAGTTATTGCTTTTTTAGTATATGAAAAATACAGTATATTTTATAAATAATATAATATAGTATAATACTATATAGTATAATATAGCATTTAACATTTATCACTGTGATAGTAAGCTATTGATCACATAGGTTGAACTGGATGAACCTGTTTTTTTCCCAACTTTATAAACTATGTAACAAAAAAAAGTTGTTTGAGGTTTAGTGTTCAAATTCAAATTAACAATAAAGTCTTGGGTTTACATTCAGGTTACTAATTATTGTTGTCTGAGGTTTATTCAGTGATATTCAAATTAAGGATAAGGTTTGATAAATGTTACAAACAAATGCACTGTTTGAAAATGGGGAAAGGAGTTAGTCAAGTGGGTGACTGGAGAACTCCAGTCACTCTGTATGAAGATTTCATACAAGGGGACTAAAAATATAAAGGCTCATGATGCTACACAACCCTTTTTACTTTTTCTTAATGTGATTCTAAGGCCTCATACACATGGATGTTTCTAAAAAAATAAACAAAACGTCGGGCCCAACGTCAAGGAAAAAAAGTCGGCGTTTTTCGGCGTTATGCATCAGCGTTTTTGAGCGTTATTGAGCGTCGGCGTCAATAGGCTTTTTTTTAAAAAAATCATCATCAAAATGTTGGCGTCAAAAAACGCCGGAAAACGCCGGTATAATATTAGGTGGCGTTTGTTGGCGTTTGTTGGCATATTGTGGCGTCGGCGTCAAAAAATGCCAAAATGTTACAGCCTCAGAACGCACTGGCCGTGGGTTCTAGTTTCAGCTCACTAACGCCGACGCCATCTACAGCTCAAAAACATCAGCGTTTTTATGGGGCCATTGACTAACATGGAGAGCTGCAAAAAACGCCAGAAAACGCCAGCGTCAAAAAACATCCGTGTGTGTATGAGGCCTAAAGGCTCACTTTTTATTTTTTAAAAATAACAAACATATCATACTGACCAACCCTGTACACTGGTTTCGCACAGGACAGCCTGGATCCTTCTCTTCTCTAGTCCCCCGACAAAGCTCCTAGCCCCTGCCAAGTGCTCCCATAGCAAGACACTATGGGGGAATTTATGCATGCTCACTCCTAAGCCATCTCTCTGTGTCCCTAAGACACACAGAGCATGGCTCGGCCATCCCTTCGCTTCTCCTCATTGTCTGTGACTGACAGCAGAGGGATGATGTATTTGAGCCATTAAGAAGAGAGAGCCAAGTGAGCCTTCAATTTTATGCAGAAGATTTTTTACCTATATATAATACATATAAGGCATTAAAGTGGTTGTAAACCCTGTCATATAACCAGTAAAGTGACTGGCCTCAGATGATATGCAGAGATTAAGCAAATCCCCCGACATAGGCTTACTAGTTTATCTGCAGTCTTCTCTTTTTTACATCCCTTGAAAAGTGCTGAATTTAGATAAAATCCTTCATTTGTCAGTTTTACAGAGGAGGGGGCGGGGAGCTGTAGTTAGAGCTCTTATACAGTGTGCGAGAGCTGATAGGAGGAAAGGGACACACCTCCCTTCACACACAGCACAGGAATGAAGGAAGGATGCAGAGCTGTGTTGTGAGCAAGCAAGCTGTGTTCTTAGCTCTCTTCCTTGTCAGAAGTGACTCTTAGAATGACACTTAGAGCTCTGAAGTGAGACAAGTAAACACGTAACTTTCTTTCAACTTCATGGCAATCTCTGCCTGTCGCTCACCAAGAAAAAGTTTTAGGCTCGGATCACACCTAGGCGACTTGCGATCTGACTTGTGTCTCCCCATGTTGCCTCAATTCGCTTGACATCCAAAATCCCATTGAAATGAATGGGAGCAGTCTTAATATACACTACCAAAGTCGCTCCGGCAAGGCAACTTCAGAAAAGGTTCCTCTACTACTTCAAGGCAACTTCAATCCGACTTGTGCCCATAGGATTCAATGGAAGTCACCTCCAAGTCGGATACCATATCTATATTGAAGCGACTTTGAATTGACTTTACAGGAAAAAGAAAATAATTTTTGAAGGCAACCCCCCTCCCTCTCTTCTCTGATTGGCCACAGGCAAAGTCACGCTGAAGTCGCCTTGAAGTAGCGTTTAAATCGCCTAGCAAAGTCTCCTCTGAATTCGGATCGCCTAGGTGTGAACCGGCCCTTAGTGGTCATGTTACATATAGTATTATCTTTAACTTATAAAAGGTAAATAAATTGTCACTTATACATAAATACTTATAATAGAGTAAATAAGCACTGTTAACTACCATTTGGGATGGGATGTATAGACTTCTTTTATGCCCATAGTAATGTATAATTAAACCGAATATCTATTTTTTAGTATGCTTCCATTAATGTCTCCCTGTATTCAGTTTTCCTAAATAAATTTTTTTTTGTTAATTTGTTTCAAAAGTTTTTATCTAGAGATGCTGCCAGTAACAGCACTTCCTGCAGCAGGCTGACAACGCTAAGTCGCTGCTTTTCAATATGCAGCAGTGTTATCAGCCTGCTGCACAAGCTCCTTCAGTTAGTTGTTGGCTTGCCTGTCAAAGAGATTTTCAGAGTGTATCTCCATTCTTTTTTTAAACAGTCCTAATGATATTATGGAGAAGAGTCATATCTTTAGTGCACTAACCCTAAATGCAACCTCCCTTGAAAGCCACAAACGTATTCCCATTTTACCAAGATTTTGATTGTGTGGCCTGTTCAGCATTAGACTGTATCTTCTTAAAAATACTTATTGTCCAGTCCTGTTTCTGTTGATGTCATTCAAACTTTATTAAATCCAAAAGACAGGGATGCATGAAAGGAGCAGGACCCAGCAGTGAGGATTTTCATGCACATGCTGTGCTTTAAGGGTAATTGGGTGGTGGTATTGGGACTCGCTAAGGATAAAAAGGATAATGGTGCACCTACCCTTTAATAAGGTGGACCTACAGTATGTCACAAAAGTAAGTACACCCCTCACATTTTTGTAAATATTTTATTATATCTTTTCATGTGACAACACTGAAGAAATGACATTTTGCTACAATGTAAAGTAGTGAGTGTACAGCTTGTATAACAGTGTAAATTTGCTGTCCCCTCAAAATAACTCAACACACAGCCATTAATGTCTAAACTGCTGGCAACAAAAGTGTGTACACCCTGTGATGTTATGTGAGGTGAAATAGTGGACAGGCGATATCTGTCACCTCGCATGCGTTCACTTTCAGTGGACTAGAGAGAGTCTGGCCCGGGTTTTGCCAGCCACCGTGGCAGAGCAGATTCCAGCCTGGAGTTTTTGGCCCACCTAAATCTCCCTTCAGCTGCTTTAAATGACCAGGAGGAGAACTCAGTGTTGCTCTGGCCTGGGACTCATAATCAATACACTGAGATAGCTACACCTTGGGAATTGGTTGCTCTATGGACTCAAAAAGAAAAGGTTTGCATTTGTTTTGTTTGGAGGTGTCGGGGATGAGCCCGACATCGTATAGAGAGGTATCCTGTTCTGTTTAGTTTAGCGCCGGACGGCAAGAAATTGTTTTGCTATTTTGTTTGTTTTATGACTTGCAACCTTTTATCAATAAATCAAGCTGCCTTTTTCCCAGGAAAGGTGACCACTAAATGATGAACCAATGCAGTGTGATAATGCTTATATGAAAAGACGCATAACTCTTTTTGCACAGGTTGCATGTACTGCATCATGTCAGGGTCACATGGAAAAGCAAATGCGTGTGATTTCTGTTGATGGGAAGCCAGTCACTGAACTGCTTGATTCAGGTAGTGTTGTGACTTTAGTCAACAGCAAGTGTGTAAATCCTGCAAAATTACACCCCAGCACAATCGGGGTCATTTGCATCCATGGGGACACTTGGGACTACCAGACTGCGGTGACTGAGATTGACACCCCTTGGGGCAGAGTGACACATCCAGTGGGGGTGATACCTTCTCTGCTTCATGAGGTCCTGGTGGGGAGGGATTTTCCCCCTTTTTGGAGGTTATGGGAAGGCACAGAGAGTCTGGTGGATAGAGCTCCCTCTCCTGGTGAAGCCCGGAAACTCTCACCAGACCCTTTTTGCCAAATGGAAGAGGAGACGGTTGGAAGGACTGAGGAAGGAGGAGACCCTCTTAATTTTTCTGTAATGGCTGAGGAGTTGGAGGAGCTGGAAGATAGCTCTCAGTGGAGGTTAATGAATCAGAGAACATCTCTGACTCTAATAGCGAGAGTGGACAGAATGTGACCCCTGACTTAGACGTCAGGAGGGAGGATTTTTGTACACAGCAATTATGAGATGTCCCCCTCATTAGAGTCAGAGACAAGGTTAAGATAATGGATGGGGAATCTGTGAATCCTAAATGGGGGGGTGTCTTTCTCTTACATGGCTTTTAAAAACAATTTGCCGTATCAGGTAGTAAAACACGGTGATGACGAGGTAGAACAGCTGGTGGTTTCCAAACCCTACCGCAGGATGGTGCTAGACTTGGCCCATGGTCATGTAATGGGGGGACATCTGGGTATGGAGAAGACCAGGGAGAGAATATCCCAGAGATTCTTCTGGCCTGGGCTATATGCAGATGTCAGAGAATACTCTGAGTCATGCCCCGAGTGTCAAATGTCTGCACCGTCACCCCATTTTCGCAGTCCGCTTGTCCACCCACCCATTATTGAAGTGCCTTTTGAGAGAATTGGTATGGATCTGGTTAGGCCAGTAGTAAAGTCTGCCTGGGGCCACCAGTACATTCTGGTAATACTGGACTACACGACACGCTATCCTGAAGCCATACCATTGCGGAATACCTCCGCTAAGACTATAGCCAAGGAATTGGTCCAGATGTTTAGTTCTTAACAGACCAGGGCACCCCGTTCATGTCCAGGGTTACTAAGGAACTGTGCAAGTTGTACAAAATCTCCCATCTCCATACCTCTGTCTACCACACCCAAACGTATGGACTTGTGGAGAGATTTAATAAAACCCTCAAAAGTATTTTGAAAAAGGTGGTCGACAAAGATGGGAGAAATTGTAATTTTTTGCTACCGTATCTCGTGTTTGCCATACGAGAGGTTCCGCAGGCGTCTACGGGTTATTCCCTGTTTGAACTCTTGTATGGTAGACATCCCAGGGGGCTGCTAGATGTCACAAAAGAAACATGGGAAGGAGAGGCCACCCCATATAGAAGCGTCATTGAGCATATCTCCTTGATGCAGGATTGAATCTCAGCTGTCCTTGCAGCCCCTTGTATGGGAACATATGGAGCAAGCCCAGGAAGCCCAGAGGAGAGTTTATAATTGGGGGGCCAAGGCCGAACTTTGACCTCGGGGATAAAGTGCTGGTACTGGTCCCCACTGTTGAAAGTAAATTCCTGGCCAAGTGGGCAGGTTCCCTTTGAGGTTGGGTAAAGAGTAGGGGAGGTAAACTACAAAGTTTACCAGCCAGGAAAGAGAAAACCGGAGCAAATTTACCATGTTAATCTCTTAAAACCATGGAAGGACAGAGAGAGTTTACTGACCGTCTCCCCTCCTCAAAAGGACAGGGTGCCAATGACCCCTGACGTCCCCATAACCGAGTCCTTGTCCGTAACGCAACAAAATACAGACCCATGTGATCAAGTCAGATATGACAAAACGTTAGGGGCGTGGCTATACGATGACTCCAATCCTAGCTAGACATTTGTCAGATGTGTCAAAGTGTCACATGGGCGCTGATTGAACGCGAACGTTAACAGACAGCATGCGATTGTACACAAGCGATCTTGAATTTTAATGAATGTAAGTGCAATTAGTTTTAAAATAAAAGAGTGGTTTTAAATTGTTTTACACTATGAGAGGCTCTTTTTGCTTATATTTCTTTGAGTAACCCTGCCTGAAAATTGGGGAATGGAAGCTTATGCTTGTTTGTCCTATATGGAGATATCCTTAAAGCGGAGTTCCACCCTAAAGTGGAACTTCCGCTGGTTGGATTCCTCCCCCCCTCAGGTGTCACATTTGGCACCTTTCGGGGGGGAGGGGGAAGAGGACACCTCCGGTCATCGTCTCGCTCGTCCCTCCTCCCTCGGCCCGAAGACTGCAGTCGCCGGCGCAGGCGGCCGGTCTCGAGGGCCTTCACACCTTTTCCTGTGGACAGATTTCTGTCCACAGGAGAAGGGGGAGGGGGGGCTTTCCACGGTTTACACTGTGGACTCCCCCCCTCCTTAGGTTGGTCGCCTTCAAGGTGAAATCCCACC
>BLSH010187267.1:547854-561993 GCA_018402905.1 Glandirana rugosa | reverse complement strand
ATGAGAGGCTCTTTTTGCTTATATTTCTTTGAGTAACCCTGCCTGAAAATTGGGGAATGGAAGCTTATGCTTGTTTGTCCTATATGGAGATATCCTTAAAGCGGAGTTCCACCCTAAAGTGGAACTTCCGCTGGTTGGATTCCTCCCCCCCTCAGGTGTCACATTTGGCACCTTTCGGGGGGGAGGGGGAAGAGGACACCTGTCTTTAGACAGGTGTCCTTTTCCACACTTCCGGGAGCTCTGGCCGGCGGACGCGGCCGCTGACGTCAGAAGCCCGGCTCCCTCCTCCCTGCTCGCTCTGCTACTGGCCGCCTGGCCAGTAGCAGAGCGCGGCAGAGCTCGCGCATGCGCAGTAAGGTGCCCGGCGTGAAGCTGTACTGCTTACACGTCCGGGTTCCCTTACCCGCGATGGAGGCGGCTGCACCCGTCCCCCGATCCGAAGATCGGCGGCGGGTGCCGACATCGCTGGACTCCAGGACAGGTAAGTGTCCTAATATTAAAAGTCAGCAGCTACTGTATGTGTAGCTGCTGACTTTTAATTTTTTTTTTTAGCCCGGACCTCCGCTTTAAGCTGAAATCACTGGACACCTGGTGAGCCTCAGTAACTTTGGGTGTTATTTGCACTTTTGCACATCGGTGGAGGAACAGTAATTGGTGTTGGATTATATTCAACACTGTGTGACACAATGGACTTTTCGGACTGTTAAATTAGACTTTATTTTATATGCACTTGCACTTTATTGTGTTGTCCGTATATATTTATCTGGAGATTGTGCTGCTGTGAACATTGTTGAATTTATTTACACTTTTTTTTTTTTTTTATTAAGCAGCAGCATTTAACTAGTTGATTACCTCATCACAGCGAGGTGATTTTTAATCTAAAAATAAAAACTTTTTCTCCCCTTTACCGGGACTGACCTCAGTGATCCAGCATGACATAATCACGGAACCAGGTGTTCGCATAAATGTGAAGCCCTATACCTATAGAATCCCTGAGGCTAGGCGAGAAGCAGTGGCAAAAGAAATTAAATCCATGTTAGAGATGGACGTGATAGAGGAGTCCGACAGTGACTGGTCAAGCGCCATAGTGCTGGTCCTGAAGCCCGACGGCACTATCAGGTTCTGTAATGACTTTAGAAAGTTGAATAGCGTGTCCAAGTTTGATGCATACTCGATGCCTCAGGTTGACAAACTTATAGACCGATTGGGAGGTGCCTGGTACATTACAACCTTAGACCTTACTAGGGGCTATTGGCAGATACCCCTAACAGAGACAGTAAAGGAGAAGACTATTATACTGTAAATCAGCGCCAGACCCTCTAATGAATCACTTTGAAAAAGTGCATATGTGCCAAAAACTCAAAAATGCATTATACAAAATAACATTGTGAATAATCCATATGTGAATCTTAAAATAAATAATAGCAAATGATTGAAAAACATCAAATAATCTGGGGACTGCTGTGCTCAGGTTGTCAGTCTCCCATAAAGTCCACAACAACAAAATCAAAAATTGCAATCCAAATATATGTGAGTCAATGGGTTAATCCTTCCTTAAAGTGATAGGTGCTTCAAAGTGCTGAAAATAAAGTGCAAATCCGTGCTCCTAAAATCGATAAATGTGCAGTGAAGTGACACACATCATATGGTGACCCCCTTTCGTGCCCGCACTCACCAGAGAACGTGGACCCACTGCTTTTCAGTCAGTGGGTCATGAAAGGCAAATTCTGGTGGGGGCTCAAAAATCCCAGACGTCAGAAGGATCTCAATGGAATAAATCCTTACACTGATGCGGTTGTCCAAGGGCACTCAGGAGACAAAGATAAGGGAAACCATAGTGTGTACTGTACAATAAGTCTCATTTATTGCGCAAGTAAAAGTTGTACTTACAGGACACAGATGGGTCATCAGCAATTGTATGATAAATCCAGACAATCTTTGTTTGCGGTGGCGTGCGTTCCAGAGAAAGACCACCGTGAAAACCGGAAATGATGCGAGTTGCCTGTGACGGACCGGAAGTGACGTCAACGCGTTTCGCTCATTGGTTGAGCGTCATCACGGACGATACCACGGTCCTCCGCATGCGACTATTTATACCAACTCTAAGATCCGCAATTGCGGAACTTCCAAGGTGATAGAGATGGATAGCTTCCTGAACGTCCACCACAGACAACAGGCCCCATGCTCCGCCATCCGGTGGCCAAACAATGCAAAGCACGCATATTAAGCAGACAAATTGGTTCAATTGCTGACCATACATAAAATTGAAAATATACAGCATGAACTAAAAAATTTTTTTAATAAAATTATATTAAAACTCAATCCATATCTGACTAAACAAATATGTGAAATAAAAAAGTTAGTTTAATGTATAAAATATGCCTAGAGGTAAGTATCAGTCATGGCTAGGTATAAGCAAAATTACGACTGGCACAATAGATGCCTATAAATTGAGATATAGGTGGTTATAGATGTAATATTAGGTGGATGTTTAAGAGGGTAGGTCGACTGCAGATGTGTGTTTATAATGGCAAGAAACACTAACTGAAAAAATGCCCTGATAATGTGTAGGATAAAAAAGGGGGGGAAGGGGAGGGGAAAGGAAAAAGTTAGACATATTATGGAGGACAACCAAAGTGAAATATGATCATAAATCACCAGACCAACAGCGTCTGGTAAAGACTTGGATAAAGGGGGGGTTCTCGAAATGTTACCAATTGGACAAAAAACAATTAATGTCTAGGTCGATGTTTAAACCACAGGGCGCCAAAGTGGACATTCTGTGGATCCACTGAGTTTCGTTCTGAGAGATGGCCTGTACTAAATTACCCCCTCTCCAGTGACGTTCTATTCTGTCAATTCCACAAAAACTTAACAGAGTGGGGTCTCTGTTGTGAACTAGTCTAAAGTGGTTAGACAAACTGTGATGTCTATAACCCTTAATGATATTTTGAACATGTTCTCCAAGTCTGACACGTAGCTTCCGAGTTGTGCGTCCTATATATTGTAGGCCGCAAGGGCAAGTTAGAAGGTAAGTGACATGCGTGGTGTCACAGGAAATACATTTTTTAATATTGTAAGTGTTCTTTGTGGCTGTGGACATAAAATTATCTGGCGCTGATTTACAGTATAATAGATCTCTAACAGGTAACTCCTGAGTACAGCAGCCCCCTCTTTATACATTCATATTCACATAGGTTATATGTTTCTTGCTTTTAGCACATTATTTATCACATTTTTAGTTTCAAAGATAAGGGCAGGCGCTGTTTTCATATCACAGTTTAACAAAAGGAGAAGACTGCCTTTTCTACCCCTGAAGGGTCATTTCAATACAATACAGCGGATGATATTTGGGTTACACGGTGCCCTGCATCATTCCAAAGAATGATGGATAGAACCTTAAGACAGCACCACTCCTATGCAGTCGCCTACTTGGATGATGTGGTCATCCACAGCCCAGATTGGGAATCGCATCTGCCCCGAGTGCAAGCAGTGATAGATTCCCTTAGGAAAGTGGGTCTCACAGCCAACCCCAAAAAATGTGCCATCGGTCTAGAGGAGGCCAAATATCTTGGCCACATTATCGGTTGGGGACTCGCTAAGCCGCAAACCAACAAACTAGAAGCAATCCAAAAATGGCCCCAACCTCTAACTAAAAAGCAGGTGCATGCATTCCTGGGGATCACGGGGTACTATAGGCGCTTCATACCTGACTTTGCCACCATTGCCGTCCCCCTGACGGACCTAACAAAGGGTAGAGGGTCGGTCATGGTGAAGTGGAACCCTGAAGCCGAGAAGGCGTTTCAGAAGTTAAAACAAGCCCTCTGAGTACAACCAATGTTTGTGACCCCAGACTTCACAAAGGACTTTGTGGTGCAGACCGATGCCTCTGATGTGGGTCTAGGGGCTGTACTGTCCCAGATCAGAGACGGGGAGGAGCACCGGTTGTATACCTGAGCCGAAAGTTAAACGGGCATGAAAATTATGCCATCATCGAGAAGGAATGTCTCACTATTAAATGGGCCTTGGAGAACCTAAAATATTATTTGTTGGGAAGGTCGTTTAGACTGGTCACCGGCCATGCACCCCTGAACTAGATGTGTGACAACAGGGAAAAAAATAGTCGGGTGACAAGGTGGTTTCTGGCCCTACATCCCTACAAGTGTACAGTGGAACATAGGGCGGGAAAGCTGCAAAACAATGCGGATGCCTTCTCCCGGGTCCACTGTATGGGTGTGATAGTTTCTCAGCTGCAGGGGCTTGTGCAGGGGGGGGGGGATATGTGACATTATGCAAGGCAAGATAGTGGACGGGCAATATCTGTCGCCTAGCATGCGTTCACTTGGAGTGAACTAGAAAGAGTCCGGGCTGGGTTTTGCCAGAGCTGCTTTCAGCCCGGAGTTTCAGGTCCACTCAATCCCCCTTCAGCTACTTTAAATGACCAGGAGGAGAACTCAGTGTTGCTCTGGCCTGGAACTCTGTATCACTACACTGAGAGAGCTACACCTTGGGAATTCGTTGCTCTAAGGACTCAAAAAGGTTTGCATTTGTTTTGCTTGGAGGTGTCTGGGACAAGCCTGACACCGTATAGAGAGATATCCTGCTCTGTATAGTTTAGTGCCGGATGGCAAGGAGTTGTTTTGCTATTTTGTTTGTTTTATGACTTGCAACCTTTTATCAATAAAACTGGCAACCCGCCAGATTTTTAAGAAAGTTTTCCTTCAATCTGCCTTTTTCCCAGGAAAGGTGATCCACTCAAGCTAATCTCCCTCAACCCCTAAGTGAAAATGTCCGAATTGGGCCCAAAAGTGTCAATATTTTGTGTGGCCACCATTATTTTCCAGCACTGCCTTAACCCCCTTGGGCATGGAGTTCACAAGAACTTCACAGGTTGCCACTGGAGTCTTCTTACACTCCTCCATGATGACTTCACAGAGCTGGTGGATGTTAGAGACCTTGCGCTCCTCCAACTTCCATTTGAGTATGGCCCACAGATGCTCAATAGGGTTTAGGTCTGGAGACATGCTTAGCCCATCCATCACCTTTACCCTCAGCTTCTTTAGCAAGGCATTGGTCATCTTAGAGGTGTGTTTGGGATCGTTATCATGTTGAAATATTGCCCCGTGGCCCAGTCTCCGAAGGGATGGGATCATGCTTTGCTTCAGTATGTCACAGTACATGTTGACATTCATGGTTCTCTCAATGAACTGTAGCTCCCCAGTGCCGGCAGCACTCTTGCAGTCCCAGAATATGACATTCCCACCACCATGCTTGACTGTAGACAAGACACACTTGTCTTTGTACTCTTCACCTGGTTGCCGACACACACGCTTGACACGATCTAAGCCACATAAGTTTATCTTGATCTCATCAGACCACAGGACATGGTTCCAGTAATCCATGTCTTTAGTCTGCTTGTCTTCAGCAAGCTGTTTGTGGGCTTTCTGGTGCATTATCTTTAGAACAGGCTTCCTTCTGGGATGACAGCCATGCAGACCAATTTGATGCAGTGTTTGGTGTATGGTCTGAGTACTGACAGGCTGACTCCCCACCCCTTCAACCTCTGCAGCAATGCTGGCAGCACCCATATGTCTATTTCCCAAAGACAACCTCTGGATATGGCGCTGAGCATGTGCACTCAACTTCTTTGGTCAACCATGGTGAGGACTGTTCTGAGTGGAACCTGTCCTGTTAAACCACTGTATGGTCTTGGCCACCGTGCTGCAGCTCAGTTTCACGGTCTTGGTAATCTTCTTATAGCCTAGGCCATCTTTATGTAGAGCAACAATTCTTTTTTTCAGACCCTCAGAGAGTTCTTTACACGAGATGCCATGTTGAGCTTCCAGTGACCAGTATGAGAGAATGAGAGTGATAACACCAAAGTTAACACACCTGCTACCCTTTCACACCTGAGACCTTATACCACTAACGAGTCACATGACACCGAGAGGAAAAATGGCTAATAGAGCCCAATGTGGACATTTTCACTTAGGGGTGTACACACTTTTGTTGCCAGCGGTTTAGACATTAATGGCTGTGTGTTGAGTTATTTTGAGGGGACAGCAAATTCACACTGTTATAAAAGCTGTAGATTCACTACTTTACATTGTAGCAAAGTGTCATTTCTTCAGTGTTTTCACATGAAAAGATATAATAAAATATTTACAATGTGAGGGGTGTACTCACTTTTGTGAGATACTGTATGTGCTTTATTTAGATTTAATGATTGAGGTTTACAACCACTTTAAGGTAAAAAAAAACCTTCTGCCTTTAGAACCACTTTAATGTGAGGACAAGGGGCTTAGGGTGGCGTATGTAAAGCGTTGGGAGTGTATGGGAGTGGTTTAATTTTTTTTTTTTTTTTACTCTTTATCGTTCACAATAATGGTTTTCTGAAGTAATCACTTTCAACGTTTGTTTAACAGTTTGTTTTCACACAAATATTCCTTTTTACATAACTAAAACAAATCAAGCTTTTTTTTGTCACTTGTACCCACTTTTTTGGAATTGGTTCTTTAATACTTCACAGGTTGTAACATGAATCAATTTGAAACGGTAAAACAAAGGTGATGAAACTTACTTGTGTATTGGAAGGAATCTGTTCTGCACTTTTGCTGCACTGTTCACGAAAGCAGTCACCGAAAGGAAGCAGCAAGCCCACAGTGAGGATTTCAGAGCAAAGTTTTTCTGCATTCTCTGGTGCATTTCTTTGTTGGTTAAATAATTTTTCCAGTAAGGTTTGTCCTATAGTTAATGGATAGATAATATACACATGAGTAAATAAAGAAATCCCATCACAGTTCCTGCACAGTTTTGCAAATCTTGTTCAAAATTTGAAGTTTGCGATTTCTGCATTGAAACCTATTGAAATCTATATGGGGGCAAAACTTTTTTTTAATTCTGGACATTTGCAAGGCTAATAGGCAAGCTTTTGTCAAACAAAAGGCATGGGAAGTTGAACATTGCAATTGAGGACACATACTAGTGCCAAATAAAAAGAATATATTAAAAGAATTGTCAGTTCTCCCTAGTAGCTCCAACACACATTGACAATATGGATGCTGTGAGCCCACCTTTATAGAAAGGGGCCTGGTTTTCCTTTCCTTTAAACTATTGGCTCATGTAACTTTGCTAACCAGGGACACAGGCTATGCATAGCATTATAGGTTGTTCCTTATTTTTGGAAGCCAAAGTTTTCGGCCAAAATCTAGGAAGTTCGACCCAAACTTATGGTAGCAGTAAACCTGAACCTTATTCCTAGGCATTCAGTATTTTATAACATTTTGTGGGAAAATGGAGCATATTACCACTAAGCAACCAAGAGCCATCCATATCCAGTCACGGTATCAAAGGGGATGAGTGCCATCCCACAGAAGTCAGCTGTCACTGATTTCCAGGGAAAGCCTCAGGTTTTACTTCCTGAAAATATTTGTCTTTATGAATCTCCTTAGCATTGATTCATTTTTACAATTTCTATTATATGTTAAAAATTACGTTCTGCTCCTAATTAAATAAAAAAATAATGCATACAATCAAATGACTTAAAGTGAATTATAATTTTCAAAGAGATAATTCAAAGTAACGTGGTACAATGTTTCAGCAGCAAAATGTTCCTGGAAGTTATTAAAACTTTTAAACTGTTAGAGCCGGGTTCACACAGGGGTGACTTGTCAGGCGACTTGAGTCGTCTGACAAGTCGCGCTTCATGCATTGCAATGGAACCGTTCTAAGAGGAGCGACTCAAGTCGCTCCAACTTAGAAAAAGGTTCCTGTAATACTTTGGGGGCAACTTCAGGTGACTTGCATTACAGACGTTGTTTGCAAGCTGTGCTGAAGCCGTGCTGTGCGGCATCGCGCTGAGTCGCCCCTGAAATTGGATTGTGTGAACTGGCTCTTAAAGTGTGATCATGCTCATTCTTTTATGAATGTACAATACAAATAACGTGTGTTCAGGTAAATATTTGATGTAATTTGGATTAGAGCAGATTTGGTTTACTGTAATAACTAACATTGCATAAGTATGATAATTAAAGTAAAATTTAAAGCAAAACTTTTTTCTTTCAGTTTGGATGGAATGTCCTGGTGACAACTAAAAATTTTCAGTTTTCTTTCATTTCATTCCCTTGGTAATAACAGTAAACAGGACACTCTATGCAAAACTAAAAATTAGTTTGCCTTTATTTATACTTTAACTGTTCTTCTACTGGGTCCTTTCCATTATTCATAACTAAGCCAATTTTGCATTTTGCCAGTATTCCATAATAACTTTATTCATCTTAGTAAATTAGAGTTCATAATGGGATATAGCAACAGTTCAGGTTTTACAATTAGATTTTCCTGTATAGTTTAGTAGTGTGAATTGCTTTTGAAACAGCGATACAGAGTGCAGCTCAGAAAGCTATCACTTGTCATTGTGGAGTTCCCATATCCATATACCCATAAGGAAATATAATGCACGTTTAAATCACTGTTTCAATGCATGGCAAAGCAACGCATAGTAATGAGTGCTAAACTGCATGTGTCTTGCCATTTATTTTAGATGTCACCCAATGCACATATACAGTAAAAAAAAAAAACCTGTGCTACGGTGCACTACAATGTACTGATGTAAGTGATCTGGGTGTTGGGGTGTGCTGCGTTGCATAATATAATGCAGATCATTTTTTTTCATACAATGAAGCTTGTTAATTCGCAATTTAAAATGGGTGTGATGCTTTAAACAACATGGGGTAATGCACAAGTGTGCAATTTAAAGCGGCTGTTAAACCCATGCATTTAACAGGTTAAAAACCAGTCACATTTCCGGCAAGTGCCGGAAATGTAACACTCCCATTGGTTGTGCTCTAAACCAAACTGTCAACCCATCCAATGGCTGGTGTCATAGCTGATCACATGTGCAGCATCATGGCAGTTGTAGATTAAACAGAGCCAAAGATGGCAGATTCCTTGGCTGAAAATGATAGGAGGGTTTACTACCACTTTAACACACATACAAAGGTATTGACGGGTCAATAATGTTTTGTGTGAGGTAAGTGCACCTTAGACGATTTTGTAAAGTCTGACACTGTCAACATTCACTGCATTTAGAGATTTAAGTTTGTTTAATTAATAAAGAAGTGTGAAGACACGTAATGTGTAGATCAGATTTTACATTTTATCGGGTTAGAACAAAATACAGAATCAATTTCATATACCTCTCCACCACCTAATGTAGAGGGCCATAAGAAACATAATTCAATGGTTGTCAACTACAAGTGCATAGCAGCAGGGCCATCTTTAATATTGATTGGTCCCCGGGCAAACTTTTTTTGGGCCTTCCCAAATCCATTTATAAACTATTTGCGGGCAGTGCACTCTCAGGGGGCAGCTACTTTGAGCCCCAGAACAATGACTGGGCCCGGGGCATCTGCCCCTTTTGCCCTGCATTAAAGACAGCCCTGCATAGCAGACTGCCATGACTGTGCACAGATGATGCTGTTATGTAGGAGATATAACTTCTTTTGATCAATTATTCTCATTCACAAAATGTATTTTACAGCAGCTTTATGTAAATGTAAGTCATGTATTAGGTTATTAAATACATATGCTGGTTACAAAAAATCTGTACAAAGAAGAGAATCATTACTATATGAAAACATGAAAATGATTGTATTGATATGCTATACCCATTTTTTTTTTTTTAAAAAAAGATGATTTGCATTTATTGTGTTTAGGTTACAGCACCATTCTCTTTTATCAGTGTCTGAAATTAGTACTGTCTGTGTTGCCTAATACAAGGTTGTAGGAATTAATCAGATTCCTGCACTAAAAATGACAACTGAAAATTGTCAATATTCTGCTTGCTTTGGGACACAGCACAATTTAGGCCTCTGGGCATTTTTACAGCTGCTGTTTTTGGCTTCGACAGGGACCTATTATGAGCATGCATTAAACCCCCCCCCCCCCCTCACTTTTTTTTTTTTTTTCGCTTTGAGGACATGCATTGACTCACTATTCCCATAGGTTTATTTTAAGCTTAATTTGTCCTTAACATTATACACATTCCCATAATGATGATCTTTGTTTGCTATGCTTCATTCGTTTGCTATGCTTCATTTGTGAGACCTATGCATGTATAGATTTTCTTTTTTTGTATGTTTGTATGATATTATTGTGTTAGAGCTTTATTTAAGCTTAATTTGTCCTTAACATAATACACATTCCCATAATGATGATCTTTGGTTGCTATGCTTCATTTGTTTGCTATGCTTCTTTTCTGAGATCTACGCATGTATAGATTTTCCTTTTTTGTATGTTTGTATGATATTATTGTGTTACAGTTCTGCCTATGCAGGTGCATGCCTGGCTATATTTTCGGTAATATTTTACATTTTTGGTTATCCCATTTGTATACATTTGTATTACCATTCTACTTTTGTTATAAAGTCATTGGTCGGTTTTTGTGGAGTTCCCCTATGGTTTGGTGACCTTTCCTGCTGTCCTCTTGGACCGGGACTGGCAGCTGGTCGGTTGCCACCGGGGGGCATCCTAGTACGTAGTTCTCTCCCCCGGCGCACGTAGGCCCCTCAGCTGGCACACAACTAGTGGGGCCTCCCTCTCAGCCAACAGAGCGCCTTCTGGCAGCTCCTATGCCTCTTCCACCGGCAGATTAGGCTGAATGTGTGCGCGCCGGCGGGAGGGTGACGTCAGGCTGAGCTGCGTAGCCTTCGTTAGTTCGGGGCGTTCGCGGCTCCGCCTGACGCCGCTCGCCCAGGGGACCGGAGTCACAGGGGGGGACTGGAGTTGCTCCTGGGTGCACTTGAAAGTAATCCGGCCCATCTTGTGTGATGTCGTTTGCCGGATCTTTTGAGATACCGGCGGAACCGCCCACACCTGCAGGGAGGGGTTATTTATACCCCTCAGGTTAGTACTCAGTCTTCGTTCCTATACCGGCTATCTACACACACGGATTCTATTGGCCCTCGTGGCAGCCTCTATATACTACTACACACAGGTTAGTACTTGAGGGTTACAGGCTTATGGTAATTATGGCCATGTATTCGTACTTTTCAGCTATTGGAGGAATCTTCTGTCCTGGGTTGTTTCCCAGCGGCATGCATTTCCGAGCACACGTTTGGTAAAGACACCCCAATTCCCATACTTGGCTGCCTTTATTTCCATCTCCCCTTCTACCCGAGGGTAGGAAATCTGGACGTAAGATACCATTTACTTATTTTCCTTTTACACATGTAATACGTTACATTACTATGCTCACCCTTTGGATCCTCCCATTGTGCTTTCAGGTGCTTCCCTGTATCCCCCAATTCTTTTCCGGTCCTTGTGGAGATTTACATTTAGCTGCAATCTGCGGCTTCAACAGTTGACCTACAACTCATTGAATCAATCGATACTCCCCTATCATCCCAGGAGCATTTTCAGTAGAATTCCTTCTATGTGGAATGCCTTCCATTTGGGTGAGTTTTTTCACTGGTTACATACTTATACTTATTTTTGTTTATTGTTCCAGCTGGCATGCACCTGTATACTTATCCAATTTTATTATGACACATGCAGCATTGTATTTTCATATATTTGTACTCCACCCTGTTTATTATGCATAATATTTATGTGTGCATTTTATCTCTTAGAATTGAATTGTTTGGCAATACACTCTCCCCTGAAGAAGATATAACACCCTTGTCTCATCGAAACATGTTGGGAACATTGCTGTAAATCACTGGTTGGGCCTCACTTGGTGTGTCCGCCAGATGATATTCGCGTGTGTGTATTGCGATTTATTTTATGTATTGCTTATATGCAATTATGTGTGATTTTACTATGTTCTAATAAACTTTGCTACTTTTACATACGTCATATACTCTTTTCTATACTTTTCTACTGTCTTAGCATCCACCCCTAAAAATCCCCCCTTTGGGGCCACCTCTTTGCTGTTTTTGGCTTCAGGCGTTTTTTTCTGCAGCCAATAAACTCTCCAGCGTGTTATCCTATGTGCCCATGCACCACACATAGGCTGTTATCAGCTGTTTTTGGCAGGGGCGTTTTCTGGATGGAAAAAAACACAGAACTAGTGGGTTTTGAGAGGAGTTTTTTAGCTGTAAAGCTAAAAAAAAACTTAAAAATGTCCAAAATGCTGAAAAATGTGGTTATTCGGTGTTTATCAGCATTTTTGAGCCATAAGCTTTTGTGGGAGTATAATTTTGTTAAATATGCTAAAAAAAGGCTACAGCTAAAAAAACACTGAAACTCATTCTACAGCTACAGCTTTCTATAGCTAACGCTACGGGCTTTTTATAACGTCCAGTGTGCATGAGGCCTTAGCATCAGACAGTTTGATAAAGAAGGAGTTATACAATATATGTGTAAAAAATGTTGTCTTTAAAACCAACAGAGACTATAACACTCACAATACTGGTCCAGAGTCATGGGATAAAAAGAACCCACAAAAAAATATAATTTGTATTATTCTCAGAGCTGTATATTCAATAAAATATTAAAACCACTTAAGAGCAATACATTTCACACTGACAAAATTGCTACCCATGCACAAGTATTGATTCTGAAGTTTCCAGTTTGTGCATATGCTCACATGCTTCCCACTATAAAGATCTCCATTAGTAAATGGGTAAATTAGTAATCTGCTGCAAGAAAGGAAAGCAAAACTGTATAATTTTGTGGGCAGCACAGTGGTTTAGTGGTTAGCCTTTCTGCTTTGCAGCACTGGAGACCTTAGTTTGAAGCTCAGCCATGACATCTGCATGGGGTTTGCATGTTCTGCCTGTGCTTGTGTGGAATTCCTCCAGGTACTTCATCTTCCTTCAACCACCCAAAGACATGCTGTGAGGTTTATTGTTTTCTGTCTAAAATGACCAAGTGTGTATGCACGCGATATAAGGACCTTAGATTGTAAGCTCCTTGAGGAAAGGGGCGGAGGTCAATGTACAACATGTAAATTATAAATCAGGGTGTGTTATCCCTTTTCCCGTGTGTTCCTAAAGTGATGTCAGATGGCAGCAAACCAAATGATTGTGTTGCCCCAACTGCTATACAATAGTTCAATAAAAATATTGGCTGCACCTTCCCTAGCCGACAAACAGATCAAAGCTCACCATGTGTACACATACAATTCAAATCCATCAAAATAAATAATTTAGTGACATAGTCCATTTCCATACCCAGCGAGACAAAGAGAAGGAAAGGAGTTTAACCAGCCAAGAAGCCTGTATATACAGTATCTCACAAAAGTGAGTACACCCCTCACATTTTTGTAAATATTTTATTATATCTTTTCATGTGACAACACTGAAGAAAGGACACTTTGCTACAATGTAAAGCAGTGAGTGTACAGCTTGTATAACAGTGTAAATTTGCTGTCCTCTCAAAATAACTCAGCACACAGCCATGTCTAAACCGCTGGCAACAAAAGTGAGTACACCCCTAAATGAGAATGTCCAAATTGGGCACAATTTGCCATTTTCCCTCTCTGGTGTCATGTGACTCGTTAGTGTTATAAGGTCTCAGGTGTGAATGGGGAGCAGGTGTGTTAAATTTGGTGTTATCGCTCTCACTCTCTTATACTGGTCACTGGAAGTTCAGCATGGCACCTCATGGCAAAGAACTCTCCGAGGTTCTGAAAAAAAGAATTGTTGCTCTACATAAAGATGGCCTCGGCTATAAGAAGATTGCCAAGACCCTGAAACTGAGCTGCATCACGGTGGCCAAGACCATACAGTGGTATAATAGGACAGGTTCCATTCAGAACAGGCTTGACCATAGAAGTTGAGTGTACATACTCAGTGTGATATCCAGAGGTTGTCTTTGGGAAATAGATGTATGAGTGCTGCCAGCATTGCTGCAGAGGTTGAAGGGGTGGGGGTGCAAATAGAACCAGAATAGTAGTCTGGTGTCCTGTACCAAGGTCATTAGGTACAGGAATCAGACGAACAGAAGTCGTTTGACAAACGTCCGAAAGAACACGTAGCGGAAATCTTCTCCGAAGGAAGACCATACTGTCGGTACGTCTGGTTAAACTACGTCACACGTCACATACCAGACTCGTGATTTTCCGACCGGGGGGTGGGGAAGTTGGAGACGTCGTTACGACCGTCGTGAGTATGTAGATAAAGGGTTTCTGTTGGAGAC
>BLSH010187267.1:513555-527365 GCA_018402905.1 Glandirana rugosa | reverse complement strand
CTGTGTATTGGTGTGTCATATTCTGATCCCTAACTTCAGCAAATATCAGTTTGACTGTGCATTGATGTGAAGGGTCCTGTGGAGTGTTTCTGACGTTATATGCTTCTTTAGGCTTATGATTCATCCCAGAGTGCCGCATACCCAGATGTACTTTATGATGCCGGCCACACTTCAATGAGTGGCGGTATCGCTTGTAAAGATTTCCTGGGCTAAACGCACGGTTTGGGATTCCTGACTGAAGCAAATTGCAAATTGTATTACGTTGAGCGGTTACCACCCCGGGGTGTTTATTTTAAATCACATTGTCAGTTGTGTGTCCTGAAATGTTACCGTGTCCTTACCATTTGTCCAATAAATTATATTGATCATACATGTTGCAGGGTTATCCCGTCTCTTCCTTTGGAAGTGTTTGGACCCTCTTTCTGTTGGGGATCCTCTCCCTTACCTTTTGTCATTGTGGCCAACCGGGTCCCAACGGTGAACCCCACCCGGAATAGGGTGTGTCAACAGCTCTATGACTTGATCTCAACTTGCTCAAAGAGTTTTGAGATCCGTGTCCTCACTCCCCCCTCCCTGTTCCCCTGTCATTTATTCCATAAGAGAGGTTGCCTACTGCATAAGTCAGAATCTCCCATCAGGTGTGTGACAGCAACGGACAGCCAGTCTGAGTCTGTGCAGAGGCCCTCTCCAATGAATGATCTATGTATGCACCTAACAGGGCTCACCCAAGTGGTGAAGGACTTACAAAAAGGGTACACCCAATTGGAGAGCAGAGTCCTGGAGCTCTCCTTGCCTGCTCCATCAAGTTCCGGCCAGCCTGCTGCCTGTACTATGGTCATCTTGCCCACGGAGCCCGAGGTGCCCTTGCCCAAACGGTTCACGGGGGACTGCAAGAAGTTTCGGAAGCTTGTGAGCTATATTTTGCCCTGCAACCCTGCACCTTTTCCCTAGAAGCCACCAAGGTGGGACTGGTAATTTCTCTGTTATTGGATGAACCTCAAGCCTGGGCCCACCGGCTACTGGAACAAAAGGCTCCTGAAACTGCTGACCTCTACCTCTTTTTTAAGTCCTTGGCTCGGCTCTATGAGGACCCCCACCAGACTGCCACTGCGGAGGCCGCTCTCCACGCGCTCCAGCAAGACCGCCGTACGGAGTTCCAGCGCTGGAGCGCTGATACGGCTTGGAACGATGCGGCGCTCTGTCATCAGTTCAGGCTGTGTCTCTCGGAGCTGCTCAAAGACAAGCTGACCCATGTGGGTGTCCCCCGATCTCTGGATGCCCTGATTAACCTGGCCATCCAGGTTGACTGCCGTCTGCGGGAGCGCAGAGGGGAGAGGTCCGCTGGACCTGCACAACCTGTCTGGATGCTACCTGGAGTACCCAGCTACCCGGAACCAGCCTCACCAGATCTGCCGGGGCCCGGACTCCTATGCCCCTCACTCTCCCCAGAGGAGAGACACAGACGTCTGACCTTTAACCTCTGCCTCTACTGCGCAGGTCCTGGACATCTTGTCAGGTCCTGTCCACACTACCAAAGGAGAAGTGATGTCCCTGCCAGGTACTATGACCCACCTTGTTCTTCTCCTCTTCCAACAGCTTCCAAGCGGGAGTATTCAAGTTCCAGCCATCATCGACTCTGTGGCATGCAGTTGCTTCCTGGATGTGACATTTGCAGCGCAGCATCACATCCGTCTTAGACCTAAGACCCACCGGATGGTCATTCACCTGGCTGATGGGTCTGCTATTAAATTGGGTGCAGTCACCCACGAAACTGTCCCTCTTCTTGCCAGAACGACAAATGGCCACTCAGAACACCTGTTGCTGGATGTTATTGCATCCCCTCTCTTCCCTATTATCTTAGGACTGCCGTGACCCCGGGCTCACTGCCCCACCATTAACTGGTCTACTGGGGAGGTTCCGTTCTCCTCTCTCTATTGTCAGCACCACTGCCAGCAGCCAGTTTCAGAAGTTCCTCCTTCTGTGCTATGCCTAGATGTGGACCCAGACCCAAAGACCCGCATGGCTGTCCCTTCAGTCTACCACAAGTTCTTGGATGTATTTAATAAGAAGGGGGCAGATGAACTTCCACCTCACAGGCCTTACGTCTGCCCGATAAAGCTGTTGCCCGGTGCTGAGGTACCGTTTGGCAGGATATACCCCCTCTCTGAGGTAGAACTGAAGGCCCTCAAGGCCTATCAAGACGAAAATCTTAAGAAGGGCCTTCTACTTCCAAGGCAAGAGCAGGGATCTTCTTTGTGGAAAAGAAGGACCATTCCCTTTGACCCTGCATTGATTACAGAAACCTCAACAAGGTCACACTTAAAAACCGCAATCCTCTACCTCTGGTTCCGCAATTATTTCAAAGGCTCAGCTCTGCTACTGTATTCACTAAGCTGGATCTCCGCAGGGCTTACAACCTCATTCGCATCTGGGTGGGTGACGAGTGGAAAATGGCCTTCCGAACACGGTTCGGCCATTATGAATACCTCGTAATGCCCTTCGGGCTCTGTATTGCCCTAGCCACCTTTCAACACTTGGTGAATGATATTTTCTGGGACTATTTAGACCAATTCATCATCATCTACTTGGACGATATTCTTATTTTCTCTGCCACAATGGAAGAGGCACGTCAGGAGTGTGTTACAGCGCCTCCGAAAATATGGGCTCTACCCCAAGGCCGAAAAGTGTGCATTTGAATGCTCCAGCATTCCGTTCCTGGGCCTTATCATTTTGGTTACTGGAGTCTCTACGGACCCACAGAAGGTTTCTGCCATTTTGGATTGGCCAGCTCCAGTAGACAGGAAAGGGGTCCAGTGGTTCGTAGGCTTCGCTAACTTCTACAGGAAGTTTATAAAAGGGTTCTCTGCGGTGATCTCACCTATTACCCAGCTCACCAAACAGAATAACCATTTCCACTGGCCCCCCCGAGGCCCAAGAAGCCTTTGGGAAGCTCAAGCAGTTATTCACATCTGCACCTGTCTTGAAGCATCCGGATTCTGCCTTGCCCTACATCCTGGCGGTGGATGCTTCGGAAACTGCAGTGGAAGCAGTCCTCTCCCAGAGGCATGGCCCAAATACCTCTCTCAATCCTGTTGCTTTCTTTTCCCGCAAACTCTCTGCCCCCGAGAAAAATTATAACGTGGGGGATTGGGAACTCCTAGCCATCAAGTCCGCCTTGAAAGAGTGGCGGTATCTATTGGAAGGAGCTGCACATCCTGTTATGGTCTTCACCGACCACAAAAATTTGGAATACTTACATACAGCCAAAAGACTGAAACCCCGTCAGGCACGTTGGGCTTTATTCTTTTCCTGTTTTCAACTACATATTACCTACAGGCCCTGGTCGAAGAGTGTAAAGCCAGACGCCTTGGCTCGGATGTTCTGCAAACCAGGAGGTTCCGCACCACCAGACACCATCCTTTGTTCCCGACACTTCCTGCTGACCCAAGAAAACTTACTGTCTTTGATCAGGCAATCTCTGGCCAAATCCACTATGTCTCCGGATCCTAGGCTGACAATGAACGATGGGTTGTGGTGGTTCCTTAACAAAATATATATCCCAAAGGAACTACGTCTCACAGTGCTGGAACTTAGCCATGACCACAAGCTGGTGGGACATTTTGGAGGTCGAAGACTGTGGAGCTGCTCCTTTGGTAGCCTTCCGCTGACCAGGACTGCACAAAATATGTCAGCGATTGTACAGTCTGCGCTCAAAACAAAACCAGGTGGGCTAAAGCTTGGGGTCTGTTAAACCCGCTCCCTATCCCAGACAGCCCATGGTCTCATATCTCGATGGACTTTATAGTAGAGCTAAATCCATCTGAAAGGTTCAATTCCATCTTCGTAATTGTGGACCGCCTGACCAAAATGGCGCACTTCTTTCCCATGAAAGGCATCCCTTTCGAAACCGCAGAGACTTTCATTAAAGAAGTGGTTCGACTTCACGGGATTCCTGTTAACATAATTTTGGATCGTGGGGTGCAGTTCACGTCCCGGGTCTGGAAAGCCTTGTGTACGGCGTTGGGAATCGAATTGGCATCCTCATCGGCCTGTCAGCCCCAAACAAATGGCAAAATGGAAAGGACTAACCAGATCTTAGAACAGTACCTCTGCTGTTACTCCTCTTTTGCTCAGGACGACTGGGTCTCGCTACTGCCAAAAGTCAAGTTCGCCTACAACAATACCATACACTCAGCTACCAAGCAATCTCCATTTTGGGCGAATCTCGGCTACCACCCCGCGTTCATACCCAACTTAATCCTAGAAGAATGGTGCCAGCGGTGCAAAAGATGACGGAATTCCTCGAAAGGAACAACAAACTGCTACAGGAGACACTGTCTCAGGAGCACTATCAGAGGGTTTTGACAAAAGGAGATGCAGGGAACTGGACTTACAACCAGGTGACCGGGTCTGGTTGGCAACCAAGAACCTGAGACTGTCTTGCCCGTCAAAAAAGCTGGGCCCAAGATTCATTGGCCCTTTCCCCGTGAACAGAAGAATTAACAGGGTGGCGTATGAATTGGATCTTCCACCGTCCCTGCGGGTCCATCCAATGTTCCATGTCACCCTGCTGAAACCCGTGATCCAGGACCCCTTCCCTGATTAGAAGACGGCTCCACCAGAGCCGATTCTCATGGATGGTGAGGAAGAATTTGAGGCGGAAGCCATCCTCGATTGCAGAAAAAGGGGTGGTTCCACCCAGTTCTTGGTTAAATGGAAGGGGTATGGTCCTGAAGAAAGCTCATGCGAACCTGAGGACCATATTAATGCTGAAGAACTTGTTAAGTCGTTCTGGAAGAGACACCCAGATCTAAGAGCCTGTTTGGCCATCCAGAGGCTGCCCCTTGGGGGGGCAATGTAAGGAAACATCTGTGACCATTGGAATTCCTGTGCACATGTGCACACGCGTATGCTGGCACTGGCGCCAAAACAGCCATTTAAGCTGACAGCACCCTGCAACCAGTGCTCTCCATTCTACAGCATCCCAGTGTTCCATAGCGATCTGTTCTGAGCGTTCATGTTTACCTGTGACAGGGCTTGATCCCATATCTGCTTGAACTCTGCCTGCACCGACTCCCAGCTTGCCTATGACCATTCTCCTGCCTGACCCCTTTGTACTTCAGTTGCCTGCCTGTTGCTCTAGCACTCCCTGTGTGCTCTACCAGTGGTTCTGGAACCAGGGCCGCAAGAAAGGTTGCCTACTGCATAAGTCAGATTCTACCATTAGGTATGTGACACAGATCTGAAGAGCCTAGTATGGACTTTGGGGGGGACCCCCACGTCATTTTGTTTTTAAATTTTGGTGGGGGGTTCCCCTTAAAACCAATACCAGACCTGAATGGCCTGGTACGAACTTTGGGGAAGACCCCTCCGAATTTTTTATTTTGGGCGGGGTTCCCCTTTAAATACATACCAGACCTGAAGGGTCTGTTACGGACTTTGGCGGGGGGGGGGGTGGCAAACGCAATGATTTTTCAGTGATTTTATCTATATTGCCGGTAACCGGCAATACATTACAACCGCGAGTGTACAAATGTCATTGTGCTCTGGCACTGTTCTAAAAAACAATCAATTTAAAAACTTTTTTTTGCATTGATACATGTCCTCTAAGGCAGGACCCGGGTCTCCATACACTTTTTAGGGCAATAGCTTGCATAAAAGCCTTTAAAATTAGCACTTTTGATTTTTCATGTTTGAGTCTCATTGATTTTAACGGCATTCGCGTGTTCGCACTAATTTTTTGCCTGTTCGCAAGTTCTGGTGTGAACCAAACCGGGGGGTGCTCGGCCCATCCCTACAAAAGAAATAAAAACCATGTTAGAGTTGGACGTGATAGAGGAATCCCATAGTGACTGATCGAGTCCCATAGTGTAGGTCCCAAAGCCAGGTACTATCAGGTCCTGCAATGATTTCAGAAAGTTGAATAGTGTATCCAAGTTTGATTCATACCTAATGCCTCGGGTCGACTAGCTTGTAGACAGATTTGGAAGTGTCATGTACATAACGACTTTAGACATGCCTAAAGGCTATTGGCAGATACCTCTGATAGAATCAGCAAAGGAGAAGACTGCCTTCTCTACTCCCGAAGGGTCGTTTCAGTATAAACGGATGCCATTTGGTTTACATGGTGCCCCTGCATCATTCCAGAGAATGATGGACAAGTAGTTAAAACCACATTGCCCCTACGCAGCCGCCTATTTGGACAATGTTGTCATTCACAGCCCAGATTGGGAATCTCATTTGCCCCTGGTGCAAGCAGTAGTGGATTTCCTTCGGAAAGTGGGACTCACTGCCAACCCTAAAAAATGTGCCATAGGCTTGGAGGAGGCCAAATACCTTGGCTACATTATTGGTCAAAGACTGGTTAAGCTGCAGACCAACAAAATTGGGGCGATTCAAAAGTGGCCGCAACCTCTGAATAAAACACAAGTTTGGGCATTCCTGGGGATTATAAGGTATTACAGGCGTTTAATACCCAATTTTGCTACCATCGACGCCCCTCTGACGGATCTCACAAGAGGTAGAGGGTCGGTCATGGTTAAGTGGAATCCTGAGGCAGTGAAGGCATATCAGTTGTTGAAGCTAGCCCTTTGCATACAGCTGGTGCTCATGACCCCGGGTTTCACAAAGGAGATGTGGGACTAGGGGCGGTACTGTCCCAAATCAGAGATGGTAGGGAGCCCCCGATCATCTACATGGATAGAAAGCTGAACAGAGAAGCGAGAAATTATGCCATTGTTGAGAAGGAGTGCTTGGTTATCAAATGGCCTTGGAGGCCCTGAAATATTACCTGCTTGGGAGACCATTTAAGCTAGTCACCGATCATGCCCCTTTGAAATGGATGTATGATAACACGAGAAAAAACAGTCGGGTGACAAGGTGGTTCCTTGCTCTGCAGGTATTCAAGTTTACAGTAGAGCACAGAGCTGGGAAGCTCCAGAATAACGCAGATGCCCTGTCCCATGTCCACTGTCTAGTTGGGACAGTTGCTCAGCTGAAGGGGCTTGAGCAGAGAGGGGATATGTAGCAGGTGATCGATGGAAGGTACATCTCACCTTGCATGCGTTCGTTCACAACGAACTAGGGTGGAATTTGGTCCAGGTTTTGACAGTCACTTAGGTAAGGCTAATTCCGGGCCGGATTTTGTGGTACAGTGGTGTCCAGAAACAGATAGTATAAATTAACAGGAAGAGAGCAAAGAGTTGCTCAGGCCTGAGACTCGGATGGCATTCAGCGTGAAAGAGAGCTGACACTTTGAGAGTGTAATGGACTAAGATAAAAGGTTTGCGCTGTTTTTTTGGGTGTCTGGGAGAAGCCCTACACTGCTCAAATAGGAATGCTGATTCTTCAGTTAGAGCCTGGATGGCAAGGATTTGTTTTCTGTTTTATTTATTTTGAATGTAACCTTTTAACAATAAACCTGGCTGAAAGCCACCAAATTTTAAAGAACCTGCCGTCTGAACTGCCTTTTTCTCAGGAATGGTGATCCCCACAAGAGCTAATCCCTCACATGTCATGGACTCGGTGGCCATCTTCCTGGAAAAAAAGAGGAGGTGATAAAAGCCCTGTTGCAGGCCAATGCAGCCCAGTGAGAGAAGAATCGCCAGTTTGTGGAGGCCCTGTTGGAGTTAAAGAAGAGGTCTACAGCTCCTCCGCTGGTGGAACAAAAAATGGTACGAACCAGCTATTACCTGCAGAAGATGACACCTGCGGATGATGTGGAGGCAACTTTTGAGAGAGTCGCAGTACGGGAAGGATGGCTAAAGGAACAATGGGCGGGACTATTAGCCCCTTTTTTGACAGGTGAACCCCAAAAAGCCTATTTTGATCTGGAACCAGATAAAGCCCAGGATTATGAGACACTAAAAGCGGAGATACTCCAACGCCTGGGTGTCACAATGGCGGTCCGGGCTCAACAGGTGTATCGGTGGTCCTACAGTACGGACAAACCACCCCGCTCCCAAATGTTCGATCTGATCCACCTCGCCAAGAAGTGGCTACAACCAGAGACTTTGCCAGGCCCTCAGATTGTATAGTGTGTGGTCATGGACCGCTATTTGCATATGCTCCCTCCTACTTGTGTCCACTGGTGTCCACAAACAGGTGGTATAAATTAACAGGAAGAGAGCAAATAGTTGCTCTGGCCTGAGACTGACACTTTGAGAGTGTAATGGACTAAGATAAAAGGTTTGCACTACTTGTGTTTTTGGGTGTCTGGAGAGAAGCCCTACACCACTCAGATAGGAATGCTGATTGTTTAGTTAGAGCCTGGATGGCAAGGATTTGTTTTCTGTTTTATTTAGTGTATTTTGAATGCAACCTTTTAACAATAAACTTGACTGCAAGCCAGATTTAAAGAACCTGTCGTCTGAACTGTCTTTTTCTCAGCAATTTTGCATAATAGTAATCTTTATATCAAATTCAAAAATAACATTACATGATAATAATCCACACTCTAATAAAATTAAAACATATATTAAATAAGTATCATAAAAATATTGTCAACACAAGATTAATATAGAATAGGGCAGTTAATAGCTCAATGCGTTTTGTGGCTTTTAGCCACTCCTCAGGAGCAAGCTCGGGGTATATATCTATAATGAAAAGTATACATATCTAAATGATCTGGCATAGTCAAAAATGAAAAAGATTGTGGTGAAGGGACCTCCCTAATACATGTTACTTACAAAAACATCTCTGTGCTGATGGTATGGTATTGGTATTGGGGATTGTAAGCCGCCCGAGGACATCATCTCCGGGAACTGTGGCAGGTGTGCATAGCAACAACAGCCAACACAAACAGCATCCAAAGTGGATAGGTGTCCATGGAGTAATCCTGGTGTATGAGCAGGATAATTAAACCATGTGAGACCTCGGTGAAAGATTTTGTACGGGTTGAAAATCATAATGGACAATGTAACTCATGTATACTCAAATATAACATATAATATATAACATGATAATAATTCACAATCCAATAAAATGTCATATATATATATATATATATATATATATATATATATATATATATATATATATACACATACACATATTACAAAAGAATACCTATATGGCCTATGACCTTACTAATTCCTGTCATTGTTGGTAAAGAATATTGGGCATGATGACGAGAATTTCATCTAAAATTATATAAACATATATTAAATAATCTTGCCAACACATGATTAATATAGAATACGGCAGCTTTAGCCACTTCTCAGGAGTAAGCCCGTGGTATATATATATATATATGTATATGAACCTATAAATATTTTATTCATATTCACCAATTCATTCATTTGCTACCTGTGCTTCATATAAAGTGCCACTGTCTCGCTTGTTCTTCTATATTGATAGGGATGGAGGCATAGCACCTTATTAGGCCATTGCTTCATTTAAAGTCCCAAAACCCCTCCTTTTGTAGTATGTGAAAGATAAACTGTCATCTGAGGAAATTGCTTTAAAACTGGCATGCAGCTTACATCTTGAATACTGATGGTGGCCAAACACGGTGTCAGTATTATTATTATTATTATACAGGATTTATATAGCGCCAACAGTTTGCGCAGCGCTTTACAACATGGGGGCAGACAGTACAATTACAATACAATACAATACAATTACAATACAAATCAATACTATACAAACAATACAGGAGGAATCAGAGAGCCCTGCTCGCTAGAGCTTACAATCTAGAAAGGCGGGTTAAGAGGGACAAAAGGTAATAACTGTGGGGGATGAGCTGATGGAGAAAATGAGAATACAGTTGTTAGGTGTGGATAGGATAGTCTTCTCTGAAGAGAAGGGTTTTTAGGGATTGTCTAAAAGCTAATAGAGTAAAAGATAATCGGACAGTTTGAGGTAAGGCGTTCCATAGGATTGGAGAGGCTCTGGAAAAGTCCTGGAGGCGAGCATGGGAGGAGGTGATGAGGGAGCTAGAGAGCAGGAGATCTTGAGAGGAACGAAGAGAACGAATAGTTTGGTATTTAGAGACCAGGTTAATGATGTAGCTGGGGGCTAAGTTGTGGATGGCTTTGTAAGTAGTTGTTAGTATTTTGAATTTAATTTGTTGGGTGAGTGGAAGCCAGTTGAGGGATTGACAGAGAGGAGTAGCAGACACAGAGCGATTGGTAAGGTGGATAAGTCTACCAGCAGTATTCATGATGGATTGGAAGGGGGATAGCCTATGTAGAGGTAAGCCAATGAGAAGGGAGTTGCAGTAGTCGAGACAAGAGATAACCAGGGAGTGGATTAAGAGCTTTGTTGTGTCCTTGGTTATAAATGGGCGTATTTTGGAGATGTTGCGGAGGTTGAGGTGGCAAGATTTGGACAGTGATTGGATGTGGGGCTTAAAGGAGAGTTCAGAGTCCAGAACTACACCTAGGACCTTGGCATGCAGGGATGGGCTTATAGTTGTGCCATTGATTTTGACAGAGAGATCAGGGGAAGGGGCATATGGAGGGGGAAAAATTATAAGTTCGGTTTTGGATAGATTGAGTTTGAGGAAGTGGTGTGACATCCAGGCTGATATATCTGTTAGTAAATTAGTGATACGTGAGGAGACGGCGGGAGTGATCTGTGGGCTAGAGAAATAGATTTGGGTGTCGTGAGCATAGAGGTGGTATTGGAAGCCATGGGAGGCTATCAACTGACCCAGGAAGGAGGTGTAGATTAAGAATAGGAGCGGTCCAAGGACAGAACCTTGGGGGACCCCAACAGAGAAAGGAAGCGGAGAGGTGGAAGTTGAATTGTAAGTAACACTAAAGGTGTGGTTGGATAAGTAGGAGGAGAACCAGCGAAGAGTACAATCACGGAGACCAAAAGTGTGGAGTTTTTTGAGGAGGAGGGGGTGGTCAACAGTATCAAAGGCAGCAGAGAGGTCCAGGAGTAGGAGTACAGAAAAATGTCCATTGGTTTTGGCCATTAGTAGATCATTTGTTAGTTTTAGGAGAGCAGTTTCTGTGGAGTATTGAGGACGAAAACCAGACTGAAGGGGATCAAGAAGGCCATTATCATCAAGGTGGTCGCAAAGTTGGTTGTAGACCAGACGTTCAAGGATGGGGCAGAAGTTGTCAAGATTGGATGGGTTCAGGGGGGGGGCTTTTTAAGTATGGGGCTAACTAATGTATGTTTTAGAGAGTTGGGAAAGATGCCAGAAGAGAGGGAGAGATTGAAGATGTGGGTTAGAGAGAGTAGAATAGAGCCAGAGGGTGAACGTAGCATTTGCGAGGGAATAGGATCCAGAGGGCAGGTGGTGAGATGGACATTGGCAAGTAGTTTAGCAACCTCGTCTATAGTGGTGGGGTTGAGAGAGGGAAGTAATGATTGAACCTGTGGGTATGAAGTGTAAAGCGTAGAGGGTATCTGAACAGCAGAGATCTCCTTGTGAATTGTATCAATCTTCAGTTTGAAGTGATTGGAGATCTCTTGGGCAGTGAGTGAGTTGGTGGGTGGAGGCAATGGAGGACGAAGTAGAGAGTTGAAGGTAGAGAAGAGTTGACAGGGGCGGGATGATACGTTTCTAAGGAGGGTGATAAAATAGGTCTGCTTGGCAGGGAGGAGGCTGGAATTGTATTTTTGGAGGGCAGTTTTGTATTGGTTGAAGTCTTTCTGAGACTTAGTCTTACGCCACAGGCGCTCCTGAGCATGGCTGTGTTTTTTCAGACTTCTAGTAATATCTGTTTGCCAAGGTTGAAGGGGTCGGGGCCTGATTCTTTGGGTAGTAAGGGGGGCCAGTGGGTCCATTGAGGCTAGAAGTGAAGTGTTGTAGACAGAAGTGGCTAGTTCAGTGCAGGATAGGGGTGAGATTTTGTCATATAGGTAATCAGTAGCAGAGTAGAGAATAGAAGGGTTGAGATGACGTAGGTTTCTGCGGGTAACTTTTAGGCGGTTGGATGGAGAGGAGGTGGAGGAGAGGGAGAGAGGGAAGCTAATAAGGTAGTGATCTGAGAGAGGGAATGGATAGCTGGAGAGGTTGCATGGAGTGCATAGGTGGGAGAAAACTAGCTCAAGGGTATTGCCTTCAGAGTGAGTAGGGGCATGTATCCATTGCTTCAGGTCAAAGGAGGAGGTTAGACTGAGAAGTTTGGAAGTAGCAGGAGTGTTAGCATTAATAGGGATGTTGAAGTCACCAAGAATGATTGTGGGGATTTTAGAAGAGAGAAAGTAGGGTAGCCAGGCAGAGAAGTCATCAAGAAAGGTTGATATCGGTCCAGGAGGCCGGTAGATCACAGCAATCTTTAGAGACACTGGAGAGAAAAGATGAATGCAATGTGCTTCAAAAGAGGAGAGTGACAGAGAAGGAGGTGGGTGAAGTACCTGAAAGGTGCTAATGGGGGCTAGAAGGATACCAACACCACCTCCCTTACGTCCACTGGATCTGGGGGAGTGTGTCCAGAGAAGCCCACCATGGGATAGAGCAGCAGAGGACGCAGTGTCGGATTCATGAAGCCAGGTTTCGGTAATGGCGAGTAGATTAAATGAGTTAGCAATAAAAAGGTCATGGAGAGAAGTGAGTTTGTTACAGACAGAGCGGGAATTCCAAAGGCCACAAGAGAAAGAGAGTCTGGTCTTGGGAAGAAGAGAAATGGGCACTAAATTGTGCAGATTGCGGCTACTGCCAGGGGGTGTGGGGTGATGGGTGAGTTGAGTGCAGTTAAATGATGGAGGCCCAGGGTTTGGGGATATATCATATATAACACTGAACGATCAGTGGTATTGAACATTGATTGAGTGAGACAAAAATGGCATGACCGAGTAATGAGCGAAAGATTAATAGTACAAGTTTGTTGTTTTTTTCACACCCCAAGCAATTCCCACAATTCACCATTTCTGATCACATGTGAGCACATAGGGTGACTTGTGCTATAATATGATCGATTTGATATGATCAATATACTTACAGAACAATGGACACTTGGGGTTCACATGTATGGAATCAAATTCAATCAAAATTATGTTTGCTGTGCAATCGATTTTTTGCTCAAATTTAGATTGATTTAGATCAATGATTCTCAAACTGTGTGCCGCGGCACACTAGTGTGCCCTGTGAAATTTGCAGGTGTGCAGTGGGAGTTTTGAAAAATATTTAAAATTGCTAGTGTTTTGAAACCTCAAACATATAAAAAAATTAAATGGTAAATCAATGTTGCAAAAGTTAAAAAAGCAACATATACAGTCAGGTCCATAAATATTGGGACATCGACACAATTTTAATATTTTTAGCTCTATACACCACCACAATGGATTTGAAATTAAATGAACAAGGTGTGCTTTAACTGCAGACTTTCAGCTTTAATTTGAGGGTATTTACTTCCAAATCAGGTGAACGGTGTAGGAATTACAATAGTTTGTATATGTGCCTCCCACTTTTTAAGGGACCAAAAGTAATGGGATAATTGGCTGCTCAGCTGTTCCATGGCCAGGTGTGTGTTGTTCCCTCATTATCCCATTTACAACATTAAGGATGTGGCAAGTGGACTAAACCTTCATTTATGGGAGTTTAATTTCGACTTTCAGACGTCAATTTCGTGTGGAACAAGTAAATTAAAGTTTAGGTAACACCACCACATATCTCGATTTTTATAATTTTAACACAGCTACAGGGTTATAAATACCTGGACTGACATATACAACGAAAAAATTGAAAACGTTGTAACTAAATGGTAAATTAAAAAAATATACAAACTCCAAAGTTTTGTGATCGTTAAAATTTATAAAAAGTTTTGAGGGTGACGTGTGGACGTTTAAAGTGTCCCGTGTGATCACACGGCGCCGTGTGTCAAACTCTTAGTAACTAGATTTAGTTAGA
>BLSH010187267.1:499619-512510 GCA_018402905.1 Glandirana rugosa | reverse complement strand
AAAGTACAAAGAAGATTACAATCTCTTCAATCTGATTTGCTCTCGAAAACAGGCACATCTTTCACGTTAAATTTAAAATTAAATATATATGTAAAAATAAATAAGTTCTTCACCACAAAAATTGTTAAATCTTTTCAGGTGTGCTGTGAAAATTTTTAGATCTTTTTGGTGTGCCGCAAGACAAAAAAGTTTGAGAAACACCGATTTAGGGTCCTTTCACACATACGGACCGATCATTTCATCCGTTCAGTCACGTCAAAACGGATGAAGTATTCATCCATTTTTTCATCCGTTTTTTTCATCCATGGTCATCAGGTTTTTTTTTACATCCACTACCAATGCAAAAATGGACGAAAAAACTGACCATTCATCAGTTTACATCCATTTTTGGTCCGATCCGTTTTTTTGACGGATGAAAAATAGGGCTTTAATCTGTTAAAAAAAAACGGATGTTGACAGAAGCAGATGAAAACAGGTGCAAATGGATGATCATCCATTGTCACCCGTTTTTCCATAGAGATGCATTGATGTCCGTTTTTCATCCGTGAACGGATGAATGAAAAACGGACAATAGGTCCATATGTGTGAAAGCACCCTTAGATTGATTGTTTAATAGCACCATGTATGGTCCACAATAACATTTTTCGATACAGCTCATTAGCGTTGGTTTATTTCACAGACACTGACAAAATGTCATTCTATTGTGGATTATTCTCTTTGGCACACTTTTGCAACCGAAACTTTTACAATATCCATTTAGAAACAAAGTATAAAGGTACAGCATGACTGTAGAGTTAACCTTGTCATAGGTCATAGGTAAAGCTACCCCTCCTACTGTAAGACTGAAAAATGTATCATAGTGGTCCACAGTATGTTGCAGCAATCACCCTCTTCACAGTCTATCTGTAAATTTACTTTTCACAGCTTTTTTCTTCTTTGGGGTAGTGCAAATTTTCAGGCCTGTCAAAGGATGCGTCATCATGCCAACATCACTGACTTTAAATAGGTTAGCACAAATGGTTTAAATTCAGTGAGGAAAGCCTGATACCAAGGCTCAGCAAGAGTCACTGCGCTCTGTAAAAAGATGTCCACAAGTTTAAATAGGTTCAAGTGTAAGCAACCTATAACAATAATTTTCTATTACTCGATCCCTTTTGGTCTTTTAAATATACAACTGAAAGTATTTTATCATATCGGTTCAAAAAAAAAAAAATAGTAATAGCATCCAGCCTAAAATCTTGTGCGCTAACTTCCTGTGCTTTCTGCCACTGGACTGTTATCAGTTAGCATTGTCCTCTGCTATTACCATCAACTACAACACGCTTCCCCCCTCTTCATGGAGAAAAGAGGGAGGTGTTATGTAGTCCTAATGGAGTCCATATACGGTGCGCTGAAACTGAACTATCCATGTCAGGTTTAACAAAACAATTAAATCAGACATAGAGCGAGGGAGGCAAAAATGGCATGGCCAAGCGGTGGGAGACAGATAATGACGGTTTCAATTCATCTTCGATCGGTTGTGGTGGAAAATAATAGATCATACAGGCTCGATTGTTGGTGTTTTTTGTGTCCTTGTGAAGTCACTGATCGGCACGGTACAGTCTATTATTTCTGGCACAACTGATCAATGTGGGTCGATTAAAACCAACACTATTTGCCATTCATATCAGCCCAGGTCACACCATTTTTGTCTTGCTCGACTGATGTTCAGTTCAATCATTATGTCAAATCGCCATTAATTGTTCAATTTTATCATACTGTGTATGGCCACTATAACACAGTGCTATGTAGTCCTAACACAGTCCCTGTTCTACAGTAATAATTGTGTTCGGTACAGTGTTCACCCTAGGACAGGAAGTAAATAAACGGCAGCATTAACCAGTTAAGATAAAGGAAACAAAAGTTTGAAAAAAAGAAAACTAATGCAATCACCACATCTAAGGTCCCCTAAGCTGCAATACTATTAATTGTTTTTCTAGGGTTTAGATATGCTTCAATTATCATATGCATTTGGTATAAGACATGAACTAATAGAAAATTACTTTTAGTATGAATATTTCTTCAAAATAAATCAACAAAAAGTTATTTAAAGTGGTATTTAACCCAAAAGCAAACAGTTATTTTGGCTGCATTAGATGCCTTTTATAAGCTTGCTTTCTTCTATTTACATTTGGTGATCTGGCCATTAAATCTGTTGCTCTCTTGCAGATTGTATCAATTACAAGATTGAGACAAACCATTTAATAGGGTGCTTTCAATGATCAGCTTTTATTTATGCATGTAAAACCTTCATCCCAAAAGGAAATTTAAATCTGTTAGTACATCTAGCACTCCCCTTCTCCCAGACTGACAATGCTGCTGTCCAAAGGTGCCTCCTATGCTCATTCATCCAGATTGGGGGGACTCTAAGGTCTCTTGCACACTGCAGCTTAAAAATGCTCAGTACAGCTTATTTTTTTACTGAGCTAAAATACAGCCCATTCATTGTAATGTGCCTATGCACACAGGTGCTTAAACACGTGTTGTGTGTTCTTCAGTAAAAAAAAAATTAGAAAAATCTGCATTTTTGGTCAGTAATTTAAACCCCATGCACGCATATGCACGTGTTTGCACGCGAATGGCCATAACATATTGCAAACATGAGAATAAATTTGCGTGATTTGCGCTCAAAAATGTGCATATGTGCGACCGTATATGTGCAAGAATACGCGCAAATACATACAAAAAAAAACGACTGAAAAGGTAGATGCTCACATAGGAGTATCGTGTGCCAGAGGCCTCAAGGCTCGTACACACTATAAGAAAATTGGGCAAACATTTTCGTTTAAGGAACTTTTGCATGATTTTCTGATGTGTACGCAACTTTCGACAGCCAATGCTGACCTTCCGAATGAAAATTTTCAAAGGGACAAGCTCCAAAATTTTTCTCGTACAGCAACAGAAAGAACAATTTTTGTTTAATGTGTACCATTTTTGTACAAGAAAAATCAGAAACAAAAGACTTTGCATGATCAGAAACAATAAACAATAAAAATAAGTCTTTGTCGTACAAGAATTTTCAAACATTATTTCCTTCCTCGTTTCCGACTTGCTGTGAAACAACAAGGAAAATTGGATCAATTTTCTTATAGTGTGTACCCCACTTAATACAGAAGGTATGTTAATGGCTAGAACACCAGGTGAAAACAGAGGGAAAAATCCTTAAAAAGAAAACTAATAGTTACCACATCTAACGATTGGTAATCTGCAATATATTACATTGTTGGTTTTGGGTTTAATACTGCTTTAATCTATAACAAGTTTTATATTTACATTTACTCATGCAACCATACTTATAGAATGGCAGTAAGATAAATAAATGCAAATATCAAGGTGTTATGATAACTGATCTGAAATAACTGAAACAATGATTATTTTGCAATGAAGGAATACTAAATATTTTCTCACCTGAAAGTATATTGGGAACGCTTAAAGAAGACAGAGGGACATTTGAAGTATTCTTGGAGACACCACTATCTTTTGATCCATACAATAAAATATCTGGAGAACTTCTGTTGGTGAGGTTTTTACTATGCACCTTGATTAGTTCAGTTGTCCAGTCTGCAGACTTGCTGTTGATCCCAGATAAGCTGCTGGACATGTTCTCGCCTTCTTCACCTTCTCCTTTTTTGAAGTGCTGCAGTTGTTGATACTGGTATCCATACAGCGGCGAGCCTAAAGAATTGAAACATGAACTTGGAGACCGGATTGTTTTACCTGCAGAATGGGTTTTGACTTCCGTACTGTTTTCAGTAGTTAGGGAACTTTCTTGAGGGACTTCTGCCATGCTAGAAAGTATTTCAGCAGAATTTTCTTCAGATCTCTCCTCGGTCATATCATTTGCATCATCTATTTTATTTTCTATGTAATGCTGAGCCACAATATCTCCATCTGTGTTGTCACATGTTCTGCTAATCTCATCTGGGGAAACTGTGTCGGTTATGGAAGAGATCTCATCAATTTCCTTTGCTACTATTTGCCTATCATCTGTCCAATTGGGGATCTGTTTTTCCAGAGCGATTTCTGTTCTGACAATTTCAGGTGTTCCCCCACTAATACCATTAGAGACTATAGCTTTTTTCTCTTCTTCTTGGGGGCTGCCAGGCAGTTTTTCTTTATTAGATGGAAACTGTTCACTGACATCCCAAAATAAAGTGTGAGAGCTTGTGAGCTGTCCTTGAAACATTTTCGACAATTCTCCAGCTTCACTGCACCCTTCCTGAGAGAACTGCATCTTAATTGCCTGCTGAATGTCTGAGAGCAAATCATCTTGTTCTGTGGCTGAATGGAAGCTGTATATATCCGTGTCAGATCCCGAACTGGTCTTTTGTCCCTCCTGTGTCTCATTTGCAGCGGCTGCTGTCAAGGATCTGCAGACAAAATTATCAGCATCTGTATCAGAGAGGCCTCCTTCATCTGCTGAAATGCTAATTTCTGGAGTTTTCGTGGCAATAGAAAGGGTACTGTCCATCTCTCCGGTTTGCATATTTGGCCCCCCCAGGACATCCTCTTTTGAATCACAGGTGCCATCTCTGGACTTGGCTAGTGACTTTCTTATCCTAAGATTGGAAAATACGGATGATCTCGACTCAGACTTGCTTCTTTTCTTACCATGGTGGTCGCTGCGTTTTCCTAGGGTCCTTCTGCCTCCTTTTTTTGCATTCTCTCCATCGTCAGGCCTAGGGTCTATTCTCTCCTGCCCATCGCCAGAGGATTTCTTTAGCTTCCCATCCTGATTCCCCATCTTGATCAGAAATAGGTTTTCTCTAGCCAATCAGTCATTTCCCTAGCATATAAAGAAAGAGCTTAGAGAAAGAAAAATCTCTTCATTCTGCTGTACAGGAAGAGATGCTTTAGTCTGTTGTGTTTCTCTTCCGTCTGCTGCCTTTGTGCATAATGAGCAGCTTGCAGGCTGCTCCTCAGAGACATGCTCAGTGCTCAGCTGCACATTGCTGACAGCTTCAAGCTGAAGCTGATCCTGATGAAATTGCTGCGTGGTCCTCATCTGTGTACATCATTACAGCAGCCTCGTTCTCAGAGCATTCACATTATTTTAATGAATGAATTTTATAGAAAAATATGTTACAATCAAGATTTATAGTTACTCACAATAAATAAATGACAAAAATGCATGATAAAGCTAGAGCACTTGGAACAGGGTTAAAAATAAATTATGAAAAAGCATGAAAAATAATATACAGAATAATTTTTAACAAGTAATCTGCAATAGATGCTGAGTCATCTCAGATGTCTGCAAGTATACAGTAATTGCAGAGTTGTGCAGCCCGTATTTGAATTCAATAACAGCGAATGTGTAATTGTTTCTTTTAGTAGATTATTTGGAATGGTCAAAAGTGATAAAATCATTTGTCTTTTTCTGATTGCTAAAGGGAGGATAAAGAGAAGACAAGCCATAAGGCGGCACAGAGATTACATGCAAGTAAATCATCTATACCAACCAGCAATTAAATAAGTTGACACCAGTGAGCTGAAATCTTACAGTTTGCTATGAGTTAAATAGGCCTTCAAATGCATTATGCCAAATTATACCTGCTACAATAAAACTATACAAAAAAATGCAGTGCTATTTACAATTATCAAACATGGGAAATTCAATATAAAATGCGAAAATCAATATTAAAAAATGTATATACTGTATATACAGTATATATCTGCACCACAGATCACCAAAGGATATAAAGTAGCAGCTGTTGTTTCAAAAAACATCAATTGACACCTCCCAGCTACAGATCAATAAATAACAACGCTAACTACAACACATTTCCTCTCCATATTAATCAAATACATATATAATAACAAGTCAATCAATTTCATGAAATATGTGCATCAATACATGAAATAAATGAAAATGACTGGAATCAAAAAAGTGCAATATGAATACAAATAAATAAATTACATGCAATAAATAATATCAGTAAAACACCAATGCTGATAATGGATCAATCCATCCCCATCTTGTTCAAAGTGTCCAGTGCTTCAAAAGTGTTGTTTTACAATAAACATGTGTTATATTCAAAAGGTGTCTTGTGTTCTAAATCTTCAATATCCTAAGTGAAACATCCACCAGTCACACACAATAGCTCATCTGAACCTATGACTTCTATTCAATGGGTCCACAATGGTATATCCTCCAAGAGACCTACTCAGTATGACTCTGTTGTAATCAAAAACATATCAGTGGAGACAAGAAAGAACAATCCATATTGCATAAAACCATTTATTGGTAAAGCCACATAAAACATAGAAATGCACACTCACATAAATCAAATATTGGCAATGAACACTCAAAAATGGGGTAACTATCCACACTCCCCGCTCCCACGCATCCCCAGATATGTGCACCTCGGGACTGAATGTGACCCTCTAGCCTGGCGGGGAGCCACCATCCAAGACACCCGGTCAGTACAGATCCCGTGTGCCCCCCCCCCGGCGAGGCTAGACTTTGGATGCCCCGCACAGGAGATTGCCTCTAGTGAGAGATGTGGCGGTGGCGGGGGCCCCAGCTTACTCCCCCGTCTCCTTTTTGCTGTGTCCTGACTCCATGTGGTTCCTGGGCTTCTTGTTTTGTGTTATTTTCCCCCGGGGACCCGGCGCTGCTCCCCTCCACCGGCCTGCACCGCCGGGGGCCAGGCCGTGGACTGCACCGCCTCGGACATCACCAAAGAGAACCTGTCCCCTTACGAACCCCGGATCTTGAATTGGGTGACCACCGGCCTCGGTCCCTTTGCCGACTGGACTTGCCCCTACGAACTGGCTCTTTCCGGAGCACCCTAGTTGGAACTGCCCTTGCCTCGGTGGGGGGGCTGGTCCCCCTGCCCCCCCCTCTCCCGCACCGCGGACCGGTCTCTCCCGTGCCCCCCCACCCCCCCTGCAGTCCTCGCATCCGGATTAATGACTCCATGGAGCCTTGTCTCATGGGCCCCCGGACGGGGTGGGACGTACGGGTCTGCGGGTGCCGGGGGATAGTGAGACGGGCTTTGCGGCCTGGACTGCCTTACTCAAATCATAGTCTGCGCTGTCCATGGCTGCATATGCCCTAAAGGTTGTGATGTGTCCTTGATGGGGGGGCTCTGGGGCATCGGGGCCCTAAATTATTGTTGTGTCTGGGGATGGAACTCAAGGCGGTGGGCCTTGGTTGGGGGCCTCCCCTCCTCTCCCCCCTCCCCTGATGGTCTTGACCGTCCGGGGTATGGGGGACTGAGGGGGTAACGTGGGGACAATCCACGTACTGCGCCTGGAGTGGGCCGGGTTGGATCCAACGCGCTCTCCTCCCCTGGGGTTTGTTAATGTTAACGTTGATATTTGTCAGCCCTCTGATATGTTATGTTATGCATTACCTATGCCTTCCTACTGCCATGTTACAACGTGTTTTGCTCCTCACTGTATGCACACCACAGGCCCTGCTCAGCATCCTACTCCCAATCATCTCCCCCCTAGGGGGTACTCTCTCGCCCTCCCAGCCCACTCCCGGCACTGCACACATAGCCTATAATCTATAGTGTTCTGGTAACTAGCATTACTTATTCCTGCCTCTCCACCATGCATCTCCCCCTTCCAAGATTTTAACGAGCTAGCCTTTGGCGCTGAGCCTCCCTCTAGTACGCCAACCATCCACAGCCAACCACCCCCCACGTAGGTTGGACCCCTGATCGGGTACTGACAGTCCCTGTCAGCAGTCCCTTTTCTCTGTGATTTTTAGCGCTCATTTTCCCCCCCTCCTGATCCCCCCTCCCCCTCCAACTTTCAATTCCTCCACCCTCCCCCCCCTCCGTCTCACCTCCTTGCCTCTTCCTCCCCCCCTCCCTCTCTCCCCTCGACCCGAACCTCCCCCCCTCCCCCCCTTCCCCCCCCGGCGCTCCCCCCCCATTCGGGCCACCCTGCGGGGTGAGCCCGTGCCCATCTGCCGCTCCTGTGGGTCCCTCTCGGCCCAGGACTCCATAATGACCACTCTCACACTCACGTTGCACAATGTTAGAGGCCTAAACACCCCTGAGAAACGATCCCGACTCTTAGCTGACCTCAAGAGAAGTAGAACGAACATAGCATTTTTATAGGAGACACATTTTAGGAGTGACCACATTCCCAGACTGACCAATAGGACCTTTCCCACAGCCTACCACGGCACTTCTCCGATCTCCAAGGCTAAGGGGGTGACCATCCTGATTCACAGGTCAGTAGCTTGGTCTTTGGAGGCCGTGAAGACAGACACTCATGGCCGCTTTATCCTAGTAAGGGGCTGGATATCTGGAGTCCGGGTCACAATGGCCAACGTGTACTTCCCCAACACTGATCACTCACGGTTCCTACGGAACCTGATCCCTGAAATACTGGAATTCCAGGAAGGTACCTTAATATTCGGGGGCGACCTCAACTTCGCGTTGGACCCCCTTCTGGACGTCTCCAGGGGAGCTTCTCATCTCTCTTTTGCATGCCTGAAGAGATTGAAGTTGGACCTTCAACTTGTTCACCTCACGGAACCCTGGCGCCTGCTTCACCCGCAGGATAGGGATTACACCTTTTTCTCACCGGTCCACCATACATACTCTCGTCTAGACTACATCTTGGTGCCTCAGGCTGAACTGACTAGGGTCACCTCAGCCACCATTGATGTGATCTCTCTCTCAGACCATGCCCCAATCCATCTGACCTTACAACTCAGTACCTCGCCGAGCTCTCCGCCGGCGTGGAAGCTTAATGACTCGCTCTTGCAGTCAGAGGAAACTAAGGCAGAGGTACTGGCGGTGATCCGGGAGTACTTTGCTGTGAATACATCCTCGGTCCCTAACCCCCTGGTGGTCTGGGAGGCGCACAAGGCAGTGATCCGGGGTGTCTTATTGAGGGCCGGGGCACGCTTGAAAAGAGAACGAACCAGGCGTGTGCGTGAGTTGCTAGCGCAGGCCCAAACCTTAGAAAGGGCACACATGGCCAGCCTGGCTCGTGCAACATACCAGGAGCTTCTGAAGGTCAGGGAGGAGCTCAATACCCTGCTCTTTCATAGAACTAAACAAAGACTGATGTGGGCCCACCGCTCATTCTTTGAATTTTCTAACAAAACGAGTACTCTCCTGGCTAGAGCGCTGAGGGGCCCCCAGTCAAAAACCTCGATCTCCCATTTCAGGGGCTCTGATGGCCAAAAGCTCTCCTCCTCTGCGTCCATCGCAGAGGAGTTCTTGAGGTATTATCGGGACCTATACAACATAGAGGGACGGCCCCCGAATGCCTCACTGACTGGGGAAAGCAATCCCGAACGAGCCTACATCCTGAAATCCGGAATGCCAGCCCTCTCCTCTGAGGTGGTTGAGGCATTGGAAGATCCCATTACTACCGAGGAGCTCACCCTAGCGCTGGCTCACTCCAAACCCAAAAAAGCCCCGGGCCCAGACGGCTTCACTCCGACATATTTTAGGACCTTCTTTGATGTTCTCTCGAAGCCGTTGGTTACGGCTTGGAACTACATTACGGATGGCCATTCCTTTCCTATTGATTCATTGCGGGCCTTTGTCTTCTTGATCCCCAAGGAGGGAAAGGACCTTACAAGATGTGGCAACTACCGACCAATAGCACTCTTAAACGTGGACCTAAAGCTCTTTGCGAAGGTGCTGGCGAACCGTATTCTCCCCCACATCCCGAGCCTGATCAAGATCAGGCAGGATTTGTCCCCTTGCGGGAACCCCGGGACAACACCATCAGGGTCCTAAACCTGATCCACGCGGCCAGATCATCCAACAAACCGCTTCTCTTGCTGTCAACTGACGCAGAGAAAGCGTTTGATAGGGTTAAATGGTCGTTCCTGCGTGCCACCCTTGAACATATTGGACTTAAACCCTCTATGCTTGGTTGGATCTACTCCCTATATTCCTGCCCCTCAGCAACGATCAAGGTAAACGAAACCCGTTCCCCCTTCTTTGACATTTGCAACGGGACACGGCAGGGATGTCCCCTGTCACCCCTGGTCTTCATACTGACACTGGAGCCCCTGCTCTGCATGGTGAGGAATAACCCGGCCATCTCAGGCTTTAACAAACGCTCTGGCACCCACAAAGTGGCCGCCTTTGCGGATGATCTGATCTTCTTCCTCACCAAACCCTCCACCTCGCTGACAGCCCTGCTGTTTGCATTGCGGGAGTATGGAGAGCTGTCCTTCTATCAAATTAATCTGGCCAAGTCCACCCTACTCAACATCAGGGTGAGCGATGAGGAGCTCAGGGCGGTGACATCTGCATCCCCTATCCAACGGGCGATGGTCTCAATTCGATATCTCGGAGTAAACATCACTCCAGACCTCGCTGACCTCTATGAACACAACTTCATTCAGCTTCTAGCGCGCCTCAAATCTGATTTACTCCACTGGCACTCTCTCACGCTGTCCTGGTTCGGTCGCTGCAATGCCCTCAAAATGACAATTCTCCCACGCATCCTATACATCATGCAGGCGCTCCCGATACGCATACCTCCCATTTTCTTCAAAAAGGCAGACGCCCTAATTAGGGAATTCATTTGGTCCCACCGCAAGCCACGGATCCAACTCAAGCTCCTCCATCTCCCCAAGGGTAGAGGTGGATTAGGACTCCCGGACCTAAAGGCTTACCATAGAGCCTCCCACCTCTCCAGGGTGGTTGATTGGCACTGCCATTCGGAAGCGAAGCAGTGGGTGTCCATGGAGATGGAGGACGCCGATGACGGGGCCAAGAGCTGGCTATGGTCGTCGGAATCTCTCCCGATGGTCGTTGCCGGCCACCCCACTTTAGGCTACATGCTGAAATTGGCAAGAGATTCCTTCAAACGCTCCTCGATCTCCCCTATCCCTTCCCCACTGATCCCCCTACTGGGCAACCCGGCCTTTGAACCGGGTTCACGGGGGACGCGCTTCCAATTCCTGAAGGAGGCCAAGAAGCAATACTTCTGCTACCACCTGCAACAGGATGGGAGCTTTGCCCTCCGGTGGGACGAAGTGGGTGTGGGCTCTAAATTGGACTTTAGGAGTGGGCTGCAGTTGCGCTGCTTCCTGCGCAGGCTATCGAGGTCCCCCGGAATTCTGCGACGCTTGACTGAGTTCGAACGCATCTGCCATGCCGGGGAACCGATTCGACATACCCTGTCTTTAACATATGCCATACTGCTGGATCCGGGGAGTGACTACACACCTCCCTTCATCCAGAAGTGGGAAGCTGACTTGAACCTGCACCTTTCCGATGCACAAAAAGAAAAGATCCTACACTTCGCCCAGAAATCCTCCATGGCAATCAGAACTCAGGAGACTGGATACAAAATTCTTTCTCGCTGGTACAGAGTGCCATCGGTGATCCATCGACATCTCCCGCAGGTCACGAACACCTGCTGGAGGTGTGGGAGTGCTGAGGGTACAATGTTACACGTCTTCTGGTCTTGCTTGCATTCCTCTGAATTGGAGATCGGAGAATCTCCCGTCCAAGGCCACGTGGTTCCGCAAAATCAATGAATTACGCAACATGGAGGATCTCACGGCGACTCTATATGGCCGTGAGGAAATCTTCCGTGAGACCTGGAGACCATGGAATTACTTTGTCTTCACTGACCCCTATCTTGATGCGATGTCCTGAACCTTCTGACCATGGCCCCTAGCGGGTGCGGCTCGGGCTGGGGGCGCCGGGGGGGGAGGGTGCCCAGATCTGTGGGCTCTCTCCTTCCTCGCCCTATACCTTTCACCCAATCCCTCCCATACACCCCTCGAAGACCCCCCCTGAATTCCCACCCCCTTTACTGCTCTCCCTCCCTCCCTGAAACTACCCCCCTTTTATCCCTCTCTATTCCACCCTATCCCCCTCCCCTCTATTTTTTTTTCCTCTTTTTCCCTTCTCCCACTACCCCTCTCTATAAAAACCATGCTTAGCCACTTGCACGACCTCTCTCCAACGCCCCAGCTCTAACACAACCTACTACGTGATTCTCTTTCAGAACAGAGGGGCGTCTTTAGCTTCATTACCAGAGAGACAGTGAGCTGATTGTTTTCCTCTCGATAAATAACTGCCCCTTTTCTGCCCTGTCCCCACTACCCATTCTCTTTAAGGTTCACCAACTCAATCGTAACTTGAAAACCCCCAGCTAACTATTACGCTTACCAAGAAATGTTTTCATTCTGTAACACCACCGGTACCTTCTATTATCTTATCTGAATTTTTCCAGAACCATTGGTGTTGTTTATATGTTTATGCTGTTCTGATCAAAATAAAGGAATTACAAAAAAAAAAAATAATGGGGTAACTGAAGACGTCATCACAACGCAACACCTAGGATGGGGCTTGTCCAACGTCATTCTGTGATTGTGGAGATCAGCTCGCAGCCTGTGTGTGTTGCTGGGGCCAAGAACTCTTACGTTAGATTGCAATATTTTTGAGTGTTGGATGTAATACTTGATTTATGTGAGCACACATTTCTGTTTTTATTTCATTGTTTCATAGTGACAAAGGGAATGTGCAAAAAAAGATAAAGGAAGAGTAAGGCAAAAAGAGCAGAGAGAAATGTGCAGCCCATTTATTGTAGATTTATACTACCTCTAGCGTATCACGTGGTTCCAGATATATATTCACACAAGGAGTCCCAGGTCTTCTCAAACAGTTTAACTTTAACATTTAGGATAGCTGAGAGATGTTCTTAACCATGATCCAGGACAGCTTAGCCTTCACCAGTTCAATTGGAATTGTAGGCGACTTCCAAGATCTGGCAATGGAGATTCTTGCCACCACAAAATGACCCTGTGTCCTCCTCTAATTAGCGTAAGTAAAAACACCACCGTTCTTAGAGGTAACGGTCTAGAACCTTCAGCGGATGTTAAGGTTAACTTGACCACTTCCG
>BLSH010187267.1:480282-490935 GCA_018402905.1 Glandirana rugosa | reverse complement strand
CAGCGGTATGTGAAATCTCTAATTTCTGCTATCTGTCCTCAGAGCAACAGCACAGACAGCAGTAGTAAAGTAATCTATCTCAGGATGCAGGATCAGGTCTTAAAATGTCTCAAATCTGTCCCTCAAGCTTTCAGCTTCCTTTCCCTACACTAACCCAAGGAGCATGTGACTGCAGCACTGTGACTCCAGCTTATAAAGAGGCTGGGTCACATGATGCACTGGCCAATTACAGCCATGCCATTAGTAGGCATGGCTGTGATGGCTTCTAAGGGCAAACCAGTGAAACGCTTGTTGATTGGCTGCCCTGCAGCTTCTCAACACGTGGAGTAAAATAGCAGAACCCCGGACCGAACCCGAACGATTTTTGAAATGTCCGGGTCCGGGTCCGTGCCACGGACACCCGAAAGTTCGGTACGGACCCGAACGTTACAGTCCGGGTTCGCTCAACACTAATTAAGGCTATCCACAGAGTCATATGTACATCATTTCCAATCCATATGAGGAGTTGGTTAAAGTAATGAAGGATTACTGCTCAGATAGTCAGGCGAGGTTATTCTCGGTGATGGCCTTTTTGGTTGAAACCATACAGGTGATAGTTGGTGACTATCAGAGGTTGGTTTTGGTTCTGGCTGCAGACATAATTTTCTCTTTGAGTTTATAAAAATGCGGCATGACTATTAAATCTCTTGGTAGTCCATCGGATCTGGGCGCGGTCAGGGCACGACCCTATCTACCTCCGTCTAGTGGGGTGAGACGTCAGGTATCAGGTCTTTCATCAGCATGTGTACTGCCTCCTCTAGATCCTGATTTCCAGGAGTCCTTTTATGCAGACATTGTACCTCCTCTACCTATTCTCCAAATCTTCCATTATAGCATTTGCTTGTTCCAGTTGAGATTATAAATAGATGATTATTTTGGAATTTTAAATCACTCTCTGTATAGTACCATCCATCTTGGATTCTATAGTGTTCAGTCCTTCACTTATATTGTGCAAGTCACTTTTCAGATCTGGGGTTATGAGCATAGGAACATGCTTTGGAAAGTTGTAAAAGAGCTGCATCTTGCTCTATGAGCACTACATCTCGTGAGTAAGTAGAAGGATGCACAGTAGATTGGTCAAGGGCTGGATTGACCTAAAGTGGTTTTATAGGCTGAAGATTTTTTTTACCTTCATGCAGGAAATTGGTCACAGCTGACAGGGGAAAAGGCAGATGTATTAAATCATTTTTTTCTCTTCAGTTTTTACAGATACAAATAATGGGTTAGATAGTAGTAATGATAATTTTTATGATGTTTCACTGAATGTACCTCTGTGGTTGATTGAAAAAACAGATCATAGAAACTTAATATAAAAAATTCACCAGGTCCAGATGGTTTACACCTGCAAGTCCTTAGGGAATTTAGCTCTGTTATAACCAAGATGTTATTTCTAATTTTAAAGACACTTTACTGACTGCCAATATGGTACCAATTTACAAAAGGGATAGAGATGAATGCCAGGAAACTACAGACCAGTCAGCCAACCTTCAAAATATGCATTGTGTTTGAGGGAATGGTAATGGGCTGTACAGGAATTTGTCTGAGATAAAGGTATCATAAGTGACAACCAGCATGAATTTTTTCTTTACAGACCAGTGTTATCTTATCTTATTCTAAAGATTGTCTAAAAGTGTAAGTGGTGTGCCTCAGGGTTCTGTCTTTGGGCCAATGCTGTTCAATTTCTTTATTAATGATACAGTATAGGTTTCAATCAAAAGGTCAATTTCTGTGTTTACTAATGATACCATATTATGCAGAGAAATAACTTTCTGCAATCATATCCTGAGCCAAAGCCCTTGACAAAATAGGGGATTGGGCTGCCACATGGCAAATGAGGTTTAATATTGAGGAATGTAAATGTATGCCTTGTCTAAAGTCCCTTGGCATGCTCAGTGCACAAAACAGTAAAATTGAAATGTTGTCTAAAAGTCCAGGTAGATAACAAACCCCACACCACTCCACCCCCCATGGATGATGGTAAGGAAGGCAGTGCCCCCCCCCCCCCGCGGGAGACTGATGGACTATCAGGGGGGAGGAGGAGAATCAGGAACACAATAGTGAATATTAATTTGCTATTGTCACACAACTGGGTGGGCTCAGGGTGCAGTGCTGAAAAAAAACAAAAAAAACCCCCATTGGAATCCATGCATCCGGCGCCCTGCATGTAGATTAGGGGCTGGGCGCATGGATTAGGGGGGCGGCGCCCCTGCGCCCCTAATGGACGGGCCGCCACTGCATAACATTGTATACAGAGCACTCTCCTTCCCACCATAGGGATCCTCTATCCAGGAAAGGTACAATTGCAATGAAGCAAAGGAAGAAAGGAATTGGGACTTTATATGGAGCATGTGATGGATGACAAGTAGATTGATGGATAATTAAAATTGAGTTTATTAATTAGTACTTACTAGGATAAATACTTAGGACAAGTAATTTGGATGTTAATCATGACATGAATAGACAAGGTGATCATCATAAATATAGGTAAACATTGCATGGTAGATTGCTCCCATCCATCAAATTCATATATATACAATAGTGCACATGAATGTATAATCTGCATGGTCAATGACCTCACTGTTCCCTTAAGGGTAATCTAGGTAGATTGTATCTAAGCCACATAAGAGATGTAAAACACTGCAGTTGATAGGTGCTCGTCAGGAGCAAATGCATGGTGTATCTGCAACAAAAAATTATTATGAATGGTCTAACAATAAATACCATACAGAAAGTAGGGGTAGGTAAACCCCCCAGAATAAACTATGGTGACAACTTACAACGTTCGTGCACTGGTGGTAAGGTGCTATGACACACAACACAGTTTACATTGGTTCAATACAAAAGTTACAAAACGGAACCTGTTTATGCCATGGCTGTAAATATGGACCTGATGGCTGTATATAGGGTCCAAAGGGCAGATATAAGGTGGTATCAGTTTAATAAATGTCTAACGATAAGATGGAGGGCAGCAAGGGGTGGGGCTTATAATCCACTAGGGTAAAATAAGGTAATCTCAAAAGAAGCGGGTCCTAGAGAATCAAACCTATATGTTGATATGGGAAAGGGGGGGAGGGGAATGGGTGAAGCAGGGGGGAAAAAAGTGGGGGGGGTGTAAAGGGACATGGTTGTCACGTTGAATCTCCATAAAAAATATATACAAGGTAGATCCAGACCATCATCTACTCACCATGCATCCAGGGTGCTACCCTTTAAAGCGTTGGGAAAAAGGTCCAAAGTCAATTGTGGTCCCAGATTTTGTCCCTCAGTGAAATAGAGCCGGGGGGATCTACCACCGATCTCAACCCTCTCAAAGAGATGAGAGGGGCCCCCTATACCTATAGGAATACAGATCATGCTAAAAGTCAGTGATCTGTGCAATCACGGTAGGAGTATGGTTGTAAGGTGGATGCAGAGAAGGACCAGGAACGAGGGGGGGGGAGAAAGTGAGAGAAGGGGGGGAGAGGGAGGGATAAGGAAGAGGAAAGGAAGGAATGGAAAGGGATAAGAAAGGCATAGATGTACATTATAAAGTAAGCAGGGTCAGATCAAAAATCAGCATCACAGGAAAAGATTGCAGCAGAGTGTGGAGTGTGGTCCTGAAGCCTACCCTGTGGGCTGCCACCTCACGAATCGTCATCTGCCTTGGCAGTGCCATAAAATGCACTGGTCCCAGGGACTATATATGGCGCCGGACGCATGTGCCTGCGCACTCACAGCGCCGCACAAGCAATGCATCATCATGGACGCACCTGCACAGTGGGGACCCGGACGTGGAGTAGCACGGCTGAGACGTAGGACCGGCAGTCACGCCGGCCCTCCTAAAATGTAGGAGGTATAATAACCCCTAGTGCTCCAGATGTGAATGTGGTACCGGAACTCAATGATCTAAAAAGGGAGGATGGAAAATTCAGAGTGACAAGAAAAAAACATAAGCAGTAAATATAAATGCCTGGGGCACAGGCCCCCCTAGTGATAAGTAATGGAATTAAACTTATTAAATAGGTGAGTGGGTGGCATTCTTAAGTTTACACTGGGGAAATATGGATAATAAAACTATGGCAATCCTAAATGTACATAAGAGAACTATGGATAATATACAGTCACCATCGCCCATTACATATTAGCATACTTATAGCAATCACAATCAGTTGTATTGTTAAGAAACACACTGAATGATGTTACTAAATGCATCCAAGGCCCATAAAAGTAACCTCAGACTCATTCATGGGTCCAAGGTCCCCCTGTTGTCCTATTGCCCTTCATAGGTAGAATGATGGTGTTACCCATGTCCTTCCCAGGTGCCGGAAGTGAAACCTTCCAGAAATCGTCGAAAACTCATCAAACTGCTAAGGCCCGGCGGCATAGTGGCCCTAATGGTCACTATCCACCGGGTCTCCCTCTGTAGGAGGGTCTTATCCCAATCCCCACCCTGATTGTTGGGATGGATGCGATCCAGAACTAAGAACTAGACTCCTGGGAAGGACTTGTTATACATGTCCCTTACATGTCTACCTAAGGGGAGATCAGGATTGCATGTTTTCATGCTTGTAATATGTCTGGAGGCTCTTTTATAAAATGGTTGTGTGGTTTTGCCCACATAGAAACTGCCACATGCGCAGGTGAGTAGATATACCACCCCCATAGTGGTACAGTTCGCAAAATGTGATGGCTTATACATCTGTCCATTTGGCAGTTTGGTATTGGCGTTGATATTCATGTAGTGGCAAATTTTACAACCAACACATCTAAAAGTTCCCCTCCGTTTACAGGGGTCACCTCTTAATTCACCCATATATTCACTGTGGATGAAATAGTCTTGCAGTGAACGGGATCTGCGGAAGGCGATAGGGGTTTTTTTTGGCAACAGGAGGGTAAGTGCAGGATCCATCAGTAAAATGTGCCAAAATTTTGAGAGAATTTTTCGAATTTTTCCATGTTGCCTGGTATATTTGGTGATAATTCTGGTCTGGTTAGTGAAAGTGTTCGAGGGTTTGTCTTTGTCTTGAATGGTAGTCTCCCCAAAGAGTAGTTGTTTTCTGTTTTTTGTCCATGCTCTTTTGTAAGCCTTTTTCAGACATGTATTAGAGTAACCTCTTAGGAGTAGTCTACATCTAAGATTGCTAGCTTCTATACGAAAGGACTCATCGGTTGAGCAATTTTTGCGAAGACGCAGATATTGTCCATACGGGATGGACCTAATTAAAGTTGATGGGTGGGAACTCATAGCATGAAGAATTGTATTCCCTGCTGTTTCCTTATGATATAGGGTACTCCCAAGTCTGCCTGTATTGTCTTTCAGGATGGTTACATCAAGAAAGTTGAGTTTAAAAAGGTCGGCAGTCATAATAAATTTTAAGTTGAAAAAGTTAGTGTTCATGGCATCGAGGCAATGATTGAGGGATTCCCTAGAGCCACTTCACACCAGGAAGATGTCATCTATGAATCTGTACCAGACCAAAATGCATTCGGTCAGATCCATAAATTTCTCATCGGCTAGGAAACGGCTTTCCCATTCCCCCAGGTACAGGTTGGCATAGGAGGGGGCACAACAGGTCCCCATAGCCACCCCCTGTACCTGGAGGAAAGGGGAGCCTTCAAATGTAAAGAAATTTTGTGTCAATATAAACTGAAGAGAAGAATAAATAAAGTTGTGAAGTTTCTTGTCGTCCCTGTGGGACTGAGACAGGAAATGTCTGACGGCTTGTATTCCAGGAGGTGGGCAGTGTCCCTGATATAGGAAGGGAGGTTGGGAACCAGTGGACGCAGTTGTTCGTCAAGATATCTGCTCAGATTTTCCATGATGCTGCCTCGACCCGACACAATTGGTCTGCCTGGGGGCTCCTTAGGATGCTTGTGAATCTTGGGGAGACTATAAAAAGTAGGGACTTTCGGAAATTTAGTTCATATAAAGTCCCAGGTGTGTTTATCAATGATATTACTCAAATATGCTGTATCTACCAATATGTGGAATTCTTTATAAACACGTAATTAAAATTATAGACATAAGCGTACACAAATGGACAAAGATATACCTACCCAGAGAGCATATGGTCGTAGCAAAGCTACATGCCAGGTATCTAGCCAAGGAAACCCCAAAGGGAAACCAAACGGCTGCACAATAGATAAACTCACCCAAGTGGGAAAAGGCAGTATATCTAGAAAAACAAACATGGACAGAAAGTCCAAAGGTGTAACAACTGGCCATAGTGACCCAACACATAAGAAAAATATACCAAAGTGCCCAAAGAGCTAACAACAGAGAGGTCCAAGGGGGTGAGCCATAATCAGTAAAATACTTAAGATTCACCAGGTGTATGTGTACCGTCCGTCAAATAACAGCCGCAATAAGCCCTAGGTTTACTACAGATGGACAACCCTTGTTAAATATCCTGGGCCTGGTGGTAGCAGCCAATCGTGAACCTGATGGGCGGCTCATAGTATAACACACTGGGATCCAATCATCTATCTCACTTCAGAGGAGGGGGAAAAGGATGTGAGCCCAAACAAGGAGAAGTACTACATTGTAAGTGCTCGCCGCCATCACGCTGCGCACACAAATGCCGACCAACGGCGGGAAAATGAAGAGTGACGTCACTCATCGAGTGATGTGGCTCACAGAGAGCCGACAAACAGATCCAGAGGGCGAGCTGCACGTAATGGATTACAGCAACCTATCAATCAATTCAGAGCCGACTCATAGATCCACGGCGGTATAGAACCATCTAGTGGATAGGTGATGAACCAACAGTTTATACCATCTGTATTTTGGAGGATCTTATTGCTCTGTATTGATAGTTATTCATGACAACAATGTTCCCCCCTTTGTCCGATGGTTTCACCGTTAGGTGGTGTTGTTCTGTTAAATTTTTAAGTGCCTTTCTTTTATTCCTTGATAGGTTCTCTTCAGTAGGACCTTTTTTGAGTTTGTTTAACTCTCGTCCAAATATAAAACAGTGCAGCGCTTAAACAAATTTCTCTCCAGTGCGTGGTCACCCAGTGTGCTTCTATATTCCAAACAGAGAAAGGTGATATAGTGCCAGATATCCTCCACCAGCCACACTAAATTCTCACCTTCCTCAATGGGCTCTCATTACAGGAGCCAAGAAGCGCATGATAGATTATTTTCCAGGGTAATCAATCCTTTCTTCTTCTCAGACCCCTTTATATACCATAACCATACTCATAGGTAAGTATCATATGTGGGAGGATCTTTGGGGTGATGGCTCCTGGTACGCTGACGAAGTTCCGGTGGGACGATACGCGTACGGAATAGGGAAGTGACGTCATCCGCAGTTGCCGCTGTCTCCATAGTGTGGACGTCTCGGACCGAGCGCCCACAGATATGTTTACATCAAATGCTTGATTTTATCGGTTGTATGTGAGTACCACATTTATTGTTCTTATTAATAAATTATGCTAGTAAGCAGTGAGCACTAGATGTGGCATTTTTGTTTCATGTTCCGGGGAGCTGAGTTACTCAATACGTATCAGGAGCCATCACCCCAAGGATCCTCCCACATATGAGAATTTAGTGTGGCTGGTGGAGGATATCTGGCACTATATCACCTTTCTCTGTTTGGAATATAGAAGCACACTGGGTGACCACGCACTGGAGAGAAATTTGTTTAAGCGCTGCACTGTTTTATATTTGGACTTTTGATTGAAGGATTTTGATGAATTACCTTTAGTGTTCAGCGGCTGTTTCATTATCTTATCTTTGTACTGCGCTGTTTGAATCCGCATATAGACTTGTTTAACTCTCGTGTTGTGAGTGTAAGAAACATCACAATGTTGGCATTTAGGTCCAGAGAGGAAAATTTACTTGAATTTTTTCTCAGTTTGGAGATACCTAGTTTGCCATTTGAGGGAGTGATCGCTGTTTCATTAATAAGGGGGAGGCCAATATCTAACTGTTCAATGTTAGAGTGCTGTTCATCGAGGAGTGAGGTTGATTCCTTGACTGCCTGTTGTTCCCTGGGAGTAAGCTCATTGTCACGTACGTAGTGGTGGAGTCTGACTTATGCAGGAGTAACCTCTCTTGTGACCCTGATTCGAAAACCCCTGGTAGAGCAGACAGGAGGCTCAGGAGTGAGGATGTCACGAGGGTTGAGCTGGTCACCGGTGACAACTGAAGAGATTCTTCCGGTCTCATGCTAGTTGACAGAATGGTGGCACAGGCTGGGTCGGCAACTGGCAGGCGGTGCAGTACAGAAGGAGCAGGCAGAAGAATAGTCAGGCACAGGCAGAGTTTGTTAACGGGATGGCAGCAAAGGTACAAGGGAGCAGGCAGAAGAGTGGTCGTGGAATCCGAGGTCGGTACAGGCAGAGATCAAGCAGGGTCAAGACAAGCCAGGTCACAGGAACAGATAATCAGATAACGGATAGCTCAGGAACACACTAACGCTGTAGAATGGACAGCATCTGCTGTAGGACGCAGTCTGCTTAAATAGGCCGTTTGGCGCCATTGGCGCGCGTGTTAACGCGCACTGGGACGCGCAATGTGCACAGGCAACCGGTGATGGCCAGAAACGGCCATTTTCCTAACACTCATTTTGTTCTTGATTTGGGATTTCTTAGCATAGAGGCTTTGGAAGATTAGCTTCCTAGCATATAGTTGTAAGTCCTTCTGGACTTCAAAAATGTCCATGTTTGAATCAGGACAAAAGGTCAAGCCCTTATTCAGGAGTTAATGAAAAAAAGTGCTCAGTGCTACCACATGAGGTGAATAGTGTAAACCAATTAATCTAAAAAATGTGTCATATACCAAAATGCATTTCTTTTCTTGCATGCATTAAACTCAAATCAAATGCCTTTATCAAAAACATAAACAATAGTGCTCCACCATTATATCATAAGTCCAGTTCTATGTGTCTCAAGGCTGGCCACAGATAATGCATAAACCTGTATTTTTTTCCAATCTCAGCAAATTGATATCAAACATGTTCTATATATATACAAAATAAAGGTGTAAAGTCTCATTGAGGCTTCAATCATTCCAGTGCCTCTTGCATATTTTTGTGATTATAGCGTTCTTCCACAATTAATAAGTGCTCTTGTGACCATACAGATGAATTTGTGACTTTTCTTAACTGTGTCTCCTATAAGTGCTCTAGCCTCTCACCTGAGTGTGCTAGGACTTTAGCACATAAAGGTTTCTTTGGTGGGATGGTGTGGTACCGATCTCTCGCCACTGGGGGTCTCCCTATGCTCCTATGGAGCCCTCTTGCCTTGCTTGATTTCTCCAAGCCTCAGTCCCCAGTTATGGTTTTAATATATGTGGAAGAAGGGTTACAAGAATTCTTGCAGTGTGATATTGTCTTAAAAACTCCCCATGAAGAAGTCACGTGATGACTGACAGGCTGACCCCCCACCCCTTCAACTTCTGCAGCAATGCTGGCAGCACTCATACATCTATTTCCCAAATACAACCTCTGGATGTGACTCTGAGCACGTGCACTCAACTTCTTTGGTCGACCATGGCGAGGTCTGTTCTGAGTGGAACCTGTCCTGTTAAACCACTGCATGGTCAGTTTCAGGGTCTTGGCAATCTTCTTATAGCCTAGGCCATCTTTATGTAGAGCAACAATCCTTTTTTTTCAGATCCTCAGAGAGTTCTTTGCCATGAGGTGTCATGTTGAACTTCCAGTGTCCAGTATGAGAGAGTGATATGAATAGCAGAAATACCTCCTGAGTGGGACTTTAAATAGGTAAACCAAACCACAAAATATTTATAAAAAAATCTAACACTTTATATATCTTATACAGTCAGGTCCATAAATATTGGGACATCGACACAATTCTAATCTTTTTGGCTCTATACACCACCACAATGGATTTGAAATGAAACGAACAAGATGCGTTTTAACTGCAGACTTTCAGTTTTAATTTGAGGGTATTTACATTCAAATAAGATGAACAGTGTAGGAATTACAACAGTTTGTATATGTGCCTCCCACTTTTTAAGGGACCAAAAGTAATGGGATAGATTAACAATCATAAATCAAACTTTCACTTTTTTATACTTGGTTGCAAATCCTTTGCAGTCAATTACAGCCTGGAGTCTGGAATGCATAGACATCACCAGACGATGGGTTTCATCCCTGGTGATGCTCTGCCAGGCCTCTACTGCAACTCTCTTCAGTTCCTGCTTGTTCTTGGGGCATTTTCCCTTCAGTTTTGTCTTCAGCAAGTGAAATGTATGCTCAATCGGATTCAGGTCAGGTGATTGACTTGGCCAATGCATAACATTTCACTTCTTTCCCTTAAAAAACCCTTTGGTTGCTTTTGCATTATGCTTCGGGTCATTGTCCATCTGCACACTTCGTACCACCACCATCACAGTACCGTACCCGTACATACCGACGGTTACCATGACCAAGAGAACATAAATAACTACTACTCCGACGACTGTTTTCGTCGTCCTACTTAAGACTTCACAAAACCCGTTATAATAGACGAGTATAAGTTGGTTTTCGAAGTCTTGAGTAACCTGCCGCGAAGTGTCACGTCTACCTGTTACTGGGCTTCGTATTACGTTTTCGTTGGTTTCCCAAAAAATTCCCTTTCTTCACTTTACAATACGTAACCGGTTCAGTTAGTGGACTGGACTTAGGC
>BLSH010187267.1:441024-458427 GCA_018402905.1 Glandirana rugosa | reverse complement strand
CCCCCCTCTACACACTGACTGCCCCTCTCTACACACTGACTGCCCCTCTCTACACACTGACTACTCCTCACTGCACACTGACTGCCCTCACTACACACTGACTGCCCCTCACTGCACACTGACTTCTCACTGCACACTGACTGCTGCTCACCGCACACTGACTGCCCCCCTCTGCACACTGACTGTCCCCTCACTGTACACTGATTGTCCCTCACTGCACACTGACTGCTCCTCACTGCACACTGACTGCCCTCACTACACACTGACTGCCCCTCACTGCACACTGACTTCTCCTCACTGCACACTGACTTCTCCTCACTACACACTGACTGCTCCTCACTGCACACTGACTGCCCCTCACTACACACTGACTTCTCCTCACTGCACACTGACTTCTCCTCACTGCACACTGACTGCTGCTCACCGCACACTGACTGCTCCCCCCCTGCACACTGACTGTCCCTCACTGTACACTTACTGTCCCTCACTGCACACTGACTGCTCCTCACTGCACACTGACTGCCCCCTCTGCACACTGACTGTCCCCACTGCACACTGACTGCCCCACACTGCACATTGACTGTCCCCACTGCACACTGACTGCCCCCCACTGCACTCTGACTGCTCCTCACTGCACACTGACTGCCCCACACTGCACACTGACTGTCCCCACTGCACACTGACTGCCCCACACTTCACACTGAGTGTCCCCACTGCACACTGACTGCTCCTCACTGCACCCAAACCTGCCACTATACCACCTATACTTCCCAAACCTGACATTATACATTACTACACCCTATACTGTACCCTACTGACCTCCCCTCTACTGTGCCCTCCTGCCCCATTTGTACTGTGTACAGTCTTACATAAATACAGGCCACTGATAGGGTGGGAGAGGCATTTATAACATGGCGGCAGTGTGTGCAAGGAGGGGGATAGTTTCAAAAGGAGTGGGAGCAGTGTGTACAGGAAGTCAGTGTATATGGGCGATGGGGGTAGTGTGTAGAGAGGGAGGGCCAGTGTGTATAGGGGGGTGAATTAAATTTGGCATTATTACCTAGTTGTGTGTTTTTGTTGTTTCTAATCAAACTCAAAAGCCATACCCAATATGTAGCATAATTTAGCCACACTCACTCCTTGCTATTGCGCGTATAGTGCGCCGCAGGTCACCATCTCCCTGGTAGGGGCCCTAGTGCATTACTTTGCCCAGGGGCCCACGATGTTATTAAGATGGCCCTGGTTATTAAGATGGCCCTGGTTATGAGGTCGGCAAGTGGTTAATGATGCATATGAATACAATGTATAATATATCAAGAGGTGACTTAAAGTGATTGTCAAGCCTGTAAAAAAAAAAAAGACCTGCAAGACAAAGGCATAATGAGCTAGTATGCATTGCATACTAGCTCATTATGAAATATTTACCTTAGATCGATGCTGTTGCAGCAGTCCCCGAGCACCGCTGTGACCGGCGTCATGTCTTCTGTGTCTTCTTCCGGGATTGCGGGCTCTGACCAATCGCAGCGCTGTGATTGGCCGGAGCTGCAATTAGGTCACTCCTGTGCATGCACAGGGTAGCCGCCAGTTACGGTACACTCACAGAAGAAACGGCACCCTGGGGCCATTTCTTCAGTGCGCATATGCGGATGACCACACGGTACGGCACATGCTGATACATTGAATATTTCTTAGACCGTATAGGTTTAGGAGATATTCTCAGTACCTACAGGAAAGCCTGATTATAGGCTTACCTGTAGTTTAAAGTGGTTGCAAAGAGTTTACCACCACTTTACGTCACTGTAATAAACTGTTTACCCTAAGGTCCCTGAAGAGGACACACGGCCAGGAATTGGGGTTAGAAGAAAAGGGGGTTTTGGATACGACTGTTACCAGTGGCTGGTAGCGAATGGCATATTTTAGCTTAAAGCGCTTGTTACCCCAACACTTCATATCCTGGTTATGTACCTGCTGTACCATGTACTTGTATGAAAAAGTATCCTGTTCCTGTGCATTGCTTCCTTTGTGTGAAATCCCTGGTGTTCCTGCCAGTCCCTCTGTTTTCCTACTAAAAACTAACCACACTAAGCAGAAGAGCACACTGTGGTCAGTTCCATAGATGTGCTGGGAACTCAATGTACTCTCTTCCAATGATCAGACTTGTCCTGACACGCCCCCGCTGCACAGCCATTCACTGGGAAGCTCAGTGTGCTGCTGCTTCTTCTCCCCCAGCTCTTATGCAGCTGAGTAGAAGGAATGTAATCACTTATAAAAAGGGTAAAAAGGTATTTATAATACTTTTTTTATATCTATACAAAATATTATGCCTTTCATTTTTATTTTAAACTGAATGTGCTGTTTTACAAGGTGATCGTTTACAATCACTTTAACTTTTGCAATATATTACTGTGATTTCTGAAAATTCTGGCTAAGTGTCTTCTTTTGCATTTTCGACATATGTACGTAAATATATCTGCATCATTTCTTCTTGTTATGTAAAAGATTACTGTGCAATGAAAAGGTCTATTAACTGCGTCCAAATTCATTCTTTCTCTGAATACTTTAAAAATGTGCAATGTGACACAAGTGAGGGAGGAAGCTAGAAAGTGGGCTGCAGTCATTTTCATGCCAGAGCTGCTTTTGTGTCCAAGCTTAGCCCTAGTTGTGGGGGTTGCTGGAGTACACACTACTGTGCAGCATATTGTGTACATCAGCAGATTTTGGGTGTAAAAGATATTTGCTTGTTTTAGTAATCAACAGTGGATGATAAAAGGTCATCTTGCAGCATAGGTTCGCTATAAAAATGTAGGTAGATGAATATAATTCACAGCAGAAAGAAGGCACAGAAACATGTCCCAGACAAAAAATGTTACTGGTGAGCTTTTTATTTATTTTATTAATAAATTCTTTACTTAACCACTTGAGCTCTGGAAGGTTTTACCCCCTTCATGACCAGGGCAATTTTTGCTATTCAGCACTGTGCTACTTTACAGCGGTTGTATACCCCGCTTTGTGATTTTTACCTACAGGTAAATAAGGCTGTATAATAAGGCCTATAATAAGGCTTACCTGTAGATAAAATGAATATCTCCTGCCCACTGCTTTAGGCTATCGGCTCAATGGGTATTTTAATGCTGCTAATTCCTCTTTTCTGGGTTAATATGGAGTTTGTAGATATTTTTATATTCACTGTTGATACCATATAGAGCTAACATTATTTCATTTCATTATTATAACAGTATACCCTCCCATGCTCGCCCCAGGGGAGTCTTTTTGGCTTTCAGCACTATACCTCTGTGGTTCTATATGCATAGTAAGCAGTTGTGGGATTTTGTGTATTACTGTGGCTAAACAAAAGATTAGATGTTATATATTTATACATTGTGGGCCTTTTTACAGGACCCTTTATGTAACTATTTGTTGGTTTGGTCTGTATATTAAAGTCTCTTTATCATTTCAGTGTCTGGTCAAAAGTAATTGTGGTAATCTCCTGAAGAAGCGGATATCCCGGGAAACATGTTGAGAAACACATTGCTATAGACCGTATAATAAAATATATATCACCTTTGTATACTGTTCATGTTTCTGAGCGTATATTTCATTTTTAACATGGTTTTTCTATACAAATAAACGTTATGGTTTTAAAGAAATTGACTATGTAAGCTTATGTCGGTACCAATAAAATCCCACAGCCTCTCTCACCTTCCTTGTGAGGAAATCCCAATGTTCTACTTTCTGTTACAAAACATATCCAATATAAAAACAAAAATTCGAATTTCTTCATGAATTTAGACCAAAATATATTCTTCTACATGTCTTTCTAAAAAAGAAAAAAAAATCCCAGGGGCGTGGCTAGGGCATGGCGGAGACTGGAAGTTTCAATCTGGGTGCCAAAGCTGTGGTGTCCTCCCATCCAACAAAAGACAATATAGTCATCAGAAAAAGACAGCTGGCGACTCCATAATCCTCAAGTATTTCATTTTGCCATACCAGTGAGTACACAGATAGTGACAGACGCGTTTCGTCAATAAGCCTTGTTCACGGCACACAAGCTTTCTCTAGAGCAGTGGTTCTCAACACCTGTCCTCAGGACCCACCAACAGGCCAGATTTTAAGTATTACCTTGGGGAGATTCAGACTAGAATACTGCAATCACTGAGCAGCAAATGATATCACCTGTGATGCATTTCAGTTATCCTGCAAACCTGGCCTGTTAGTGGGTCCCGAGGACAGGAGTTGAGAACCACTGCTCTAGAGCTCTATGGGGACTTTTTTAGTGGCGGATATTGGAAATAGGAGTGTATGTTTAAGTCTTGTTATTTGTTATAATGTTCATGGTAACTTTTAGGCCTCATACACACGGGCGTTTAAAAAAATGAGCTGTAACGTCGGTACCGACGCCAGGAAAAAAGCAGCATTAAAAACGCGATTTTATCAGCGTTATGCATTGACGTCAATGCACGTTTCTCCGTGCTAGCTTGCAGCGGCGTTTTTCTACCTCTATTCAAAATCAATGGTTCCCTATGGGAGCCCATTGATTTGAATAGAAGTCACACCAGAAGTCGGATCATGATGATCCGATTTGCGGTGCGACTTGTGTGCAGAGGATCATGAAGGGGAAACCCTGCTAATTTTTAAAAAAAAATTAGTATGAGATCCCCCCCAAGAGGTAACGGACACTTCGGCCTGGTATGGATTCTGTGGGGAACCCCCATGCCGAAAGAACAGCGTAGGCCCCCCCAAAATCCATACCAGACCCTTATCCGAGCACGCAGCCTGGCAGACCAGAAAAGGAGGTGAGGACGAGCGAGCGCCCCCCCCCCTCGGACCATACCAGGCTGCATGCCCTCAACATGGAGGGATGGGTGCTTTTGGGCAGGTGGGCCCTGCGCCCCCCACCCCAAAGCACCTTGTCCCCATGTTGACGACAAGGGTCTCTTCCCGACAACCCTGGCCATTGGTTGTCGGGGTCTGCAGGCAGGGGGCTTATCGGAATCTGGAAGCCCCCTTTAATAAGGGGGCCCCCAGATCCCAGCCCCCCACCCTATGTGAATCAGTATGGGGTACATCGTGCCCTACCCATTCATCTAAAAAAAGTAATTCGGCGGGGCCACCCACTGACATCATCCAGAAGCCCCTTATGATGTCACAGCCCTGGTCCGTGACGTCATAAGGGGCGGAGCTTCTGGATGACGTCAGCACGTGGCCCCGTCCCATGTCAATATAAGCCATTAAGCAGCACAGACCCAGCATTAGAGTGGGAGAGAACGACAAGTCAACATGGGAAGAAGAGAAAAGGGAGAAGGCAATGGCAAAAGAGCAGAAGACCGAGCAGAAGATAGAAAACCTCTCAGAAGAAAGAAGGCCCCCCGCAAAAGAGCAGAAGAATGAAGAGCCGGAGAGGGGAGAAGATGCCAGAGCTGATATAATAAACTATTTTAAAAAGCTGTGTAGTGTGTTTTTTTTTACACTTTTTTAAGTGAATGGGTAGGGGTATGATGTACCCCATACACATTCACATAGGGTGGGGGGCCAGGATCTGGGGGCCCCCTTGTTAAAGGGGGCTTCCAGATTCCGAAAAGCCCACCGCCCGCAGACTCCGACAACCAATGGCCAGGGTTGTCGGGAAGAGGCCCTTGTCCTCATCAATATGGGGACAAGGTACTTTGGGGTGGGGGCGCAGGGCCCCCCTGCCCCAAAGCACCCACCCCCCCCATGTTCAGGGCATGCAGCCTGGTAAGGTCCAGGAGGGGGGCACTCGCTGATCCCCACCCCCTTTCCTGGCCTGCCAGGCTGCGTGCTCAGATAAGGGTCTGGTATGGATTTTGGGGGACCCCATGCCATTTTTTTTGGCGTGGGGGGTTCCCCTTAAAATTCATACCAGACCAAAGGGTCTGGTACCTCTTGGGGGGGAACCCCACTCACATTTTTTTTCAACGTCCTCTGCACACAAGTCGCACCGCAAGTCGGATCATCATGATCTGACTTCTGATGCGACTTCTATTCAAATTAATGGGCTCCCATAGGGAACCATTGATTTTGAATAGAGGCAGAGAAATGCCTGACGAGGCTTAACGCTGCATTTTTGCACTTTTACCGGTGCCAGTGTCAAAACAGCTCTAGCGCTGCTGCTTCCAAACGCGCTGGTCCTAGGTTCTTCTTACAGCTTAAGAATGCCGACGCACTTACAACTCAATAAAAAATCAGCGTGTGTATGAGGCCATTGAATAACATGGAGAGGCATTCTTAAGCTGTAAAAACAGCTCAAAAACGCGGCTGTTTTAACACCCTTGTGTATGAGGCCTTATGTGTAAGGGACTTTATGTATTTTGATTTCCAGTAAAGTTTTGTTTTATAATCTGAAAAATACCACGCTACTATGCTCTAATCACAATCAGATGCTGCCTGGCACCTAAATAAGTATCCCCAATACTCAAGCAAATAATAAATCATAAGTTGGTGCGGCGCAATAAAAAAAAAAAAAATATATATATATATATATATATATATATATATATTACGTAAAATATTGCCACCCAGTGGCTAAAGTGCAAAACTGCATAAAATGCAGTGCATTAATATAAAACAAATCTGACAATCAATCTTATACTCTTTGATCACCAGAAACACCAATCCCTGAAAGCTGTGAAGTGAATATGCCAAGCAAACCAGAAGAAAAGGTAAATCAAAGCAAACCTGTGCAAAAGTCAGAACAAGAGGTGGAACTCACATTACCTAAATCAAGTTACCCACCAGATCCTGCTGAACTGCCTGAAGTTATAAGATCAACTCTGACAACAAAGGGGATACCACACCGCAATCTGTCATACACTGGCATAACACACAGCATACTTGAACCAACATCCTGGGAAGACATGCCAAAATGTGAAGCAAGTAAATGGAGAAATGCAGCAGAAAAAGAATTAAAGTCACTTCAAGAAAATAAAACCTGGTTACTCACAGAGCTCCCAACTAACGGCAAAACTATAGGAAGTAAGTGAACTTTCAAAGTAAAGTTAGACGCAGAAGGGAATATCCACAAATACAAAGCCAGACTAGTTGCCAAGGGTTACTGTCAGAAATTTGGTGAAGGTCAGGATGAAACATTCGCTCCCGTCGTAAAACACTCCACCATCAGAGCACTTCTTAGCGCTGCAGCCGGGAAGGGCATGCAAGTCAAACACCTAGACGTTTAGACTGCGTTCCTATATGGAGGCATTAAGGATGACCTCTACATGGAGCAACCACCAGGGTTTGAGCAAGGAGACAACCTTGTGTATAAACTTCAGAAGAGCATCTACGGTCTTAAGCAATCTGCAAGGATGTGGAATGAGAAAGTGAATTAAGTACTTACTAGAGAGGGATTCTAAAGAAGTAAAGCAGACTCCTGTCTCTACTCCAAGAATCAAGAAGACAGATGGGTATGCATCCTTATCTATGTTGATAACAGTATAACTTGTTTTGATCAAGAAGGGGATTACAATCAGATAGCTTACAAGCTGAAAGAAAATTTTGAAATCAAAGAGCTAGGGAACATTAGCTACTATCTGGGAATCTGCATAGAGAGAGAAGAAGATGGAAGTTATCTTCTCAACCAATCTCAAAAAATCTCTGAAATCTTGGAACAATTCCATATGCAAGATGCAAATGAAATGAAAACTCCTATGGAACCAAGCTATCAAAAGAGCAATGAAGCAGAACACTTGCTACCCAACAATGACATGTATTGTAGAGCTATCAGTGAGCTACTATATGTTGCCACCTTGACAAGACCAGACATAGCTGCAGCAGTGGGCATACTATGGAGGAAGGTCTCAGCTCCCTATCAGCGTGACTGGCACACAGCAAAGCGAGTGATGCAGTACCTCAAAGGAATAATTCAGATGAAGTTAAGGTTACCAGCAACATCCAATCATAAACTGGTCAGATATGTGGATGCTGATTGGGCCAAGTGGATTCATCTTCCAGTATGGAGAAGGAACCATATGTTAGTCTAGTCGAAAGCAAGTAACTTGCAGCAGCACACGGGTGTCAAGAAGTGATATCGATTTGTCAACTTTTTGTGGACATTGGGATAGACATGGCAAAACCAATTCCCATTTTTGAAGACAACCAGGGATGTATAAAGCTTATGCAATCAGAAAGGGTCAATCCTGGGACCTAACACATCGACATCAAGTATCACCTACTGAGGGACAATCAAGAGCAAGGTGTTATTGACATTCAATACTGCCCGTCAGAGGAGATGACTGCTGATACACTCACCAAGCCTTTGTTGAAGGAACATCATAGTTATTTCCAGAAGAAGCTGAATATAATTTGACAAATCACATGCTGTTGAGAAGGTGTGTTGAAAGAACAACAGCAATGTTGCTTATACTTTATACTGTGAACTATATATACTGTTTGCATGATGCCTATCTATACCAGCAGGTGGCAGTGCAGTGTTATAATGTGTAGCTAAGGTATATACCTCCCAACAGTTCCTGAATCGCTGGAACTGTCCCGCAAATTGGACCCTGTCCCTGAGTCCCCCCAAATCAGGGCTGAGTCCCGAAATTCCCACGGTGTCTGCGGATTGTCATGTTCCCGCACGCTGCAAGCTACACTTACAGGGCAGCCGCATCTCTCCCTTCTGATACACTGTCACGCACCTGGTGGTGGAGTCTGTCTTATGCAGGAAGCAACCAGTCTTGCGGCCCTGGTTCAAGGTTCCCTGGTAGAGCAGACAGGGAGCACAGGAGCTCAGGGGGACACAAGCGCTGGAAAGGATCACTGGTGGTGGTGTGGAGAGTCCAGTGAAGCTCGTGCAGGTAGCGGGTGGTCGTGCAGGCTAGGTCGGCAACTAGCTGGCAATGCGGTACAAAGGGTTCAGGCAGAAGGGTCGTCAGGTGCAGGCAGGGTCGTTAAGGGGCTGGCAGCAGAAGTACACAGGGATCAGGCAGAAGAGTTGTCGTGGGCAAGCTGGGGGTCGGTGTAGGCAGAAATCAACAAGGTCAAGGTCAAGCCGGGTCACAGGAACAGATACTCAGGAAATCAGGTCACTCAAGAACACTCACATGCTCTAGAATGGACAGCACTGGCTGTTGGGTGTTGTGAGCTTAAATGGAGTCGTTTTGGGAGCGCGCACGCACGCGGGTGCGCACAAACATGCATAGGCGCGAGCACAAGCGCAAAGAGGCTTTAAAAACAGGCTTTTCCTAACATTCACACAGTGCAGAGTGCATTGAACCTGCCCCTCCTCCTGCTGCAATGTTTTCCTGTACACAGAGGAGGAGGGGGGAGGAGGCACACCACGCTGCCTTAACAGCATCCTCCGTCAGGATAAAAAATCGGACAAGTTAAAATGCAGGTAACGCAGGGATCAGGGATCATTTTCAACTTCAACTGGAATTTAACAGCATTTTATGTTTTGGAAGAGTGCTGAGGGGTTGGCTTTCATGTTATGTTCTTCAATTTTGCCAGGTGGTAGAATTTTTGCTGTGTGAAGACTGGCCCTTGCATGTCCCAAATATCCAGCAATAGATTGTATTTTATTTCTCATGACAAGCATGCTGGCAGTGTTGCCAGAGCTGGAGAAGAGAGCTAGCTCTTGAGGTTTTGGAAAAAGAACTTTCCTCCAAATGTACAATGCAGTGCTTAGTGCCTGGGGCCACATGTAGCCCATTGCCACTTTTTATGCGGCCCATTTGTCCCCTGCAGACACGTATCTGTAATATGTCATGTACCATTATATCAAATGTGGAATACAACAAAATTTATAATGAAGGCATACTGGACAGCCACCTAAATATCTAGTGAATATTTAAAATGAAACAGACACACCAAAAGCAGTTTTGATAAAAAGCATAAAACAAAACTTTAATAAATCATATGTTGGTGCGGCGCAATAAAAAAAATAAAAAAAAAAAAAATAAACATTACATAAAATATTGCCACCCAGTGGCTAAAGTGTGAAAGTGCATAAAACGCAGTGCATTAATATAAAAAAATGTGACAATCAATCTTATAATCTTTGATAAGTGAAAAATCGTTGTTGGTAATAAAAAGTCCTTTAAACAGTTCATGCGTTGCAATTAGTTGAATTAGTTCTTTGTGCAAATAGTGCAAAAAAAGGTGCTTAGTGTGAGCTGTCAACATCTAAGACAGATGGATTCCAAGCTTAACGTGGTTTACAGTGGGACCACACACCACCACCGGTTACAATATGCGCTCACCTTCAGGTACGACCACGATGGGCCAAGTCACACTTTCCCCTATGGGGTTAAATCCTCCTCAGGTATACACTTTGTCATACTCCACACATGAATCAAGGTAATATGTATGGAAAAGAGGAAACTACATAGTGCTGAATCCTTTTAAAATATTTCTATTTATTAAAAAGATTAAAAACACTCACATTTTCCAGTGCACCAACTCTGGTGCACTCGGGCTATTCACCATATGACAATAGGCTGCAATGCCCTGGGTGATCAGCTGCCAGCTCCCTGCTTGGTTGCACGCTGTCCACAGGGCGGTCGTGACATCACCTGACCTTCCACCAGACCTTCCTGCATAGTATGCCCACAGCTGCAGCTATGTCTCGTCTTGTCACAGTGGCAACATATAGCAGCTTACTGATAGCTCTGTGGTACATGTCATTGTTGGGTAGCACGTTTTCTGCTTCATTGCTCTTTTGATAGCCTGGTTCCATAGGAGTTTTCATTTCAATGGCATCTTGCATATGGAATTGTTCCAAGATCTCAGAGATTTTTTGAGATTGGTTGAGAAGATAACTTTCAACTTCTTCTCGCTATATATGTGGATTCCCAGATAGTAGCTAATGTTCCCTAGCTCTTTGATTTCAAAATTTTCTTTCAGCTTGTAAGCTATCTGATTGTAATCCCCTTCTTGATCAAAACAAGTTATGCTGTCATCAACATAGATAAGGATGCATACCCATCTGTCTTCTTGATTCTTGAGACAGGAGTCTGCTTTACTTCTTGAGAATCCCTCTCTAGTAAGTACTTCATTTACTTTCTCATTCCCCATCCTTGCAGATTGCTTAAGACCGTAGATGCTCTTCTGAAGTTTATACACAAGGTTGTCTCCTTGCTCAAACCCTGGTGGTTGCTCCATGTAGAGGTCTTCCTTAATGCCTCCATATAGGAACACAGTCTTAACGTCTAGATGTTTGACTTGCATGCCCTTCCCGGCTGCAAAGCTAAGAAGTGCTCTGATGGTGGAGTGTTTTACGACGGGAGCGAATGTTTCATCCTAACCTTCACCAAATTTCTGACAGTTACCCTTGGCAACTAGTCTGGCTTTGTATTTGTGGATATTCCCTTCTGCGTCTGACTTTACTTTGAAAGTCCACTTACTTCCTGTAGTTTTGCCGTTAGTTGGGAGCTCTGTGAGTGTCCAGGTTTTATTTTCTTGAAGTGACTTTTATTCTTTTTCCGCTGCATTTCTCCATTTACTTGCTTCACATTTTGGCAGGTTTTCTATGTCTTCCCAGGATGTTGGTTCAAGTATGCTGTATGTTATGCCAGTGTATCACAGCTTGCGGGGTGGTATCCCCTTTGTAGTCAGAGTTGATCTTATAACTTCAGGCAGTTCAGCAGGATCTGGTGGGTAACTTGATTTAGGTAATGTGAGTTCCACCTCTTGTTCTGACTTTTGCACAGGTTTGCTTTGATTTACCTTTTCTTCTGGTTTGCTTGGCATATTCACTTCACAGCTTTCAGGGATTGGTGTTTCTGGTCATGGGCTCTCATCAAAATAAACAACTGTGGCTTATTGTCACTTTGTCAGTCTTTGGGTGTAGGATTCTGTAACCCTTAGTTTGCTCACTGTAGCCTACTAGAATGCCCTCTTTGGCTTTGTTCTCCAGCTTGGGTCTCTTTTCACTTGGAATATAGGCATATGCTTTACATTCAAACACTCTGCTGTGCCCTATGCTAGGCTTTGATCCATGCCATATTTTGAATGGAGTACTTTTAATGGCTCATGAGGGTAGTCTGTACTTTAGGTAGGTTGCAGTCATGACTGCTTCTCCCCAGTACATGTGAGGTAGTGTCATGAACCTGTAGTAACATTTCATGTCTTGTCTGTTTACTTACCTGTCTGCGTGGGGTCAGCTTAGAGACCATGCACACCTCACCTGTGTGCTTTAGTAAGCTTCCTCAGTAGGGCCCAGGTCTTAATTAGAAACATTATATAACACCTTGCAGTGCAAGCCACAGACGCTGATCAATAGTGTGTGTTAGGCTTTCTGTGTGTGTGGTTCCTGCTGAGTGCTCTTCGTCTGATTCAGTTACCGACCTTGGTTTGTTCGTGGCTATTCCTGTCTGCTTCTTACCCCGACCTTGGCTTGTTCGTGAATATTCCTGGCTGCTGGTTACCCTGATCTTGGCATGCTCTCCTGTCTGTCCCTGTCTGCTTGTTGCCCTGACCCTTGGCTATCCCACTGACCATTCCTTGTTGTCCTGTACTGCTGCTTCCTCTCTGTACACCAGTAGCAAGCTGTGAGCATGAGCTGGGAGACCCCGGGGGCCGCGACCTTGAGCCAGTTGCAGCCAAGTCCATCCTCACCACTAGAGGCTCTGGTAAACACGTGCTGGCTCTTAGACTCCACATCCTGGGGAAATTTATGCTCTAGCTCCCTGCATATCTGTGTCAGTGCTCCAGTGGTCCTACTTCAATCACCACTCAGAGTTCCATTCGCGGCAGTCAGCTAAGGGTCCACAACCTTAGTGGTGCGCCCTTAATCCTAGCACCGTCAGGTGACCTGACAGGTAGGCTGGCATCCGATAACATGCAACTGGCCATTAGACATGTGCAATTTGTTTAGTTCCGAATTCGTTTGTACGTCAAAATTCAGAATATTCATTCATTCGGAAATATCCGAATAACAAAAAAACGTTTCACGAATTTTTCAGAAAACAAATTTTTGAAAAGAACAAAAATCAGAAAGAACAAAAATCCAAAAGTAAGAACGAAAATCCGAAAATTCAAAGAACGAAAATCCAAAAATAATAACGAAAATCCGAAAATCAAAAAGAACGAAAATCCAATTAAGTTAAATTAAGTTTATTATTTTTATTAACCATAATCATTATTATAGTTTTTTTATATTATTATTTATTATTATTATTATTAATAATAATAATAATAAAAAACTATAATAATAGTTATAAACTATTAAATTATAGGTAGGTATTGGAATTTCCTTTCAAATTTGGCTGTTAGTGAACGTAACAAATTATTAACCATTACTATAGGTTTTTTTATTATTATTATTTATTAATAATAATAAATTATATAATAATAAAAACTATAATAATAGTTATAAACTATTAAATTAGTTAGGTATTGGAATTTCCTTTCAAATTTGTCTGCCTGTTAGTGAACGTATTGTATACGAATTTTCAAAAAACTAATACCACATCTATACGAATGGAATGTACCGAATTCAAATTTTTCCAAATTACCGAATTACAGATAATAACGAATACCGCATCTATACGAATGAAACGAACCAAATTTGAATGTTTCTTTATTCATGAATTACCGGAAATAACGAATACCGCATCTATATGAATGGAACGTACAGAATTCAAATTTTTCCGAATTCCTGACAATAACAAATCCTGCACCTATACAAATGGAACGAAAAAAAAATTATTGGAAATAACGAATTTCGATCATAATGAATGATCCGAAAAGCGAAAAAAATGGAATAGAAATTAATTTTTTGGCCGTGCACATGTCTACTGTCCATTTCTATAAGAGTGTGATTTTTCCTTTCTGCTACAACGTTTTGTTCAGGAGTGTATGGTGTGGTTGTCTGGTGCACGATTCCTTCTCTCTTCAGGTATGAGGCAACTTTTTTGCTTATGTACTCTCCTCCATTGTCGGTGCACATTATTTCTGGTTTGCACTGGAAATTGTTGTTAGACATGGCAACGGACTCTTGAAGTTTCTCTGATGTTTGATTCTAGTGTTTCATCAGATAAGTAGTTGTGTACCTGGAATAATCATTAATGAAAGTCAGTAGATATCTGTTCCTGCCTGACGTGGGAGTTTTCATTGGACCGCATACGTCACTGTGTATGAGCTACCGAGGGTGTACGTGTATTTCAATCTTCTGATAAGCCTCTCTTTATAATGTCCTATGTAGCTTCTGGTCTTCTGTGCCCCAGCCGCCTGTGCCATAAGCGAATACATTTGCCGTGTAGGTCATTAGACACTATATTGGCTTGCTGGTCTGTGGTGATGAGCTTGTATAGATGATCATCCAGTTTTCCTTTTGTGAGGAATTGCGTAATATTGTGAATTGTGCATTCATCACCCTGGAACTTAACTATGAGACTGTTGTTTGCAAGACTTTCCACCAATAGAAGGCTGCCTTCTACATACAGCACTTTCATTACAAGGATACTCTGCTTACCTCCTTGTGGTGTAATATAATTCAGGAAGCCCTGGCCTCTACCCTCTGCGGTGATGCTTTTCCCGTTTGCTAGGAAAACATTGTCTTTTGCACTGTAATCAATGTTTGTGAAGAAGGTCTCATCGCTAGTCATGTGGCTTGTCGCTCTTGAGTCTATGCACCAGCCACTTGGCATGCCACTCTCTGTCACTTTAACGGTGCCATTCCATGAAGTGTCTGCAGTTTCCTTTGTGGCTGCTTTGACTCTTTCTTTTGTGGATAGCTGTAGCTTTCCCTGCTCGGCTTTCTAGATAGAACAGTCCTTTTTTTAAGTCACCGGTCTTTTTACAGTGAAAACAGGCTCTGCTTTCTTTGTTGTGCTTTGCGTACATCTTAAGAGTTTTGTCATCATGCTGCATATTTTCTATCATATTCATTGATTAATTTCCCTTTGACATACTCTAACATCAGCTCCTGCTCAGGTCTGGTTTCTAAAGTGTTAATAAGAGCAGTATATGTCTCTGGAAGGCTGCAGAGGAGCAGGGCAACAATATGGTTATCTTTGATGTTCTCTCCGATGGCGTGTAGCTGCTCTATGATCTCTAGCATAGCATTCACATGTTCACACATTTGCTGGCCTTCTTCTAGTTTCATCTTATACAGCTTTCGTAGCAAAAACAGCTTGCTGTTTAGACTTGAACAATGAAGTCCACATCCCTTTGGTCGTTTTCTCTGTTCTTATGTGGATAAGCTGGTTATCTTTCACTAGCAAGCTTATAATTGCTTTTGCCTATCCTTCCTATCTCATGCCTCCGTCTCTCCATTTGTGGGTCTGTCTATATTCAGCACTTGTCACAAGTTATCCTTGCTGAGAGACATTTCTAGTTTAAATTTACACCGCTGTTAATTGGCATTGTTCAGCTTTGCTATTGCAAACTTCACATCTGAACCACTTGCCATCTTTCAGCAGCTTGTATACAGTACTCACAGTATTGTAGAATCCTTTCCAGTGCCTGGGTGCTGCTGGATGCCTGAGTGCCTGCTGGGTGCGCTGGGACCCATAACCTGTTAGCAGGGTATTGAAATTATGCACTAGAAGCTTCTTGTATGCAGTAGATACATTTACTGTCATGGGGGGGGTAATATCAGAACATGTCTTTACATCATGAAGCCAGGAAACAGTAACAAGGAGCATACAAGAGAACAGTGAAGAAAGCAAACACTTACTCTCATTACATTACCATAGTTACACATTATAACACTGCAGCGCCACCTGCTGGTATAGATAGGTATAATGCATACAGTATATATATTTCACAGTATAAAGTATAAGCAACATTGCTGTTGTTCTTTCAACAGTATGTGCGTACATATTGCCCATACAAATATGTCACCATACTCTACATGCCAGTCCCAAACCCAAGCAATCAGGGAGGTTTGAGGAAAACCAAACCTGGAAACCTATCTTAATTCATAATCATTTACCAAGAGAATCTGAATTAAATGTATCAAACGTGGTGGCCAAAGGATCGCTGATAGGTAGATAGCGTCAGATATAACTGACCGTATGTACAGGTATCAATATTTACAGCACCCTAATTTGAAGGACTTGTTTTAAAATTTGCAACCTTTGCAGTAATCATGATTATCTATAACTGAAACCAAAAATTATGAGTGGACATAAAATTACTTTTTCTATAATGACTGATATGATAAACTTAAATTCAAACTGTCCTTCATGTAGAAAATTATACTTCAAATTAAACGCCAGTTGTGTGTATGCAGCATCACCCTTTCTCTTCCTGTACTGTGCACATCCTATGGATTCTGTTATTCAAAGTTATGCATACTCCAACAGTGGTCCTGTCATACAGTTCCACTACAATGATTATGGCAGAATATACCAAAGAACATGCAACCTTAATCCAGCTTGAACACCTACAGAGGAAACAGGAACAGAACAGGAAGATATACAACCACATTTTTAATGTAAATGTTTGGGTTTTACATACTCCATGTTTACACAACCCAGAGCATTAGAAATGAGCAAACCACCCCAGATGTGAAAACAATATTACCGTTGATCAACCACTAGTATTTTTCTTTATTGTTTCAGATTCAACTTAATCAGAGAAAAAAAACTTGAATACCCATCACGCAGCATCAAAATTATTAGCTGCTCTGTTTAAAATCGTTTCTAGCAAAAACTGTCATTACAGTCATATAAACAAACAAAATATCAAGAACAATCAGACTATGGAAGTTATCCATGGGGGGCTGTAATCTTCATCTTTAATTCTTGGACATCAAACCATATCTGATAGGTGGACTGATGATTTTTAGTACTATCTAGAAATTAAACAAAATGAAAGGTCTTAGTGGGTTATCATTATATTTCCCTCCTAGAAATAAATGAATGGTTAGCAACAAAACACATATTAATCACAAAATACACCACATATGGCCATGTTGTTTAACCACTTCAGCCCCGGAAGGATTTCCAGCTTTAGGACCGGAGCCCTTTTTGTGATTCGGCGCTGCGTCGCTTTAACTGACAATTGCGCGGTTGTGCGATTTGTACCCAAACGAAATTTGCGTCCTTTTTTTCCCACAAATAGAGCTTTCTTTTGGTGGTATTTGATCACCGCTGCGTCATTTCTGATCGCCGCTATAAACAAAAGAAGTTTTTTTAATTTTTGGGGTTTTTACTTAAGAGTAGTAGGCATTTGCGCTGGTGAAAACGCGTTTGGTTAGTTATTTGCGGCTAACGCTAAAAAAAATAGCGTTTATACTCCTTCTTATATTTAGCCGGTTTTTGCCACTTTTTTTTTACAAAAAAATATAAAAAAAAAACCTAAACATAAAATTCTTTTTCATTCTTTAAACCCAAAAAAACGTTTTAACAGCGAGAAGAAAACAAATATCGCCGCTAGTCTTTACTGCGTCGCCACTAGTTTATGGTGGTTTTCTTTCGAGATAAACACCCTTTTTTTCCT
>BLSH010187267.1:381359-398518 GCA_018402905.1 Glandirana rugosa | reverse complement strand
CCACCCCCCCAGCACCTCCGCGGTCGTTGGGCATTCGTATCGAAATTTTGCTGCCATGCGGCGATCGGCCGCCATTTTGCGGCAGACCGCCGCCATTTTCCCGTAGCCGCAGACATTTTGGGCCTATGGGACTTTCCCTCTAGGGCTCAGAGCGGCCGTTTGCGGTACTGCACGTTCCCTGAAGGTGTGTTTTGGCCTCTAGTGTTTATCGGCGGCCATTTTGACTGCATGCTCTGCAAATACACATGTCTGCAGCATCTCCCTTCTCTGTGGAATGGTGGTGATCGGGCGGCGCAGCTCTTCTGACGATCTGCACAGAAACAGGCAGCAAACAGCAAGTATAGCTGGGCTCTCCTGTGGGTGCTGGGGGTGGTGGGTGCAGTCCTCCAGGGTTTCCTGGTGCACTGTGGGGTGGTGTGCGGCTGTGTGGGGGGTGCCTTTAACCCTTTCTATGCATCTGTGTTCCTATGGGAGCTGAACATGCTAGGAACGCTATCTGCGCAAGGGGTTTTTCTGGACCAGCTGTGGCGGTCTTTGGTGATTTTTTCCCCGGTGCGGATGTCACCAACAGGCCCCCCAGGAAGCGTTCCCTTCCTCCTTGCTTTTCAAGGGAGGATTTTTTTTTTGTGAGAGGATCAGGGGACGGCAGCTGCGATTATAATTGGTATCGCACTGCGATACGATTTAGCCAGGATGGCGAATCGCTGATTTCTGCGCATGTGGGGTGGTCCTCCAGGCCCCCTAGGGCGCCCAAGGCTTACACATATGATCTTTTTCCTGATCGCCTTTTTTGTTGTAAATGGCATCCGCAGCATTCCTTTTAGCGCAGTGGAACTTACGCCTGGCAGCATATTGCTTGCTGGCTCAGTTCCTAATGTGACCTGCCTGAGGTTTGCATGTCCTCCCTGTGCATGTGGGTTTCCTCCCGGTGCTCCGGTTTCCTCCCACACACCAAGGGACTTAACGGTTCACTGTCCCTTGAGGAAAGTTTTTTTTAAAAAAAAGAAAATAAATCGGTGTAGCCTTGGTGTCCCGCCTATGGTCGCTTTCATAAGAAGGGCCCCGCTACCAAAGACAGAGACACTGTTTAGGTCGCTCTTCCTGGTGACAGGCTCTGCTCTGCGACCAGCCCTGACGTTCGCCATGGCGGCGCTATATCTGTCTGAGCTTATGACGGAGCTCCAGAATCTTCTGGACTACGGCCGCCTGCTGGTTACGCCCCAGAGGGTTGTCCGTTTGCTCCGAGGTCTCCAGTACCTTGGTGATACGGCGTTGATTTACTGCCTATGTGATCCAGGGTAGCGGTGTTGCTGTATCCTTAGACGGGTACTCTGGTTGCGGTTTCTGGTCCAGTGACCGTGCTTCCGGAAAAGGACTCGCAGACCTTCCCTTTCAGGATGGACGTCTGTTCGGTCCTCAGCTGGGTGAGATCATTAAAGCTTTCACGGGAGGTAAGTGCCTTCCTCCCAGAGCCCCGGAGGCGTGAGTTTTCGCCGTAGACAGGGGCCCCCTCCCTTGGGTCAGAAGAAATTTTTTTTTTTTTTCTGCGCCCTGGGCGCAACAGGTAGGGACCTGCTCCGGTAAGGTCGCTGCTCCTCAGCCTGATGGGTTGCCCCCATCCGGGTGTCAGGTGGGGGAACGTCTTCTGGGGTTCGCAGACCGGTGGGTGGTTCACATTTCCGACCCCTGGGTCCGGGAAGTGGTTTCCACCGGGTACAGGATAGAGTTCATCACTCTACCCCCAGACAGGTTCTTCCCATCGAATTAGGGCTTCCGCAGGAATGCCGGGAGGCCCCCTTTGGGGCGGTACAAGCACTCTCAGACCAGGGGGTGATCGTACCAGTATCCCCAGGAGAGAGGTTTCGAGGGGTCTATTCGAATCCTTTCGTGGTCCCCACAAAAGGGGGGGGGGTTCGGCCCGTACCGGACCTGAAGACCCTGAACCGGTATGTCAGGGCGCAAAAATTCCGGATGGAATCTGTCCGCTCGGTCGTGGCCGCCCTCCATCAGGGGGAATTTTTTGGCATCCTTGGACTTCAGGGATGCGTACTTTCCATGTACCCATTCATCCACGACAGCAGCGCTTCCTGCGCTTTGCGGTGGGAGACCTCCATGTTCATTTGTGGCACTCCCCTTCGGCCTGGCCTCAGCACCTTGAGTCTTCACAAAGTTGCTAGCTCCGTTGTTGGCGTTGTTGCGCCAGAGAGGCATTGCGGGTAGTGGCATACCTGGACGATCTGCTCCTGCGAGCGGAGTCTGCCTCGGCTCTGGAGGAGAATGTGAGTATCACAATGGCCTCACTACTGGACTTCGGCTGGTTACTGTACCTGAAGAAGTCGTCGGTGTCTCCATCCCGCCGCCTGAACTATCTGGGTCTCATTTTAGACACAGAACAGGCGAACGTGTTCCTCCTTCCGGGCAAATTGCAGTGTCTACAGTCAGCAGTGCGCACCCTCTTGTCGCACCGTCAGTCTTCATTACAGTTTTGTATGTGGGTGCTGGGACTCATGGTCTCGTCGTTCAAGGCGATACCATTTGCCCAGAATCACACTCGTCTCCTTCAGCGAGCAATCCTGGCCCGGTGGGACAGGTCCCCTCGGTCGTGGACCTTCTGATCCGTCTGAGCTCCCAGACCAGGGCATCTCTGACCTGGTGGCTTCGGGACTCGGCCCTAACTCAGGGGAAGACTTTCCTGCCCCTTCAGTGGGTGATCATCACCACGGATGCCAGCCTTGCGGGCTGGGGTGGAATCCTGGGGCAGCTATCCGCCCAGGGCCGTTGGTCGGCTCAGGAGGCTCGCCTCCCCATCAACGTTCTGGAGCTGAGAGCAATCAGATTGGGCCTTTTTCACTGGACAATGCGATTGCAGGGTCGTCCGATTCGAATTCCATTGGACAATGCCACAGCGGTGGCGTATGTGAACCATCAGGGTGGCACGAAGAGTCAAGCAGCAGCGGAGGCAGCTCTGATACTGCGTTGGGTGGAACTTCACATTCCGGCGATCTCAGCCATTTACTTTCCAGGCGTGGAGAACTGGCAGGCGGATTTTCTCAGCCGCCAGACGCTGGACCAGGGAGAGTGGTCCCTCCACCTGGAGGTGTTCAATCAGATTTGCCGCAGATGGGGGATGCCGGACGTGGATCTCATGGCGTCCTGGTTCAATCACAAAGTGAGAACCTTTTGTGTCCAGAACGAAGGATCCGTTGGCAGTGGCCACGGACGCTCTGGTGGCCTCCTGGGGTCGTTATCGTCTTCTGTACACAGGACTGCTTCCACGATTGGTACGCAGAATAGTGGCGGAGGGGATACCAATATTCCTCGTGGCTCCAGATTGGCCCTGGCGCACTTGGTACGCCGACGTGGTGCACATGGTGGCAGACGCCCCTTGGTGGCTCCCGCTGCGAGACGATCTCCTGTCTCAGGGACCCATTTTGCACCCTGCTTTACCCTCGCTGGCTTTGACGGCTTGGCCATTGAGTCCCAGGTGCTAAGGGACAGGGGAGTCGCCGACGCCGTAACCCCTACCTTGTTAAAAGCTCGCAAGTGTACTTCTCGCAAGATTTATCTCCGCACCTGGAAGGCTTACATAGCTTGGTGCGAGGCGGAGGGTTATAACCCTCGCTCTTATGTCGTGTCCAGGGTCCTGACTTTTTTACAGCAGGGCTTGAACAAAGAACTGGCTTTGAGTACTCTCAAGGGCCAGATATGGGCTTTGGCGATTCTCTTTCAGAGGCCTTTAGCTTCGCACTCGCCGATTCGTACCTTTGTACAGGGTGTGCGACGTGTGGCGCCTCGGGTGAGGACTCCGATGGCTCCGTGAGATCCGAATTGGTGTTTTCTGTTCTTCAGAAACCACCTTATGAGAATATCAGGGAGATTTCTCTACATCTGCTGTCACAGAAGGTGGCCTTTTTAGTGCCATCACTTCTGCAGGCGGATGTCGGAATTAGCAGCACTTTCGTGCAAGTCTCCCTACTTAGTCATACATAAGGATAAGGCGGTCTTGCAAACCTCTCCTTCCTTCCGAAGGTGGTTTCTTCATTTCACATTAATGAAGATATTGTTCTGCCTTGTGCCCTCGCCCATCGCACCCAAAAGGGTTTGAGTTGCATGCTTTGGACGTGGTGAGGGCCTTACGCGTGTACTTGGCTGCTACAGCTTCTTTTCGAAAAGCTGATGCCTTGTTTGTTTTGCCAGAGGGCCCACGCAAAGGGTTGGCGGCCTCTTCGGCTACGATTTTCATTGGATTAGGAAAACCGTGACCCATGCGTATTCTGTTCGGGGCAAGGTTCCCCCTTTTCCGGTCACGGCTCATTCTACCAGGGCGGTTAGCACTTCCTGGGCTTTCGGACACCAGGCCTCGGTGTCACAGGTGTGCAAGGCGGCTACATGGGCCTCGGTTCACACTTTCACTAAGTTTTATAAGGTTGATGTGTTTGCATCTTCGGATGCTGCTTTTGGCCGCAAAGTTTTGCAGACGGCAGTGTAGGCCCGTCTGGCGCCTCCTTAGAGGTTCAGTTGGGTACTGTTGTTAGCGTTTACCCACCCCTCTTTTTGACACAGCTTGGGGACGTCCCCACAAGTCAATGAAGAGCTGCGTCTGTCTGTGAACGTAGGAGAAAAAGGGATTTTATTAAAACTTACCGTAAAATCCTTTTCTCCGAGTTCACTGACAGACGCAGCACCCACCCCTCTGGGCTCTGTTTTGGTACGGCTTGTGTACAAACTGAAGAGCTATGCTATGAGGGGGTTTAATGTAGGAAGAGAGGACAGCCCCCATGGGAGGGGCCAGCTGTTTCTTTTCCCTGTCTAGTTAACTCCTAGTGGGACGAGCATAAACCCCACAAGTCAATGAAGAGCTGTGTCTGTCAGTGATCTCGGAGAAAAGGATTTTACGGTAAGTTTTAATAAAATCCCTTTTTTGTTGCTTAGAATAAAAATCATGATTCTCACAGTGTAACATCATCTATCACATTATACAAAGAAAAAAAAATGGGCTTACTTTTACTGTTCGTGTTTTTTTTTTTTTTTTTTTTTTTTTTTTTGTCATTAAAGTGTATTTTTTCCAAAAAATCTCTGCGCAAATATAGTGCAACATAAAATATTGCAACAACCACCATTTTGCTTTTCTATGGTCTCTGCTAAATATATATATATATATATATATAGTATCTCACAAAAGTGAGTACACCCCTCACATTTAAATGTAAATATTTTAATATATCTTTTCATGTGACAACACTGAAGAAATTACACTTTGCTACAGTGTAAAGTAGTGAGTGTACAGCTTGCATAACAGTGTAAAATTTTCCCCTCAAAATAACTCAACACACAGCCATTAATGTCTAAACCACCGGCAACAAAAGTGAGTACACCGCTAAGTGAAAATATCCAAATTGGGCACAAAGTGTCAATATTTTGTGTGGCCACCATTGTTTTCCAGCACTGCCTTAACCCTCTTGGGCAAGGCATTCACCAGAGCTTCACAGGTTGACACTGGAATCCTCTTCCACTCCTCCATGACGACGACATGAAGCTGGTGGATGTTGGAGACCTTGCGCTCCTCCACCTTCCATTTGAGGATGCCCCACAGATGCTCAGTAGGGTTTAGGTCTGGAGACATGCTTGGCCAGTCCATCACCTTTACCCTCAGCTTCTTTAGCAAGGCAGTGGTCTTCTTGGAGATGTGTTTGTTTGAGATCGTTATGTTGGAATACTGCCCCACTGCCCAGTCTCTGAAGGGAGGGGATCATGCTCTGCTTTAGTATATCACAGTACATGTTGGCATTCATGGTTCCCTCAATGAGCTGTAGCTCCCCAGTGCCAGTAGCACTCATGCAGCCCCAGATCATGACACTCCCACCACCATGCTTGACTGTAGGCAAGACACACTTGTCTTTGTTCTCCTCACCTGGTTGTCGCCACAAACGCTTGACATCATCTGAACCAAATAAGTTTATCTTGGTCTCATCAGACCACAGGACATGGTTCCAGTAATCCATGTCCTTAGTCTGTTTGTCTTCAGCAAACTGTTTGCGGGTATCCTCTTTTAGAAGAGGCTTTCTTCTGGGAAGACAGCCACGCAGACCAATTTGATGCAGTGTGCGGCATATGGTCTGAGCACTAACATGCTGACCCCCCCCCCCCTTCAACCTCTGCAGCAATGTGGCAGCGCTCATATGTCTATTTCCCAAAGACAACCTCTGGTTATGATGCTGAGCATGTGCACTCAACTTCTTTGGTTGACCATGGTGAGGCCTGTCCTGAGTGGAATCTGTCCTGTTAAACCGCTGTATAGTCTTGGCCACCATGCTGCAGCTCAGTTTCAGGGTCTTGGCAATCTTCTTATAGCCTAGGCCATCTTTATGTAGAGCAACAATTAGTATTTTTTTTTTTTTTCAGATCCTCAGAGTTCTTTGCCATGAAGTGACATGTTAAACTTCCAGTGACCAGTATGAGAGAGTAAGAATACCAAATTTAACACTCCTGCTCCCTTTTCACACATGAGACCTTTTAACACTAACGAGCCACATGACACTGGGGAAGGAAAATGGCTAATTGGGCCCAATTTGGACATTTTCACTTAGGGGTGTACTCGCTTTTGTTGCCAGCGGTTTAGACATTAATGGCTGTGTGTTTGAGTTATTTTGAGAGACAGCAAATTTACACTGTTATACAAGCTGTACACTCACTACTTTACATTGTAGCAACGTGTCATTTCCTCAGTGTTACATGAAAAGTTAAAATAAAATATTTACAAAAATGTGAGGAGTGGTACTCCCTTTTGTGAGATACTGTGTGTGTGTGAATATATAAATATATATATACGTTTGTATGGGGGTTTTTAATTTTTCAAGCAAAAAAATACTGGATTTTTACTTGGAAGCAACAAATATCTAAAAAGGTTTAGTCTTTAAGTGGTTTAAACTTTCCCTCATCTAGATCGGGGTTCATTCCTTTGATAAAACAACAAAAAGATACTTTTGTATCTTTTGTGTTTTATAGTTACCAGCGATACTGGGAGAACCTGGCAGATTGCCCGCAGTTTTGTTTTATGTTTAAGGCTCCATTTTACACATTTTACAATGGTTTATCTTGACAGCTAGAAACCGGCATCTTAAACATCGTTTTGCATGCCACGTTCCCTCTAGGAGTGTTTTTGAGAAAAAAAAAAATATATATTTTTAAAAATGGAAATGCCTGTAAACAAAACGCTTCTAGACTCGAGTTACTGCGTTTACAACCTGTTTGGCATTTCAAATGCCTCTGAACTGGCGTCTGAACCAAATTTTTTTTTTTTCTTAACTCAACTGCCTGGAAACTACCTTAAACAGCCCTGTGTAAATGTACTGATAAGATAACATAGAGGAAAGTTCAGGGGCAGCTGAAAAAAAAAACGCCCAAATGCCTCTAAACTTCCGTTTACCTGCAGCAGTGTAAATGATGCCTTAAAGCTGTCAGCTAGCCTCAGGCAGAGAACTGCTGTTCACTGAGTCGGAGATGTGGTTAGATAGGGGAGAGAAAGATCGGGTGCCACTCGCCACAACGCGATTTCTGGTCGCCTTAGCGACCTGGTGCCTGGGGATTGTTGAGCCCTGGTCTATGGCAAAGCTTGCTTGAAGCCCCACAAAGCCTTATCAAAGTCTCATCGAAGCCCCACTGAAGCTTCACCAAAGCACCAAGCAAAAGCAAGGTGTAAACAGGACTGTAAGCTTACGAAATGAAATTATTTATATAAATTCTAAATATCAACTGCTATACCGCTCCCTATACATCTTTATTGAACATCGAATGTGTGTTTGTTGTTTTTTTTTTTTTTTGTGCATCAATATGGTGTTGGGCAGTGGTCGCCAACCACTGATGGTCCAAGGGAAATTTTTGGTGGTTTTGGCTAAATCAATATTGTGGCTGATGTATACCGCCCAATGTTTCCAGAGTTCTCAAAGCATGCTGACATTCAATACTGTCAGTGCACATTGATACTTGATGCCTTTTCTGTACTTTTTTGTGAACTCAGAGGGAGGTGACGGGAGTAGTGCAGAGAGCTGGAGGTGAAGGAGGGGACTTTCAATAGCAGTGCTGATCAGACTGTGGGAGAGAGCACGGAGCTCGAGCACATGGCTGGATACGGAGGTGAGATCCAATGAGGAGTCTGTGTAAGGCAGCAGTGTGATGCAGAGTATGTGGGGATGGGGCAGATAGCCAGAAAATTGTGCGTGTATAAGGAATTTAAAATTGATGTTGGTGGTCTGCAGTATTGGGAGTTGTGAGTTTAGTGGTATGAGAGGTCAGAAAGGTTAGTGACCACTGGTGTAGGGAGTCAGAGATGATTGACACTAGCTTTCACTTTGTTCAGATGGCATCGGCACCCAAGGCTCTTTTTTTATTAAAGTGTTACTAAACCCACAACAGTAAAATAAGTCTGTATATGCAGTATGGCATGCTTGTTATACTTGCTGTGGAATCTAAGGGGGTTAATCCTCTGCATTGTGTAAAAAGGCTGTTTAATCCTGTCTTCTCTGTCCTCCCCTTCTTTCGCTGTCCCCAGTCCATCTCCTGATAGCGCAGAGGCTAGGGAACAAGCTGTACATGCTCAGTTAGGTGTGTATTAGAGTGTTTGTTTATTTTTCTTGAGAGAGTGCATGTGACCAGCACAGGGCCAGTCCACACTGTCCAGACAGAGGGTCAAGGGTCCCGCAGCCTTATAGGACAGTCAGAGCAGAATGATTTAACCAGACACTGATAGAAGTCACAAGACTGCTCTGACTGCAGTTTACATTTACTAAATCTATTGCATTTCCAAGTTCTGTGTACTGTGGGAGACCAGATATAGTGAATGCAGGGTCATGGGTTTAGTAACACTTTAACTTTACAGATATTCGCAATTACATTTGATATAGTTAATATTGATTTATATTAATAAGTGTATACAATAAAGACGGGGGTAATTGAAGAGCTAAGCACTCTATGGCTGAAGCGAGGGCCCGTCTGGCTGGGGATATGGCGTGGATAACACAATTAGTAATGTACAAATGAACCAAGGATAGGGAATGAGGAAACGTCCTTATTTGGATGTTAATGGTCCACAAAAGTCCTGGGTGGTACCCACAGGAGGAAAAAAGGAATCCTTTGGCATACACTTGTAAGGCTGCCCACTTGAGAGCAGAAGACTCTCTGTAGGTACTGGGAGGCAAAGGGAGAGGGGCTGCGCGAGTCTAGGTGTAGCAATGTAACAATCAGATTTTTTTGAAAAATAATGCACTCACTAAAAATTGTAGAACGTAAGCACATCGATGGATATCAGCCTAGCTATGAGGAGCGGTGTCAGGCACGGACACAGCCTCTGTTGTATCGAGACGACCTTCTGACAGCTTATTCCTGTGCCTCCTCCATCCAGCCCGGGACACCGAAAACCACCGGCGCCACTGGTTGTGATGACACCACGCCTCATAGCTGCTGTTCTGGATCTCTGCACACAGCCAGGCTGATATCCATCTATGTGCCTATATTCTCCCATTTTTAGTGAGTGCATTATTTTTCAAGGCTCCCTGCCGGCAGAATACAAGAGCGCTGCAGGAGGGTTTTACTTATCTGCAAGGACCAACAGAGCACATTGTACATATGTACGGGATGTGGTGTCACGTCTAGCAATATTCACCTCACATGTTCTTTTTAGGGTTTTACTATCAACACTGCTTGTGTCGAAGTAAAAAAAATTGCATAGCCTTTTGGGCCGATTTAGTCTAGCATTTTACAATATTTATTTTTAAGCCTTTTAGTGCACAGATGTGTGCAAGGCCCAATGTGTAGAATTTTGTGATGCCTTTTGTGTATATTTTGCTCTAACCAGCAGTAAAACCTTATAAGCACAAAGATAGCTATTTAGAGTTTCTACTTTATGTTCTTTGGCTAGAAGACAGAACTTTTGATCTGAGTCATGCAGTGTACTTGTGATTAGCTTGAACTGGGGTGGGAACATTTCAGCTTCCTTTCTGATTCATAGCAATATTAAACAAAATTGCCAGTAGTTGCTGAAAACGTGTTCCAATTCACTTAGTTACAGTATATCTTTTATACAGTGGGTATATAAAAGAATCTTCCCCCTTTAAAATAATCACATATTATTGCTTTGCAGCCTGAAATTAAGACCGTTTTTGTTTATCCAGCATTTACATGGCCGGTTCACACCTAGGCGATCCGACTTCAAAGGTGACTCTGCTAGGTGATTTGAATGCGAATTCAAGGCAACTTCGGGTGACTTACAACGCGACCTGAATCGACACCCCCCCTTCCATCCCCCCATCGCAGGCGACTTTGCCTGTGGCCAATCAGAGAAGACATGGAGGAGGTTTTCCCTGTAAAGTCACTTCTCTATAGATGGTGACTTGGAAGCGACTTCCTTTGACTTCTATGAGCTCAAATCGCCTAGAAGTTGCCTGGAATTGGTACAGGAACCTTTTCAGTAGTCGCCCTGAAGTCAGCGACTTGAGTAGCGCATATTTAGATGGCTCCCTTTCATTTCAATGGGATTTCTGATGTCAAGCGACTTGGGGTGACACAAGTTGGATCGCAAATCGCCTAGGTGTGAGCCGGCCCCTAGTGAGAGCTATAACACGTCAGAAAAAAATGAAAAAAAACAATCATTCTAATCAATTAGAAAAAGGATCACCCCCTTGTGTCAGTATTTTGTTGAACCCCCTTTTGCTTTAATTACAGCCTTTAGTCTGTTGGGATTTGTCTCTGCGAACTTTGCACATCTAGACTTTGCAATATTTGCCCACTCTTTGCAGAACTTCTTACGTTCAGTTAACTTTGAAGGGAACCATTTGTGGACTGCAGTATAGGCGGTCCCCGGGTTATAAACAAGATAGGGACTGTAGGTTTGTTTTTAAGTTGAATTTGTTTGCAAGTCAGAACAGGTGTATTTTTTAAGTGTAGCTTCAGCCAAAAAAACTATTTTTTAGCTTTTTGGATAGCCTAGGGAAGGGTTAACACCCCTGTAATGTTTGTTTTGCTGTCTATGTTTCTGTTCAGAAGATTTCACCTCACTTCCTGTCCCAATGATAATTCGATTTTGAAAATTTTGGGTTGTTGTGTAAACAAACCTTGTTGATAAAGCTCAGTGGAGACACCTTTTTCCCATAATAACTCTAAGGCCCCTTTCACACTGGGGCGTTATTACAGCGTTATAGCTGTAAAATTACCGCTCCACTAACGCTCAAAAAATAATAATTATGCATCTCAATAGACGCTTTCTCACTTAGGCATTGGGCAGGTGCGGCGTTGAAGAAAATCATGCAATCATGATTTTTCAGGAATGTGGGTAGCGGTTTATACACCGCTCCTCCACCGCCCCTGCCATTGGTATGAATGGGCAGTACACCGCTCCAGGAGCGCCGATCACCGGCAATTTTAACCCCTGTTTAACCCCTTGTGGGGTGGGGGTTAAAAGTGCCGTGGTGCCGCCCGAATAGCAGCGCCATAGTGCTGCTATTACATTGGTAGATTGCCGGTTTACCGCTGACGATTGGACGCTCCCAGTGTGAAAGGCAGGAGTGAATTTCCCTTCCTAGGGGGAGATTTCTTCTCACTTCCTGTTGTCTCCCTCCATTTGTAAGTAGTAGTTTTGTAAGTCAGATGTTTGTAACTAGGGGACTGCCTGTATTATAGCCATTCCAAAGATTTTCAATGGGGTTTAAGTCTGGGCTCTAACTAGGCCATTCACCTTTTTTCTCCTTCAACCACTGTGTGCCCTCTGCCAGAAAGTTGTCAATGGAGAAGAAGGTTTACCTTTCAGCACACCGCAAAAATGACCACACAAGTGGTTGGAGGAGAAAAAGGTGAATGTCCTTGCATGGCCTAATCAGAGTGCAGACTTAAGGCCTCATACACACGGACGTATCTTGAAAAAATAAACATAATGTCGTTCCCGACGTCAGGGAAAAAAATTGGCATTCTTCGGCCTTATGCATCAGCGTTAGTGAGCGTCGGCATCAATAGGCGTTTTTCTTAAAGAAAAAATCAGTCCTCTGCTATTTTTCAACCTAAAAACGCCGGTTAATGCCGGTACGGCGTTGGTGAGCGTTTTGCGGCGTCAAACGCCAAACCGTTACAGCCTCAGAACGCGCTGGCCGTGGGTTCTAGTTACAGCTCGCTAACGCCGACGCCCTCTATAGCTCAAAAACGTCTGCGTTTTTATGGGGCCATTGACTAACATGGAGAGCTGCAAAAAATGCCAGAAAACGTCGGCGTCAAAAAATGGGATGCTGCATCTGTCCCCCGGCACCTCTATACTGAGAACTGAGCCTATCGCTCTGTTTTCAGAGCTCCGTTAGCAGAGAGCTGTAGACTGTCAGTCACAACTCTCTTCTCTCTCTTCGCTCATTGGAGTGCTGGGCTGTGGAGGGGGCGGAGTGGCTATCTCAGCCTCTCAGCAGCTCACTGAGAGGCTGAGACTGGTGTCAGTCCAGGCACCTGACTCTGTGGTCGGGATGACGTGGTGCCTGAACTGGCATTGGTGACATCCAGCACAGAGCGGACTTCAGTCAAAATGAATTGCACTGCTGTAATCCATAGAAGTACAGCCAAACTAGCTTTGGCTATACTTCTCCTTTTTAAAACCCATTGAAAATGTGTGGAATGACTTGAGGACTACAGTCCACACAACAGTCAACATGACATGCATTGAAAAAACCTTTTGGAACCTTTAAGCAGGGTAAAATAAAATACAGTAGATGAACCAATGTTATACCATGTTCCTGTTTGCTAGATTACCAACCCCCTCCTGCCTCTCAGGTCTCACTATTAATGAGGCCACCTATTTTTGTAGTGATGGGCCAGTAGTAAGGCATGGAAAGTGGTGGGCCACAGTTGGAAATGAGTAGTTTTAGTTCCTGCTTTCAGTGGAAACGCATAACCGCATTCTGAGATTGAGGTGCCTGAGAGAGCGCAGGATTCATGTGAAGGCACAGGTTTATTTACTAAAGCTGGAGAGTGCAAAATCATGCTCGCTTCTGCATAGAAGCTTCTAACCTCAGCTTGTTCAATTAAGCTTTGGCAATGAGCCTCCGTTCACATCGGCATGATTTGACATGCTATTTAACAGGTCAAATGGCATGTCAAATCGGAACCTATTACCAGCAATAGGAGCGTCCCAATTGGTGCGACGCTGACTTTGCGGCACCCCGCTGTTTTCCAACAGTAATTCCTGCACTACTTTTGGTGACTTCGGGGGCGATTTCAATATGAATTTTCAGATGAACTTGCATGATTTTAAAACCATGTTCAGTGTGAATGAGGGCTAAAACCTGTAAACTCATTGGCATGTATGCAGAAGTGAGCCTGATTTTGCACGCTCCAGCTTAAGTAAATGAACCCCATAGTGTCTCCTGCAACAAGCTAAGTTTCGGGGTTTTTTACATAAGCTCTGAGCCTCTCCAGGGCTGAGGACTTTTCCTACCCCTATATGACAGCGAAGGACCAATCACCGAATTATGTGGTCCTTCACACCTGGAAAAACCCAGTAATTTCTTTTCTCTTAGCAGCTGGGTGGAACAGAGGTGGAGTTAAAGTGTATGTACACCCTAAAGCCTGGTACACACGGGCTGAATATTGGCCGGTCCAACCAAAAGGGGTTGACAGGCCTGTGTGTACATCAACCTGACAGAAGCCGGACCAACGGGCACGCTGGATGTAAACTTGGCATCCAATAAGCACTGGCAGCCAATGGCTGCGAGCATTGACTGGTGTGCTCTGGTGGGGGGGCAGTCCCCCTGTCAGCACACAATAGCTCAGCGGGGAGATTGAGGTACTAACATTGCGTAGTTAGTACAGCGAGCTCCGCAGTTTTTTTTCTCTTTCGTTCCTCGACAGGCACAGCGACTCTTAGGACTAAGTGGGTTATACTGCCCTCTTCAGGAGTTTACTTGGCAGAACAGGCAGTTCTAACAGCAAAAAAGAACCATAACAGACACAGCCCCTCCCAGGGGGCAGTCCTCACTGATAGATAACCCCACACCCAGCTGCTGCTAGCTCAGTTTCTTTTTCTGCCTAGTGCAAAGAGTTAGACCTAGGCTCCCTGTTGGGATCTGTGGTACCTCTCTGACCCACTTCGGCTATCCCAGGACAGCCTCACAGATGAAGACTGCAATTAAGCAGCCGTGCTGGGTGACAGGCTGGTTCTTGGATCCAGGTAGTCTCTCCAGCCTGCCATCACGCGTTAGACCAGATGCTTCGCGCTGGGTCGACTGCGACAAACCCCGGCCGGACGTGGTGGCCCTGCGGGTTAAACGCCCCGCCATCGCACGCTTGTGCGCCCAGGGCCAACAGCTCCCTCCGGCTTAGCCCGGCGAGTGTAAGCTGTCTTGGGTGGGATCCCCCGCACCGCCCGACTAGATGGGGTAAGTACATCCCTCCTTCCCTTCGGAGGCCCGGGGGGAGCTGGCGGGTCCCCCCTCTGGGGTGATCGTAGTGGGTGGTCTTCCCCTCCCCTCCCTCGCTCGTGCCCCTCCCCCACCGCTCCGGTACCCCGCTGTCGAACCCCCCTCCCCCTCACCTGGGCTCCCAGGGCGTAATGGGTGTATGGGCCCTAGCTGGACCCCCTCTGCCTCACCCCCCCCTCTTGCTCGGCGGTCGTGATCGTCGACGGCCATTTTGCCGGCAGCTGGCCTCATTTACATGCAGGGGATGGTTCGCGGCCTTTTTGGTGTAGCCGCGGCACTGTTACACGAGGTTTCGGCCTCTAGGGTGCATCAGAGGCCATTCTCCTGTGGTTTTCTACACGTGGAAGGCCTGTGTGTGCTGAGGCGCGGTCTTGGCCGTTTCTGGCACCGATTTACCCCCCAGCACGGCGTGGATCTCCCTGTTGGCGGCTCTGGGCACAGCGGCAGTGTGGGCAGCAGGACCGGTGAAGGCAGCGACATCGGCGGACAGCAGCAGCAAGCAGCTCCTCTCTGGTTGGGTGGCGAGTCCCCCTGGGGCCTTGCGCTGCTGTGGGGTGGGGGGTGCAGTGGTCTCTTGGCAGTAGGCCTCATTTTTCTGGGGCGGCCAGGGTGAGTGACAGTATGGCAGCCGACGTGGGTGCTTCCCCACTGGACCTCTCGGTGCCTGCAGCCAGCATCTCAGGGGCCCCTTCCCTTGTAGATGCCATGTCCACGGTTCTGGAGACGGGTAGAGTCGCTATTGAACCGTATGGACGCCAAAAAGCATCCCTTGCCCCCTCTTGTTCTGGGGAGGACTCGGACCCCGAGAGGGGCTCCTCCGTTGCAGGGACCCCCTTTGAGCTGTCAGACGAGATCCCAGACGCCCCTGATAGCAGGGATAAGTCTGAGGCGTCCGCTGCTGCGCACAAGAAGGCTCTTGTAGACGCTCTGATCACCTCAGTGCGTGAGACCCTGCAACTGGAAGAAGCAGCGGGACCCTCTCAGAGGGTGCCCGTCCCCTTCGGGTCACATGGACCAGGCCCTGCGGCTAGGGTCTTTCCGTATTTGGATTTTCTGGATAAGTTTGTTTATAGGGACTGGGCTCGGGCCCCAGAGCTCCCTCCCCGTTCCGAAGCGTTTCGCTGTGCGTTATCCCTTTTGAGGATAGATTATTGAAGAAGTGAGCATCACCTCCCGTGGTTAATCCCCCTGTGGCCCGTCTGAGTAAGGCGACCGCCATCCCGGTGGAAGGCACGCCGTCCTTTAAGGACCCAGCTGACAGGAAGGCTGAAGCTTGCATAAGATCCCTTTTTGTTCTAACGGGGTCTTCCATTGTGGCTTCTGCACTGGTGTCGCAAACGCTTACTGAGTGGGAGAAGCTGCTACACAGCGAGTTGTGCAAGACGCAGGCGTCTCCTGAGTGTGGATCCTGCAGATCGCAAAATCCAAGGGGCTCAGTATCTGTGAGATGCAGCCCTGGATGTGGCCCCCCTGATATCCAAGGCGTCCGCGGTCTCGGTGGTGGCCAGGCAGTGGCTTTGGCTGAAGTGTTGGTCCACCAACCAGGTTTCTAAGAAGGCCCTGGCGGACTTGCCTTTCCAGGGGGGGCGGCTCTTCGGTGACCTCTTGGATGAGATGATCAAAAATCTCACGGGAGGGAAGAGCACCTTTCTCCCGGAGTTTAGGAGGAGTTCGGACCCCTGTCGCCGACAGGGCCCCTCTTTTCCGGCCCTTAGGCGGCCTTTTCGTCCCTTCCGTTCCTCGGGCAAGGGTTCACAGCCCACCAGGACGCCCGGAGGTGGACAGAAGCGTTCCTGGCCGCCTAAGCGTGCCAAGCCAGAGGACAAGGTCTTCTCTGCATGAAGGGTTGCCCCCGCCCGGTGTTCGGGTGGGGGGACGTCTCTTGGGGTTTGCAGACAGGTGGTCCTCTGCACAGCCCAGATTCACACCCAGGTCCTCGGACCGCTGGGTGCTTGAGGTGGTCTCTTCGGGGTACAGCATAGAATTCCGTTCCCGCCCCCCAGACAAGTTCTTTGCCTCCAACCTGCAGCTGCCTGCGGACAGGCTGCGGGCCCTGTTCGGGGCTGTGCAGGACCTGCTGGGTCAAGGGGTGATTGTTCCCATTCCACGGGCGGAACGTTCCCAAGGGTTTTATACCAACCTTTTCGTGGTTCCAAAGGACAGGGTTCGTCCCATCCTGGACTTGAAGGACCTCAACAAGTTTGTGCGGGTCCGCTGGTTTCGGATGGAGTCGGTCCGCTTGGTAGTGGCGGCCCTGCACCTGGCCTCCCTCGACATCAAAGATGCGTACCTGCATGTTCCCATCTGCGCCCAGCACCAGCGCTTCCTGCGCTTTGTGGTTGGGGAGGATCACTACCAGTTCGTGGCCCTCCCGTTTGGCCTGGCATCGGCGCATCGGGTTTTCACCAAACTGCTGGTTCTGGGGTCAATAAGGTCCGCCAGTCTGTCTTAGTCATAGCTGAAGCCCTCCAACTAGTGGGTAGGCTTGAGGACGTCTCACACACGTCCCACTAGCAGTGTAACAGGGACTCGCGACCACCCTGAGGCGAGCGTCCTCTTCCAGCAGGTCTATGCGGTGGTGGTTCTACGGGGAGACGGAGTCGTCTCGGTCTTGGTCGTCAAACCACTTTTGGGCTACGCGGCTACGGTCCGGTTTGCCCTCCCGGTGCTTGACCATCACTAGGAGGGGTTGGTGTTTCGCGTCCTTCGCGACCACGA
>BLSH010187267.1:261880-274665 GCA_018402905.1 Glandirana rugosa | reverse complement strand
GACCATTCAGAATAAGAATCATTAACCACTACTCTCTGAATTCGGTCTTTTAGCCAGTTTTCTATCCATTTACAAATTGATCTTTCCAAGCCTGTAGACTTTACCTTACACATTAGCCGTGTGTGGGGAACGGTGTCAAACGCTTTTGCAAAATCCAAGTATACCACGTCCACAGCCACCCCTCTGTCTAAGGTTTTACTTACCACCTCATAAAAAGAAATCAGGTTTGTTTGACAACTTCTGTCTTTCATGAATCCATGCTGTCTGTTGCTTAAAATCTTTTTATCCAACAAGAACTCATCTATGTGGTCTTTTATTAAACTCTCCAGTATCTTCCCAGCTATAGAAGTTAAACTAACAGGTCTATAGTTACTTGGTAAAGACTTTGATCCCTTTTTAAATATGGGCACCACATTGGCCCTACGCCAATCCAGTGGTACTATTCCAGTCATTAAGGAGTCCCTAAAATGAATGAATGGTCCCGCTGTCTTCTGGGACCTGGGTGTCTCCCAGAAGGCGGGGGGGGTCAGCAATTTCTTAGATTGCTGCAATCTTACCCAGAAGTGGGAGCGGGTACCTTGTTTTGACAGGCATCCCCTCCCTCCCAAAAAGTGCGAAGAAGCTGAGCTTTTTTTACATTTCTTTAGTTCCTTCCAGGCCTAGGCAAAATGTCACACATCCCAGGAGTCTTCAGGCTGGTGGGGAGGGGTTTTCTCAGTTAAGCACTCCCTCTTGCCTGCATGCCTCAACTAAGGGGCAGATGTATTCCAGGAAGTAAATGCTACACGAATCATCTGCCCCTACTCAAGATGGCCATGGACAGAAGTGGGGTGTTTTTCAAATTGATTTCTAAACAAAATAAAGCATGGAGACCTGAATGGATGGAGGTGTTTGCTTTAAATGTCAAAAATGATTCAAATAGCATTTTTGGTTTGTGGTGCTTAGATGCTTTGTAGTTTCGCTTTAAAGAATTCAAGTTTTCTTGCCTATAGAAATGGTCATTTTGATTAGATTTGCTCCTGTTTTTGTACAAATCACCCCTCACTTGTTATATACACATCCCTGTTTTGTAATAATGGGAAAGAATTCAATATTTATAAATTATAAATGCCACAACATTTTTTAAATTAGATTTATCAAAGGTTTTTTTTCAATCCAAGTACAAAAACACATGTCAAGCAAGACAAAGGAAAACCCTGTCAAATACTGTACATCTTAAGGTTGTTTGGTACCTAACTAGTATCATTAAAGGAGAATTGGGGCCAAATCTGTTTTGTCCTTACTTTTCCTGTGGGTCACAGGAGTAAACTTTGTTCTGTACTCCTGTGACCTGTATTCAGCTGAGAGTGGGCTTAAGTCCACTGTCGGCTAACATCACTCAGCTGGTCCAGGCTTTGGAGAGCACGCCACTGGGAGTCTGAACAAGCCTCTCCCACCCCCTGCAAAGCCTGGTGCTCTAGTGAGACTGTAGGAGCAGAGGGCCAGTGACTGACACTCTCACCAGCTCTCTGCTCCATGAAGACCGAAAATTCGGTCTAGAGGCGGCAAGGGGAAAAATGCAGCATTGAAACAATGCTGCATCAACCTAGATGAGTATATAGAAATAAAGAAGAACCCCCACTGGGACTTTGAAGGGGAAACCCAGTGGGGGTTTTTATTTATTTGTACATATATTCTAGGGATGTGGGTAAACCTCTCTGAATTTTATGGTGTAGTACACAACAATTTATAACCTCTAGATGAGTATATAGGGTTTTTTTTTCGTAGCCATACTTCTTTTAAATTGCTGTACAGCCTATAAAGTGCATTTGTTTAGTGGCGATTTAGAAAAAAAGGCATACATTCTCGCACCTAAAGTAACCGTAGAATCTACTGCATTCAAGCAGGGGGACTAGATGCTGTTAAATTTATGCATGACATTTTGGAGAAAATAAATGTGCTCTCATATGCTATATACCTATTCAGTCCTTGTAGCCATTCCTCTAAAGAAGGTGGAGAGGTAGAGACCTATTTAATGGTTAACCACTTTCCGACCGTGCTATAGTCAAAAGACGGCTACAGCACGGCCGTCCAGTTCTGGGAGAACGTCCATGGACATCTTTCCAGGACCAAACCCCCTACGTGCCCACTGGGGAGTGCAGCCTCTTTACCATGTGATCATCTGTGTCCAATGTAAACACAATTGCTGGTTATCGGCATTCCTTTCCTTGCACGCTGTCACAGCGTGAAGAGAGCCAGTAATAGGCAATTGAGACGGGACTTTTACACTGCTAATGAGGGCTGCCCACCCACCTTCCTATGGATCCTTACTCCTCAGCTGCTTCCTGCAGTTTGTGTCCGTGCACACAGTCAGCACTGCCATCCTCTCCTGGGACACAGACAACAGAGCTGAAGGCTTCATCTGAGGGAATATAAGGAGGAAACATGAACAAGTTAACGGGAACGATTTCCAGCATGTACCGTGTGTGTTCCTGGCCCCGTACCAAGCCTTGCATAGTGCCAGGTAACAACACTGAGGAATTAGTAATTTCACAAGCTCCTCCTCTTGAGTCTCTTGCTTTATCCTGGGCTGCCGGTCAGCCTCCTCTATGGTTTCTACTTGTCTGCCTAGAGTTTGCCGATAATCCTGTCACTGTACACACCTATGAAAGGCACAAAGAAGCCTCTCATGGGGCCCCATACTGGCCTTGGCAGTGCCCGAGTGGTCAGTCCGCCCCTGTTCAGGAGTAGTTAATTGCTTCAAAAGGGAGTAAACCAGGTTTGTTGAATTTTCATTATTACAGGTATTTACTGTATATAGCACTTTACGTATACAGTATATTTTACATTTACATCAGTCCCTGCACTCGAGGAGCTTACAATCGAAGTTCCCGAACTCACATTCATATATATTAGGGCCAACTTAGGCAGGAGCCAATTAACCAACCAGCGTGTCTTTGGAGTATGGGAGGGAACTAGTACCTGGAGGAAACCCACACAGGCACAAGGAGAACATGCAAACTACATGCAGGTAGTGCCGTTATTGATATTTAAACCGACGACCATAATGCTGCTAGGCAGAAATGGTAACCACTTAGTTACTCTGCTGCCCATCCAGGTTTATCCAGAGATTTCAAGCAGGTTTTTTGCTGTTCAAACTTGCCCTATTAGCTGTATAGATGGTAAGTGCAAGTATGTATTTCAGTAGGCAGGGGTCTCCAGGGCATACAGAGGATGTTCCCTTGGTTGACTTTTTGGTTCCAAGGACCTTACATCACATTCACCCAGAGGGGTTTGCAAACCACTGACTACCCAGAAGGCTGCCACCTGCTGGAAACTTACGGATATATACAGTAGGTGCCAAACAGCCTGCAATCCCAATTTCTGACAGTCTCCAAAGGGGATTAGAAAATCGGTGTGCAATTGCTGAAAGCACTTCTTGACTTTTTGCAATCTAGCCCTGCCCTTTTGCACCTAGGTGGTAAAATTCAGAAACTGCATCACTCTGTTGCCTTTACAGGGGATGTCCTTCAGCTATCTATATCTGCAAAATATATATAACTAGCCCTGTAATTCGAGGTGAATGAGAAAGAGAGCCATAGGGGATGGGTGGGGATCCTATGGTCCTTTTCCACTTGGAATAGTGGAGAGAGTTGCTCCTGGCCATATACTTCCAGCAACTATTTTTCTTAAGTCTTAGGGGCTAGTATCCTCGGAGCACTCCAGCAGGCCCACCGGTAAAAAAACAATGCTTGCACTCATGCAGATCATGTCGTAGAGAAGAAATTTCTTTGATGTCTCTGACAGCCTGCTCTTGGCTAGTAAGGCTGTGAAGGAGGGCGTTGTTTACAGCGGACAGAATGTCCATTTTGTGTTTAGGGACTTTCCCTAGCCATTTTGGTCTTTGGGAGGTTTGTACTTAGGGATATGTACTCGCTGGTTCTGTGCCTTTTCCTCTGTCATATCCAGGGGAGCTGCAGCTTGAGCACTGATTGATGGATGGAGTTCCAAGGCAGCCCCAGAATTCAGTGGAGACTGATTGATCTGCCAGGGGATTGAATGAATTTGACTCCAGCATTCTCTCTTCCTTCTGGTAGGGTCTGAGATATGCCATCACTATCTTGGCTGCTGCACTCAGCTGGGCCTGCTTCCTCTTTCTGCTTTCTGCTTTGAATTAATTGAATTCTATGAACATGCATGACCTTTGTGTCATATTGTTGTCCTTATATTTTCTTTGATCACATTCCAGATGGTATGGTTTTAAGTTATAGAATTGATGTTTTTATCTATCATTTGTACCCTGATGAATTCATGAAATCTTATTTTTTTATTTATCCTGACACAAAAGGCATGAAACCTGAGCTTGAAGAAATGGGAACTTCAAATGATCAAGTTGATTTTAACAGAGATGGAGAATTACTGTATCCAGAAATATGCGCACTAGTGTTGAATTTGCTTTCTGAAGATCCTACAAACCTAAATTTGCTTACCAACGTTTTTCAAAGTCTTCTGAAAATAGTAAAAACCAAAAGGAAAAACACAATGCTTCTAGTACAGCAAGTAAGTTATTTTAACTTGTCTGAAACAGCTAGAAACACCTGATTTAGAGGATTGTCTTGGAAAGCCAAAGAACGTAAGGATAATTGTGGATAGTGTAATAAATCTAAGCACTATTAAAGTGTTACTAAACCCACAACAGCAAAATCAGTCTGTATATTGTGCAAAAAGGCTGTTTGATCCTGTCTTCTCTGACCCCCCCCCCCTTTTTTTTACTGTCCCCAATCCATGTGCTGATACAACAAAGCCTTGGCGGCACTCTGCACATGCTCTGTTTGGTGTGTATTGCTCATAGTAGTTTTTTTTTGGAGGGTGCATGTGATCAGCACAGGGCCAATCAGCATGTCCAGACAGAGGGTCAGTAGTTAAGTGGCCTCATAGGACCGTCAGAGGAGAATGAAAACTCTTCCCTCAAGCTTTAAGCAGACCCTGATACACAAGACTGCTATACACTGATGAGAAAAGGTATTTAGCAGTTTACATTTAGTAAAATAATTGCATTTCCATGTTCTGTGTACTATGGGAGACAAGATATAGTGAATACAGGTTCCTGGGTTTAGTAACACTTTAAGAATGTCAAGCTCCCCCGCTGAAATTATAAAAGACTAGCTTTATGCATATAATCCAAAAACAATCCAGAGCCAAGTAATCCACAAATACATGTTCTACACAGTGATAAATAATGTTTTCCAAATCCGCATTTACGATTGATATCGAATATGCAAGAATTTATAATGTAAAAGTGATGTACTAATCACCAATTAAATAGTTGTTTTTTTACAAACCCCTCTAAAAACAAGTGACAAAAGCTTACAAAACCAAGTGTAAAAATGAGTAGTAAAATCATGAAAAATTGCATAAATCGTGAACAATTCTATTAACAAAGAGAGACTGAAAATTTTGAAAAAAAAAGATTCTCTACTGTGTTTTATAAATCCAATAAAAAATATATAGAATTTCTTTATAAATCTAGGCCAAAATGTATTCTGCTATGCCTTTGTTAAAAAAAAAATCCCAAAAAACAGAAAAAATTGTATCATACTTGCCGTCATTTTCTTTTCCTGGTGCCCATGGCAGCATACCTGTGACAAGTTCTGCCTTGGCTCCTCCCTCAGGACCAGTGAATATTATAAAAGAAAAGGGTTAGTGCAGTCCAGCATTCTATGTAATATACCGTGGGTGGGATTGTATGCTGCCATGGATAGGCATCAGGAAAAGAAAATTACTGTAAGTATAATACAATTTTCTGTTTTCCTGGTGCCTACATGGCCGTATACCTGTGACTAACTAGCTGAAATGCATGGGATGATACATAGTAAACTACTTATTTGAAAAAGGATTCAAAATAGGCAAATGCCGGCCTGTTTAGCCTGTCTGCCAGTTTCTACAGATGAGAAAGCTGCTGGTCTACTCTGTAACGTCTCGTAAACCGCATGTTGGGATGATCATGATGCTACCCTTTAGGTCGTTTTGATGGATACGTCTGATCTGGCTGTCCGAAAAGCAGAAAACAAGTGGGTGGCGTACAGCCCAATTGAAGAGGGTGTTCTAGACCCCTAGGCCTGTACACCTTGTTTTAATTTAATTTTTTGGCGTATTACAAATAGGATAGATGAAAATCTGAAGGGTGTTGTGGTTTGAATATAGTGTCTTAGTACAAAGGTAATATCCTCTTCGTGAAGAAGGTCGAAATTAGATCTGAAAAGATCGGCAGGGCCCAAGGCTCGAAGATGGTAGAGGAAGAGAAGAACATAGGGATGAATCCATTTACCGTTCCAACTTCAACCTTATCCAAGCACAAAAATGATATTATTGTCTTCTAATTCCAGGGCCTGAAGCTCTGATATTCCTCAGCCCGATGCCATCGCCACAACGATGAATAGTTTCTAAGTGAGATTCCACAAGGATGCTGGATCAGATGGGACAAAAGGCTGTTTAAATAAGGGTTCCAGAGCGATAGAGAAGTCCCAAGTGGGAAAGATTTGTTTTAATGGGTGGGCTTATCTTCTTGACTGCCTTGAAAAATGTGGTGTTTAAAGGATCTTTGGCCCAGCTCTTGTCACAGCAGAGATTACCACCAGCTGTACCTTTTTTTTAAATTGCTTAATCCTAATCCTAAGTAAAGATCTGCTTGCAGGAAATCGAGGAGTTGGGAGGAAGAGGGTACATCAGGATTCAAGGTTTGCTGTTAGCGAAAGATCTAAACTTATTCCGAACGTTGTCATATGTATTGATCTCTGAGGGCTCCTGTGCTTTGAGCAGAGTTGAAACAAGTCTGGAGGAACAACATAATGATTAAGGCCTCTGTGTTTTAACATCCTAATCTGAAGGTTCAATCTGTGAGGATTCTGATGGGTGTGATGCCTTGAGCCAGAAGAATGGGTATCAGAAGAATGTTTACCAGAGACTGGATACTATGATATATTGGCCTACTCTCGAGAATTTTTGAGGTAGGGGGCCGAAGGAGGCCTAAATTAGAATGCATGCCCATGGACTTGACAGGACATCTATTACTTCTGCCTGAGGGTGAGGTAGATGTGAGATAAACCTCCTCTTGCTGTAGCAAAAGGATGCAGTTCTGGAAAGGGCCATTGGCTCACAATCCAACAGAATAACTTCAGTTGTAGGGACCATTCGTTGGGATCCAGGAATCCTTGGGATAGGTAATCAACCTCTGTTTCTTAGGTCCTTCAGATTCCCCTCTGCCCCAATGAAGATGGGTTCCACTTTTTCTCCGTAAGGAACATTGGGTTCCGCCTTGGTGATGAATGTATGATATTGCGACTCTATTGTCTATCCGAATCAGAACGGATTTGTCCTTGATCTCGAGAGAGCAATTTTGTCGTAGCGAGATTAGCCGCCTGGATTTTCAGGATATTTGGGATGATGTCTGCCGCATTGAAACACCCATCTCTCTTGGACCAACATCTGGTTGAAATGTGCCTCCTAGCCTATTGCATTGGCGTCTGTGGTAACTGTGGTCCAGAAGACATGCCTTTCTGGACATGGCTTTACAAGCATCTCCCTCTTTGACCATTAGTGCAGACCCCGTGCATTAAACTTGGACTGGGATAGATGTCTTGCTCCATAGGTTCAGGATTTCTAGATAAAAGGTACCTAAGGTATCCATGTGACCCTGGGACTATCTGGATATAGATGGACAAAAACCCTCATTAAGCTGAATTAGCTCGAGTCTGTTGGGTAGGACCATGCCTCACACTCCGTATTTTCTGAATGATCGCCCACACTTTGAGATGCCAGGGATACCGCCCCTTTGCGGTGTTTGATAAGGTGCCTAAACTGGAGAAAAGATGAGTCTTTTGATGATTTATTTATTTTTTTTCCTTTCAGAAAAAAAAAAAATATTTTGCAGAGAGTCTGTACAATACAATCAACAAAAAAAGGGCGTGTAACATACAAAAGGAGATCAGACAATATGTGACAGTTACAGCGGTACATTGCTTGCATTGTTATGCATACTTAGGTAAACAGCCATTATCAGGTGGCATCTACAATTTACATATCGCATACGGTCTCCGTCTAGTCCTTCCAGGTTACTCATCGGATATATCAAAAAGCTATAGGTGTTACTTTGAGCTCCATGCTGTAGCAAGAAAAGGGTGGGACGTATTCCCTTAAATTTTGTGTGCGATTGGAGCATAATGTCTGCTGTAGTCGATATGTTTTAAAGCATTTTGTGTTTCATTAGGGAGAAGGGCAGCCTAACAGTGGCGTGGTGTCTGTCCTGTAAAGGGGTTCGTAAGTGGTGTGATTAGGCTGCATAGGGATACGTGGACTGGATCCTATTTTATATGGGGATGTGTCTGATAATATATAGCGATTGTCTGCTCGGAGTAGGGAATATAGGAGTGAGGGTGAGGTTGGGAGGGCATAGAAGAGGGGGGTGGGAAGGAGAAATAAGTTCCGTAGGTCTCCACCGTTGATTTCCCAGGGCATCCGGGTCAGAGCCCAGACCAAGATACCAGGAAGTGGCCTAGCACAAAGCTGTCAGGGTCCCATATTCTTGCGTAGTTTTAAAATTTGTCCAGCAAGCCCATGTATGAGAGAATTTGGAGGGAGAGTCCCTGGCTATCTGTATTGGCTCCTCCATCTCTGCAATATGGTTGACTCGGGTGAGCCACTCGGGAATTGTTGGGGGGAACGAAGATCTCCACCGGGTTGGGATGCACATTTTAGCGGCATTAAGTAAATGTATTACAGGGTTTTTCGATATATACGTGTGCTGGTAAATTTCAGTGATGGAGAAGGGATTTTGTCGGAGTAAAGTCTAGGGGATACGTGGAGATCCTGGTAGTCAGGTCGTGAACTTGGGTCCAGAATTGTTGCACTGCTGGACAGGTCCACCAAATGATTTATCCTCCAACTGTATGTTGATAGTGTAGGCCACCGCATTCTCCTGTGTTGCACTAGCTGGACTGGATGTTCTGATAAAAGGAGGATATTGTCTTGTTAGTGATGAGCACTGAGACCTGGTTCTCGTGTTTTTTTTTTTTTCCAATGACATCTCTGATATCATCCATCAGAGGAAAAGAAGGAAACCTACTTCCTTAAAAATGGCAAGTACACCTTTGATTTCTCAGATGTAGTGTTGGCTTCCTCCCAGCCAATAGCTGACTTTATAGCCTGGACATAGGGCTGAACTAAGGAAAAGTTGAAGTCCGAGGGCCGAGCTCTTCTGAGGTATCCTCAGATGGCCACTATAATCCAGACGTCTTGGGGGGGTACTTCCTGCGTGGTGACAGGATTCTCTCGACGATGGGCCCGGAAGAGTTGACTTCTCTGGAGGAGCTTGAGCTAACTGCTGCACTGGAACTGTTACTCATTCCGCTATGCAACCCTTGCACATCTTTTGAGTAGGTCAGCTACCTGTCAACCGTCTGACTCTGTTTGCTAGCTAGTCTAAGCCTCAGTCTCCACTATTGTGATCACCAAAGTCGTGCAACCTTGATGCGACTGAGTGCAGCCCTGATCCAACTTAACACACTCTGGATGCAAGCTGCATCAAAGAATGGAACAAAGTAGTACAGGAACCTTTTTAATGTTGATTTTCAAAGTCTCATAGATAGGAACGGGTGCCATTGAACAATGGGCTGTGACTTGTCCTGTGACCCTGATCCAAAGTCACACAAGTTGCACCAGTGGAAACGTAGCCTAAACCTGCTTTGCAGACAAAGTCAGCTGGCAGTGAGATGGTCCCGCATGCTCGGCATTTTAAGGATTCGAGAATTGGTGAACATGAAGCACTGTCTTTCCACAGATGCACCCTTGCCGCTTGCATGATAGCCTGATCTGGATGGTCTGCTGGTTGGGGCTTTTATGTTGCTTTATGTTGCCTTGATGTCCTCTTGGACTTCTTTTGGAGTACATGGCTGAAATACATAATCGTACCAGCATAAGTGCTCTCTTTTATTCATTTATTTTCTTTTACTCACCTGGAGGACGGTCCCTACCATAAATGTTGGAGAGGGTCTTGGTCGGGTGGCGTACAGCTCCTGTTGGGCAGCAGACAGAAAAAGCAGCTATAGAAAGATAAGGAAGTTAGTGACTGCTACTTCAACGGGAGCAAGGAAGTGGTATTCCTGAGTAAAAAGAAATTACATTTACCGTGCGTAAGACAGGGTCCCCTCCAGGAGCTCCCAGTAAAGGCAACCTCCTAAGATGGCAACAGGACGCCGTACTGCAAGCTCCTGGGAATAAATAGTGGAGAAGGGAGAGACCGACCCCTGTGAAAGATAGAACCTTTCCAGCAATATCCTGACAAAAACATTTTTTAATTGTTTTTCAAGATGGTCGCTAATGCCTCAGGTCAGACCACGCATGTGCGGTCACAGGCACTAGGACCTATGCGGCCGGCCTGATTTAGCCCAGCCCCCCGAGCCGGCTCCTGCGCGTGGCGACCACAAAAGTACCCAGGAAATTAAGGTGCAAACTATAAAGAGGGGAGGAGATGGAGGGTAATGCAAGATTGAAAGGGGAAAGCAAGAAGGAGAAGGAAAGGTGAGGGGTAATGAATGACAGGAGGGAAAAGGAAGGATAAAGCTAAGTGAAATATAGATATAGCTGCTTTCTCAGCTGCAGGCCTTCGCAAATGCCAGTATATAAATGCAGACAAGAGCTCTTCGTTAAGAGGCAACTGCTGTCCCAAAAGACCCACAGAAGGGATTCCCTATCTTATTAGCGCATTTAGCTGCCCAAGAATAGGGACTGCACCTGGGAGAGGCTTGAACCCACCTGGAAGCTGCCGACTGCAGAGGTAAGGACATACGACCACCATTCACTGACCATGAGGTATGAGGGAAAAAAAGAAGAATGCTGAGAGTGCACTAGCCCTTTTCTTTTATAATATTCACTGGTCCTGAGGGAGGAGCCAAGGCGGAGCTTGTCATAGGTATGCTGCCATGGAGGCACAAGGAAAGTGTATTTTAATTGGTTTGTGTGAAATAAAGTACAAAAAATGGCATAAAAATACCTCCGCCTGTCATGAGTGGTGGCTTTATTATGCTATTTTTGTACATAGTTTATTAATTGGTAAATAAAGCTGTGTTTATTAATGCTGCCTGATCCTTTTGAGTAACGACCCTTTCTGATTCTTTCTAGGCCATTTTTTTGAACGTAAATGTCCATAGTTTGGGCACTTGTGCACTTAAGTGCCCAAATAACTTCACTTGTGGTCAACCATTCTCTCCACAAGATACCTTTTGTATAATCATTATCTTTTTATCTCTAGTTTAATGAGCAAGCATGATGCATCCTATTTTTCAGGTTATAACCAAAAGTCACATTTGAAGTGCTCATAAATCTCCTTCCACCAATTTCTTAAAACACATTTTGTAATTCTAACAATCTTGAACTTACAGTTCAAGGCCTCATTCACATGGGGGTACTTAAAGCAGAGTTTCACCCAGTTAAAAGTCAGCAGCTACAAAAAGTGTAGCTGTTGACTTTTAACAATCGGACACGCACCTGTCCTAGGCTCCAGCTATGCAGTCGCCCGAGGGCTCGCACTTTTCCCCCTCCCCTCAGCAGCGCCGGCATCACAAGCGTGGGCATCGGCTTTGGCTTCAAAGCCGGGCGCACACTGCATATGAGCGGGTCACGCTGCGCATTGTGAATGGCCGGCGTATCTTCTTGGCCACGTCACAGATCGCCGAGGGGGGGGGGGTTGGTGAACTTCCTTCTGGAGCCGTGGCTCTAGGAGAGGAAGTGGACCTGGAAACCTGTGATAACAGGGTCCCTGGTCCCCCCCAGAAGAATGACATGCCAATTGTGGCGCGTCAGGGGGTCACCTTCCTTTAAAGCGGAAGTTCCACATGTACACAGGGCAATGCTTGTCCACACAGGATGCAGGTGCTCTGTGCATCTGTGTGCAGGCAGTCCCATTGGTTTTAGTAGGGTTCAGTGGCTGCAAGGACATAGCCTCTGCTCCCAGTTTAACATCTGTGCGGGTGGGTGTCTGAGCTTGCACAGTCTGCATTTGGGGAAATGCACCCGCACAAATGTCAAATTTGGAGCAGCAGCTCTGTGTGTGCTACTGTTGTGCCTCAATTTGATAAGAAAGGGACTGCCTAAATGCAGAACATCTTTGCATCCAGTGTCGGCAAACACAGCCTTTCGCATGGGTGTACGCCTGAGTGAACGAGGCCTAATGCTAAGTGCTAATTACATCAATAGATATGTCTAAAAGATGGGCACAGTAGTGCCACCATTTAACTAGCTGTTAGTAGACAATCTCATAACTATGAAATCAAAATAAAAACTGCGCCACCCTAAAATGTGTAATATAATCAAACACACAAAAATGAATGATGCTGTGCAGCATTCATAAATACACCAACCAATAATGTGATATGTGTTCAAATATCAGTTTCCAAACTAAATAGAAATTAACAAATATAAATATAAATAATTGTTGCAAAATTATGAAACCATCCAGTGCAGTCCTTTAAAAGTGCTCGGTGCTCCACATAAAGTGCAAAAAGTGCTTTTCTTGGTGCTCAGTGCCAGCCCCCTCTCGTGGCCCCACTCCCCAGACAAAGTGGACCCCCAGCTTTTCAGTCTGGGGGTCACAATAAGCTTGTTCCGGGTGATGGTCAGAAAAGAGATGACAATAAGGCAATCCGAGACCCGATCCTATTGGCTAACGGAATAACAGTAGAGAAAAGACTGGTAGTGGGCCTTGTTCGAATAACACTGGGGGTCTGACTTTTCGACCCCCAGGTGAAACAGAC
>BLSH010187267.1:158138-169602 GCA_018402905.1 Glandirana rugosa | reverse complement strand
GGTACCTATGATGAAAATTAATTACAGGCCTCTCTGTGTGTGTGTGTGTGTGTGTGTGTGTGTGTGTGTGTGTGTGTGTGTGTGTGTGTAGATAGATATAATATATATATATATATATTATATACACACACGCCCTGTTCCAAATTATTATGTCAATGATATTTTTCTCACTTGATTGATGTAAACAGTTATTGATGTAAACAGTCAGCATAATTCTCATGTTCTCAAATATTAAGGGTGCAATTCAAATTTTATTCGAACAAACCACCTAATAACAGTATTTTTTTCAAAATAAAAAACTTATAATGCACAGTAAGTTTCAAAACACTTTATAGGTTGTAAAGAACTGAAAATTGTCATTTGTTGTGTATGCAGCATATTTACTGAAATCAAAAGCTATTTCAATCAAACTTTGAACAACTTTTTAACCTTTTAAACAGTTTAACATAGGACCCCTTATTTGATAGCAGCTTCACAAGTCTTGCATCCATTGAACTTGTGAGTTTTTGGACAGTTTCTGCTTGAATTTGTTTACAAGATGTCAGAATAGCCTCCCAGAGCTGCTGTTTGGATGTAAACTGCCTCCCATCCTCATAGATCTTTTGCTTGAGGATACCCCAAAGGTTCTCAATAGGATTGAATTCAGGGGAGGATGGAGGCCACACCATGACTTTCTCTTCTTTTATCCCCACAGCAGCCATTGATGCAGAGGTATACTTTGCAACATGAGATGGTGCATTGTCATGCTTGAAGATGATTTTATTACGGAAAGCATAGTTCTTCCTTCTGTACCAGGGAAGGAAGTGGTCAGTCAGGAACTACACATACTTTGCAGAGGTCATCTTTACACCTTCGGGGACCCTAAAGGGGCCGACCAGCTCTCTTCCCATGATTCCGGCCCAAATCATGACTACACCACCGCCTTGCTGACATCTCTGCCTTGTTGGAACAGGGTGGCCGTCCACCAACCATCCACAACTCCATCCATCTGGACCATCCAGGGTTGCATGGCACTCATCAGTGAATAGGACTGTTTGAAAATTAGTCTTCATGTATTTTTCTGCCCAATGCAGCCATTTCTGCTTGTGAGCATTGGTTAGTGGTGGCCGAATGCAAGTTTAATGCACAGTTGCAAGACTCTGGAGGACTCTACACCTTGATGTCCATGGGACTCTAGAGGCACCAGCAGCTTCAAATACCTGTTTGCTGCTATGTAATGGTGTTTTAGCAGCTGCTCTCTTGATCCGATGCATGGATCTGGCAGAAATCTTCCTCAATGTGCCTTTATCTGCACCATGTCTGTGCTCTGAATCAGCCACAAATCTCTTAATAGTGCGATGATCACGCTTAAGTTTTCGTGAAATATCTAATGTTTTCATACCTCGTCCAAGGCATTGAACTATTTTACTCTTTTCAGCAACAGAGAGATCCTTTATCTTCCCCATATTGCTTGAAAATGGGGCTCTGCTTAATAATGTGGAACACACTCCTTTAGAGCCGGTTCACACTACAGCGATCCGACTTCAGGCACGACTTTGCAGGCGACTTCAGCGCGACGTCAGCGCGACTTGCATGAAGTTTCAGCCGACTTTACACAAATTACAAATGCGACTTGTATGTTAGGCGACTCTGCTTGTGTCCAATCAGAGGATAGCACTTCTGACATAAATTCCTTTTCCTGTTCTCTTCCTGGTTCCCTGTGCCCTGCTGTGATCAGAAATGTCTTTGCGATATTTAATGTCAGCTGTCATCCCAACTGGTCTGGCTGTATTGATGGAAGAGGAAGAGAGAAGGCGGAGGATGAGGATGAGACGAAGACGTCGCTTCTGGATCCATCCTATAATAGGTCATAGAAATAGCAGAGGCCAGTTTTCGGCAATGTACCACAATTTGCGCGCTTATGAGGACAAGTTCTTCAATTATACCCGCATGTCCGTGGCAAGGTAATTATATATGCCATTCGGTTAGTGTTGGTGCAAACGGGTTAATGTGTGTGCAAATTACCATAGGTTGATCTGTTATTTTGAATACAGTAATGAACTCATATACTCCTTTTTCAACAGTTTTAATGAATTGCTTGGTCTGGTTTCCATTCATCTGGAGAGACAGAATACATCGTTTCGGAGTAATTTCTCACCGACTCAGACTTATTATCACACTAAGGTAAAGTTTGTGTTTTTGAACACACAACATATCTCGAAAAACTTTTCACAGCAAAATATAAGTAAATGCATCAAAATGTTATTATTTTTTTTAATGTAATATACAGTATCCAAAATACTAACATAGGCAAACACAAGGCCTGTGGGGCAATTTTGGCCCTCGCACCGCTCCTGCAGCTGCCGAACCCCCTTCATCTCCATCACCACCATGTCTCAGTAAATGGTAGCAGAGAGGAGGACATAACTCCTCCGCTTGATCATGACCAAAGCAGCTAAGAACCAAAGAGAAAAACAAGAGAAGGGCGCACCAACCTAGTGCAATTCCGTTAAAGTATTTTTTCACAGTAAAATGACAAAAATAAAGATACTGACAAGCATAGATGATTAAAAAGCCTTTCATAGCCACCAATTGAACATAACGCCTCCAGGACTACTTGGATATTCCACATCTACACATCTCCAGCCAGCTCTGAGTCAGAGGGTTTGCCTTGGAAACTCATTAAGCTGGCTTTGGACGCATGCTGGTATCCTTGTAGACATGGAGCATGCAAGTTGTTTTGGTGGCGTTGTTATTTTTTGTATCTGAAATGCGTTTAGAATCATCTACATTTGTCAGTATATTTCTTTTGGTCATTTTACTCAGAATCCATACTTTACCGAAATTACACTAGGTCGTTGCACCCTTCTCTTGTTTTGATGGTTTTAATCCAAACGTAAAACCAATTAAACCTAAAACATTTAACCAATTGTAACTTTTAAATTATAACTGATGGTAAACCCGGTTGCAGTCAGGGTGTTGTGCTCCACTACTGGTATGAGGCAATTGAGACTGGTCAGCCCTTACCGTTGTTGACTGATTGTAATTGCTACTTGGTGCGCAAATGGTGGAGGCAATTGGGGATGGTGAGGGATAGGGAATTGGGCGTTGAGTTGGGTTGTGAACATTCCCATACTCATCCGCATATTGGCGGAAGCGAGGGGCATAGTAGGTGTGGGTTCTGGGTGGTTAAAGTGTGTGATAAGGATAGAATGGCCCTGATATTGGAGGTGGGCCATAGCTAGGTATGGTGGTGGGTGTTGTGTTAGAGACCGTGTAGGTCTCTATGAGGTCCATTATACCCTTTTTGAGATCATTTTTTTTCTTTCCGGTCTCACATTTTGAAGTAATCCCGCCACCTGCATACCAAACGTGTGATCAGTGGACTCTAAGGTATCTAATTTTTGCTCAAGTCTTTCCATGAGTCCCGCAAAACGATCTGTGTTTTCGGAACTTCTAGGGGGTCTAGCTCTTCTCAAGAAGGGTTGATGCATTAGGATCTGCAGGATCTTGCTGGCTGCCCTCCTGAGTTTTTAGCATGTTATGTGATTCTCCAGGCAATTCTTCACTGCTGAGCTATTCTTGTGCTTTCTGCCCTTCCACTCTTTCTTCCCAACTGGATTGCGTTCTGCAATAAAAATGTAATACAGTTTACCACACCCTTCTTTATCTAGCAGTATAATAGCAATGTACTAATATGACAGATGTTAGCTCACTCTCTTAAATCCATAAATGGTCTTAGAAAATCCAATTCTAATGGACATATTGTTTCACCCTTTGGCTTCCAGATCCACTTCTGGCATTTTTGAGCTTTTGGAGGTCTCGTTTGTAACAATCTCAAAGGCCCTTCCATTTAGTCTGGATTAGGGTTACTGCAAAACATAAAGAATAACATCAACTATGTTTTTTTTTTTTTTTTCTTTCAGGTACCTGGCAACTGGTCATTCCCTAATTAGCCTACACTATGAATTCATGGTGGGCAGGTCTACAGTGAGTTACATTATCCACGAGACATGTGAAATATTATGGAATGTGCTGAGCAACATTGTGATGAAAAAACCTACAGAGGAGGATTGGCGGAATATTGCCAAACTGTTTGGGAGCCAGTGCAATTTTCCCAATTGCGTGGGAGCTATTGATGGGAAGCACGTGCGTCTTATTAAGCCTCTTGGTAGTGGCAGTAGGTTTTTCAACTATAAAAAATACTTTTTGTTTATCCTGCTAGACGTGGCTGATGCGAACTACTGCTTCACCTGTATTGATATAGGTTCTTATGATAGTAGGTCAGATTCGCGTATATTTGCCAATTCCTTATTTGGTGATAGGCTAAGATGCAATCAACTGTCCACTTCCTGGCACAATGGAACCCTCTCTACCTTATGTGTTTGTTGCTGATGAGGCTCTCCCGTTGGGGGAACACATAATGAGACCTTACTCCAACAGGAATATGACGACGGCGAAAAGAATCTTCAACTATCACTTCACAAGGGCAAGAAGGGTGGTAGAGTGCACCTTTGGAATCCTTGCCAACAAATGGCGTTTGTTGCACACACCCATTTCATTAGCCCTGGAAAATGATATAACTGCTGTGAAAGCAGCATGCGTGCCACACAGTTTTGTCCGTATACGTAATGGCTATAATCTTAAGGATTCCCTAATGCACGACATGGAAAGTGCCCAACTGACTGCTACTAGGGGATCTACTGATGGTGCCAATATTTGCCAACAATTTACTTTGTGTTTCCTTTCGCCCGCTGGTGAAATTCAATGGCAAATTTCTTAAATATATAGTTTTGCTGTTGAATTTTCTAATTAGTTCACCTAGCCTGTACAGGTGTTGTGTTTATTTTTGGATGATTCTATTTTTCATTACTTTACGTAATTTTTGGTGGTGTTGAAATAAAATCTTGAAACTACACATGGCTTTTCTGTGTTGTTCAAATAAAATATCATACAAATAAAAAAAAAAAAATTGGTTTGCTTTTGTCATACTGAACATTGTCTACACATTTCATACTACATACAGTGCATGCTCGGATAAGTGTGTGGCATAAAATTAAAGGTTAGAAAGAAAAAAAATGTGTGGGTTCCCCCCAAAGTCCAAACCAGCCATTCAGGGAGTCGCCTCCAGATGGGACGGCAGCAGGAGTCGGGAACAACGGTGGATGAGGAGAAGGCAGAAGATGGTGATGTTTGAAGAAAAAGACAGCAAAAGCAGAAGAATGAGCGGGGCCAGAGAAGATGAAGTAATAAAGAAGAAAGAATAAAAGCGGTATTTTCCAAATAAAAGCACTTGTCAAAAACTGCCTCATGTATTTTGTACCACGTCCCTTTTTTCGAGGTGAATGGGTAGGGGTACAATGTACCCTGTTCCCATTCACATAAGGGGGGGGGGCGGATCTTGGGACACCCTTATTAAAGGAGGCTTCCAGATTGTGATAAGTCCCCCTGCCCGCAGACCCCCACAACCACCGCCCAGGGTTGTGGGGATGAGGCCCTTCTCCGCATCAACATGGGGACAAGTTGCTTTAAATAGGACCTGAAAGCACCCTCTACAAATTGAAGGCATGTGGCCTGGTATGGTTCAGAGGGAGGGTGCGCTCGCTTGTCCCCACTCCCTCCTGCCATGCCAGGGGTGCATGCTCAGATAAGGGTCTGGTTTGGATTTTGGGGGAAAACCTACACCTTTTTTTAACCACTTCACTCCCGGAAGGATTTCCCACATTAATACCAGAGCACTTTTTGTGATTGGGCACTACGTTGCTTAAACTGACAATTGCACAATCGTGCGATGTTGTACCCACAAATAGAGATTTCTTTTGGTTGTATTTGATCACCTCTATGTCATTTCTGATCAATGCAATAAACCAAAAAATAGCAACAATGGTGCCCCAAAAACTTTATTATTGGTAAAATAGAAATCCCCACAAAAATATTCTAAAAAATAAACCTGAAGGGCCCCATGCAAATTTTGGGGAACATTTTGGAACGGAGTTCATAGACCAAAAGGGGGGGGGGATCACCAATATAACATGAAGGTTACACTTACATTTTACAGTGCGGTCACTGTCATTCAATTTCTCCCACTCTTCCACAAGCTCTGAGCAAATCTGCAGCCATGCATTGTCACGCTTTATTTGATCCTTATAGCTGGGATCACTTTGATCATACAGTAGTGGCCACTGCCTGACCAGCCTTATCCGAAGCTCATTATCAATAGGCTCCCTAGCAACCACTTGTCTTGTTGGCCTTTTTTTTTGCACTTGCAGACATGATTAACAGCGGGGTTTGCCTGGGTAATTATGGGGAGTACATGGGTAAAATTCAATTCCTTTTCCTGTAAAGTCGCTTCAATAGAGATGGGGATCCGACTTGGAGGCGACTTCCATTGATTTCTATGGGCACAAGTCGGATAGATGTCGCCTCAAAGTAGTACAAGAACCTTTTCTGAAATCGGAGCGACTTCAGTAGTGTACATTTAGACCGCTCACATTCACTTCTATGGGATTTGGCTTGGCAAGAGACTTGGGGCGACACAAGTCGCCTCCCAAGTCGCTGTAGTGTGAACCGGCTCTTAGTAGTTTTTCCTTTTAATTGGCTCACCTGGCAATCTAATTATCACAGGTGTCCGAGATTGTTTTCAGTGATCAAAAGAGCCCTGAGACACAATGCCATCCGCGAGTTAAACTGAAAAACAAAATATTTCATCTTTGTGACACTGAAATAGAATTTGCATAATAATTTGGAACAGGGTGTGTGTGTGTGTGTGTATTTTCATATATATATAATATATATATATACACATAAACAAAAATCTCTATTGGAAGTTCTAGTTAAAAATGTAAACATTATGATGGGTATTGTGCCCTTTTTCGTAAGAGGAAATAATATCCTTTGTGGAAATACAGATTACTCTTACTGCAGGATATCCAAAGATAATCATTGAGGGAGTTCCACCATCCTTGTGTATAATCCAAACGTATGCACCTTGCCTTATAGCCTTTATATGTAAGTACTAAGAACTGTTAGCTACAAATAGTATACATCGACAAACCCCCAATGAAGCTATAGTATAATATAGGTTTCTTCGCTGTCAGCCGTCACACCCTAGATGACAAATACAAAATAATTCCAAAAGTAAGGCTAATAAGCCCCAATCCCACTAAATAAAGCAGAGCAGAACCTTCTTATAATCACTTTAATTACTCTAGCTGAATTATAGCTTGTGTCCAAAAGTTGTATTAATACTCCCTCATTAGGGTTCCCACTCTCTGCTACAATTGCCAGCCCCATAATAATTATCTGTATATCTAATAAGGTCTCAGAATAAAAGGGGATAGAAAAAAAACATCCGACGCATGCGACTTGATTGCGGACAGGCCCTGAAGTTTGAAGTCTGATGATTTTTGCATCGATTGCTGAATATCAGGAAAAGTGCATCTGTATTACCACAAAGGGAGTTCTTCCTTCTTATGTGAAACGGCACAGTTGTCATCACCATTTTAACCTTTTTAACTATAACTTCCAATAAAGATGTTTGTATTTGTTATCCATTTGTAATTGTTATCCTTGGGGTGCCTATAAAGTCCATGTCTTTCCTTTTACATACTTGGATATATTTTCAGATTAATTATGCGCGTTTTCATTTATGAATGTGACATTTTTATTTGCATGATCCCTTTTGCCACTTTAGGCATTTGTAATGATTTATTTAATTTAAAGTGATAGCGCACCTATTTTTATTTGTGTTACCTTGTTATCTTAAGTAAAGACAAAGTTAGTGCCAAATAAACAGGTCCATAGCAGACTTGTAAAAATTGCTCTGGTCCTTAAGAGGTGAACAGATATGAGAGGGGAAGTGTTTAAACTAAAAGTTCAGTTGTGCTTTAAGCTGGAGTTTGGCTATAATCATAGTTGAGTAGACTACTTGATTGACTCAAACCCAGATTTTTTTATTTCTATCCTGGACATAATTCCACATTTAAAACAAGCTTGTAATGTGTTCCCATAACACTAATAAAAGTTTAGAGATTTTGGACCTTATATAGCACCATTCAATGGATGAAATAGATGTTCACAGATACACCTAGAAACTTATAATTACAGGGGGCAGAAACATGGAAAAAGAGTAGTAGATAGTGGTCATCAATCTGAGCACATATGAGTTATTCTATACTGAATATGGGCTAGGCTTATCTTTGTGACTCAACATGGTGTGGGAAAATGAATCCTGTGTTAAGTGTGCTCACCTTAATACGTGGTGCATCGATTTAACTGCAGGGTGCTATACAGCTCTGTGGGCATGGTACTGGTAACTTAGGTAGCCCTTCCACTGAAGACCCACTTTTCGATTGGGAGAATGGCCACCATTATAGGCGAAGTCCCTGCTCTGTGAGTTAAGTTAGCTGGCTTAATAAGTGGAAGGTTTAGTCTATTCTTTGGCGCCTGCTCATCTCCGGCTGCTATGACATGCAGCGCATGCGGAAAATATTCACATCGCTTCACTTTTCCCACATTTTGTTATGTTACAGCCTTATTCCAAAATGGATACAATTCATTATTTCCTCATTCTACAAACCATACCCCATAATGACAATGTTAAAGAGGTTTGTTTGAAATCTTTGCAAATTTATTAAAAAGAAAACACATGTAGATGAGTATTCACAGCCTATGCCATAACACTCAAAATTGAGCTCAGAGGCACCCTATTTCCACTGATCATCCTTGAGATGATTCTACAACTTGGAGTCCACCTGGGGTAAATTAAGTTGATTGGACATGATTTGGAATGGCAAACACCTGTTTATATAAGGTCCCACAGTTAACGGTGCATGTCAGAGCACAAACAAGGCCATGAAGTCCAAGGGATTGTCTGTAGACCTCCATGACAGGACTGTATCGAGGCACAGATATGGGGAAGGATACAGACATTTTTTTGCAGCATTGAAGGTCCCAGTGAGCACAGTGGCCTGCATCCGTAAATGTAAGAAGTTTGGAACCACCAGGACTCCTCATAGAGAGGCCCATCCAGCCAAACTGAATGATCCGGGGAGAAGAGCCTTAATCAGGGAGGTGACCAATAACCCAATGGTCACTCTAACAGAACTCTAGCGTTTCTCTGAGGAGAGCGGAGAACCTTCCAGAAGAAAACAGTCTCTGCAGCGCTTCACCAATTAGGCCTGTATGGTGGAGTTGCCAGACGTAAGCCACTCCTCAGTAAAAGGCACATGACAGCCCACCTGGAGTTTGCCAAAAGGCACCTGAAGGACTCTCAGAAACAAATAAAATTCTCTGGTCTGATGAAACAAAGATTGAACTCTTTTTGGCCTGAATGGCAAGCGTCATGTTTGGAGGAAACTAGGCACCACTCATCACCTGGCCACTACCATCCTTACAGTGAAACATGGTGATGGCAGCTGCTGTGTGGATGTTTTTCAACGGCAGGAACTGGGAGACTAGTCAGGATTGAGGGAAAGGTGAATGCAGCAATCTAAAGAGACATCCTTAATGAAAACCTGCTCCAGAGCATTCTGGACCTCAGACTGGGGCAAAGGTTCATCTTCCAACAGGACAATGACCCTAAGCACCCAGCCAAGATGACAAAGGAGTGGCTACAGGACAACTCTGTGAATGTTTTTGAGTGGCCCAGGCAGAGCCCAGACTTTGAACGAGATTGAACATCTCTGGAGAGATGTGAAAATGGCTGTACACCGATGCTCCCCATCCAACCTAATGGAGCTTAAGAGGTCCTGCAAAGTACAATAGGAGAAACTGCCCAAAAATAGGTGTGCCAAGCTTGTAGCATTATACTCAAAAGAACTTGAGGCTGTAATTGGTGACAAAGGTGCTTCAACAAAGTATTGAGCAAAGGCTGTGAATGCTTTATGTACATGTGTGTAGCGCTACCCTCATGAGGGCCACTGGTTAAATCAGTACCCCACTGGTTGCCTTGACCCTGCAAGTCCTCCTCCACCTCTGACACCCTGGGTTTAGACATTTTCCCTCTAGTAATAACAATGAAATGGGTACAACAGAATTGGCTAAATCAACTAGCTTGTTGACTTAGTGAAATGAAAGCAGTTGAATTAAACAACATAAATTTACGTTTTACAATGGTATCCCTTATATGAAAGTTCTCAATACCTAAATGATAATCATATATCAATGTTAAACAATCAACAGTGAAGAATACAATCCTTGTATACAGCAATGTACATACAACGCCTGTGTGAACGTAACAGGAGGGCAAAGGAATGGCTCTCTTTTTGTGTCAGACCCCTCTCTTCTGCTCCTAAACACATAGATGCAGAACAGTAAATACAATGTCAGAACCTTTAGCAGGAATCTGTTCCCTATCAGCCGTGTGGTAGTTCCTGATGATTCAGCAAGAGGGAAAATCCTATTGTTTTGGACTACATGTCCCAAGATGCTTTACTTTGTCTCTGCATTAAGGATGTAACAGGTCAGCGACCAAATTGGCACTAGAGAAAAATTGCTCCCTATCAGTAAAGTTACATAGTGTCTCCTGATTGCAGGAATATATATATTCAGCTCCTGGCTACGTGTTTTTTTTAAATAAATTTGCAACGATTTCAAACAAACTAATTTCATGATGTAATTTTGGGGTATCTGTAGAATTTTGAGGAACGTGAATTTAATCCATTTTGGAGTAAGGCTGTAACATAAAATGTGGAAACAGTGAAGCGATGTGAATACTTTCCGGATGCACTCTATAGAACAGCAAAAGGCACAAAGGTAGTTTAGCACTATGCTGCAAGACTGTGTGCAGCAATATTTTATAGACAGACTTCCTAAAAAAATAGTCTGTTCCTGTTGGCGTCCCAGCCATTTCTTGTTTGAAAAAAGAGATTATTGGTCCCTGTGAAAGGCAATCCCGTTTTTAAAGACCTCATGGACAAAAGGCTGGAGGCCCTATTTAAGGCCTTGTTTTCCCTGGCTATGTAACCAGCAGTCTCAACTATAACAGTCTGTCAGACAGCCTGGGTGAAACAGTTGAGCAGGGATTCTGGCTCTCTTCAGACAAATCCTGCAGTTCTCAAACAAGTGAAGTGCCTGCCTGTGGCTTTACGATACTGCACAGATGACCTGGCTGACACCCTTCACCAAATTTTTAGATTGAGCCTCCTTTCTCTCCATATGTGAAATATTTCCTGGCTAAAGTTCCCTGGCAACTAGAGGCTTGAAAGGATGCTATTCAAAAGGGTTGTTTGCTTAGTAATTCACTTGTTTCTTCTATAGAGAATATCACAGAGCTTAAAAAAAAAAAAACTCTTCTGCCACAGGAAAAGAAAGCAAGTGTCTTGGTGGGGAAATCTGTTGTGGCAGTCTATCGACAGCATTCCTTTCATCCCTCTAAGGCCTCCAGCTCCAAACCCAAGGCAGGTGTCTGCTTTCATAAGAAGGCATGGTGAGGAGTCACCTCCACTTGTATGAGTGTGTGTTGGGGGGGGGGGGGGGGGTTGAA
>BLSH010187267.1:136905-151499 GCA_018402905.1 Glandirana rugosa | reverse complement strand
GGTATTTAATCCCCTCTGCGTCATTTCTGATCGCCGCTATAAACAAAAAATGAGCGACAATTTTGCAAAAAAGAACAATATTTTTTACTTTTTGCTAAAGTACAAATCCATTAAAAAAAATTATTCATCAGTTTTGGCCGATATATATTCCTCTACATATTTTTGGTAAAAAAAAAATCGCAATCGGCGTATATTGATTGGTTTGCGCAAAAGTTATCGCATCTACAAACTGGGAATTGATTTATGGCGTTTTTATTTATTTATTTTTTTTTTACTAGTAATGGCGGCGATCTGCGATTTTTATCGGGACTGCGATATTGCCGCAGAAATGATGGACATTTTTTACACATTTTTGGGACCAAAGACATTTATACAGCGATCAGAAATTTAAATGTCCACTGATTACTGTGTAAATGTCATTGGCAGTGAAGGGGTTAAATATGTTCCCTGGGTGTGTTCTAACTGTGGGGGGGCAGGGCTGACCGGGACATAACAGATCTAACTGATCCCAGTGACAGGGATCAGTAGATCTGCTATGTCCCCTGTCACAGAACGGGGAACCGCCGTGTTTACATCGGTGGTTCCCCGTTCTGAGGCTCCTAAAGGAGATCGGCGGGTCTCGGGCGGACATCGAGTCTGCCCGAGCCACGGGCACGCTCGCGCAGCGTGCGGCGCTGCTGCCACTAGGGGGCGCGCAAAGAGAGTGCACAGGGGACGACGTCCATGGACGTCGTCCCGACATTCCAGATCCGCGCTGGAGCCGTACTATGGCAATAGCGCGGATCTGGAGTGGTTAAAATAAATTTGATAATCAAAAAAAATCGATTTTAACCACTTGCCGACCAGAAACCGCAGGTTGACAGCGACAAGGTAGCTCAATATCGCAAACCGACGTCGGCGGCTGCGAGATCGTGCACTGTGAGCGTTTACCCGCTCACTGTGTCCGGGGGGGGCCAGGGAGCCGGTAGGGCGAACTCGATCTCCGCCGGCTACCCGTGATGCCACCCCCCCCCAGTGAAAGAACAGAGATCCGTGCGTGTAAGTAAACACGGATCTCCGTTCTGTGGAGGGGGGAAGGGCTGTGATCACAGCCTTCCTCTATATGGAAGCCGTGATCACTCCCCTTCCCCTGCCAGTCAAACACTAATACAGTTAGAACATGCCCAGGGAACACAGTTAAGCCTTAGAGCATTTTTATAGCACTGATCGATGTATAAATGCCAATGGTCCCAAAAAAGTGTCAAAATGGTCTGACATGTCCACCGCAATATCGCAGTACCGCTAAAAATCGCAGATCGCCGCCATTACTAGTAAAAAATAAAAACCCTAGAAATGAATTCTCATCATCCGTAAACGTGGCAACTTTTGTGCAAACCAAACGCTGTTTGTGATTTTTTTTCATTTATCACAAATATGAGGAAGAATATAAATCGGCCAAAACCGTTGAAAAAAAATGTTTTTTTATTTTTTTTTTGGATTTGTATTTTAGTGAAAAGTAAGAAATTAGTTTTTTTTTTTTTTGCAAAATTGTCGCTCTTCTTTTGTTTATAGCGGCGATCAGAAATGACACAGCGGTGATCAAATACCACCAAAAGAAAGCTCTATTTGTGGGAAAAAATGGACGCAAATTTAGTTTGGTTACAACGTCGCACGACCACGCAATTGTCAGTTAAAGTGACGCAGTGCCAAATTGCAAAAAGTGCTCTGGTCCTAAAGTGTGAAATCCTTCCGGGGCTGAAGTGGTTAAATCAAAAAAAATTTCTGAAATGTTCGAGAACTGTTTACACTTTTGGTCTTTCCGAGTATTTCTGAATGCTTCCGGGCGTCTCCGAGGCTCACCAGCACCCTCGGCCACATGCAGTATTGCATGCACAGAGGCTTAATTCTGCTTGTTATGCAAGACAGCGCTCACAAACTTATTTAAAAATAAATAACTGCTCGTATTGCGAAACGCTCGTTAACCGCGTTACTCACACTCCGAGGTTTTACTGTATTGCTTTCTTTTAATTTTGATTATGGCTTACAGCTAGCGAAAACCCAAAATTCAGTATCTCAGAAAAGTAGAATATTGTGAAAAAGTTCAATATCGCAGATTCATGGTGTCATACTCTAATCAGCTAATTAACTCAAAACACCTGTTAAGGTTTCCTGAGCCTGTAAATGGTTTCTGCCTGGTTCAGTAGATTACAAAATTATGGGGAAGACTGCTGACTTGACAGTTGTCCAGAAGACAGCCATTGCCACCCTCCACAAGGAGGGTATGTCACAAAAGCTCATTGCTAAAGTTAAGAGGAAGGGGAAAATGTAGTATGAAAAGGTGCACAAGCAACAGGGATAACTGCAGCTTTGAGAGGATTGTGAAGCAAAGGCCATTCAAGAATTTGGGGGAGATTCACTAGGAGTGGACCACGGCTGGTGTGCTTCCAAGAGCCACCACACACAGACATATCCAGGACATGGGCTACAACTGTTGCATTCCTTGTGTCAAGCCACTTCTGAATCAGAGACAACGTCAGAAGCATCTTACCTGGGATAAGTAGAAAAAGGACTGGACTGTTGCTCATTGGTCCAAAGTCCTCTTTTCGGATGAAAGTACATTTTGTATTTCATTTGGAAATCAATGTCCCAGAGTCTGGAGGAAGAGCAGAGAGGCACATAATCCAAGTTGCATGAGGTCCAGTGTGAAGTTTCCACAGTCAGTGATGATTTGGGGAGCCATGTCATCTGCTAGTGTTGGTCCACTGTGTTTTGTCAAGTCCAAAGTCAGCACAGCCCTCTTCCAGGAAATTCTAGAGCACTTCATGTTTCCCTCTGCTGACCAGCTTTATGGAGATCCTAATTTCATTTTCTAACAGAACTTGACACCTGCCCACACTGCCAAAAGTACCAATATCTAGTTTAATGATCATGGTATCACTTTGCTTGATTGGCCACCAAACTTGCGCGACCTAAACCACATAGAGAGTCTGTGCGGTATTGTCAAGAGGAAGATGAGACACCAGACCCAACAATGCAGATGAGCTATCAAAGCAACCTGGGCTTCCATAACACCTCAGAAGTGTCGGCTGATCGCCTCCATGCTATGCATGCAAAAAGAGCTCTGACCAAGTATTGAGTGCATACCATACTGTACACACATACTTTTCAGTAAGCCAACATTTCTTTAATTAACAATCCTTTTTTTTTTTTTTTTTTCGTCTTATGTAATCAAATGTTTTTGAGACACTGAATTATGGATTTTTACTAGCTGTAAGCCATAATCAAAATTTAAAAGAAGTGCTTGAAATATATCACACCGTGTGTAATGAATCTATGATATATAAGTTTCACTTTTTGAATTGTATTACTGAAATTAACTTTTTGATATTCAAATTTTTTGAGATACACCTGTATATAACATACCTCACAACTTTTAAACTCGAGAATGAGGGACACTTAAGGGAGGCAGCGACCTGCGGCACACTATAAGTGGGTGTGACCAAACTGTTCAGTGGGAAGGGCTTAAGGGACATTTTTTAAATCTGCTTAGATTGCTGTGCCACAGGCAAGAGTCTCACAGACCTATGTAAACACCAGCATAATCATATGCTTAATGGTGATCACCTTCCCTGGAAAAAGGCAGTCCAAACGGCAGGTTTGCTTAAATTACATTGGTATGAACTATTATCTTGATTTACGTCCGTGCCCTCCCATCATGTGTCAAATGTCTTTTTCTGTCTCCTTTAATGTCGTTTGATGTGCCCCGTTCAAATTACAGGACCTATGTCCACAAAGGTTTAAGAATGCAATTAATAATTAAGTAAACTACCCATCAACACACTGACACCCTATATGTAATTTAACTCTGATGGGCGGCATCTCCGAGAACTGAATGAATATAAGGGATGCAAGGTGGCCAGCCCAATCAAGTCGTCCAGATGAAGCTACGCCATTCTGCATAGCGAAACGCGTTGACGTCACATCCGTCACGTGACGCCACGGAGGTCGGACTGAGTGTCCCGATGTATGACTTGCTTGAAACCCACGCTGGAAATAACCAGGAAGCACTGCCGCTAGATCCACCTCACGCTGCGAGAGCAGAGTGGATAGCAGGATCTCGCAAAGCGCCCTGCAGAGATGGAGAGCTGTGGCCTCTAAAGACACTGGACCACTACAGATACTGGGAAGAGGAACGATTCCACGAAAGAAGGTGCAACCAGACGGGGTAAAGTGCCAAATGTGATAATCTATATCATTACGGACGGTTGTTGCAGTAGGTCCTAGACATTATCTATATGATATACCTACTGTGTCTATGTAGGACCACTTCTACCACTATTCAACCAATGACTACTATCGGATATGGCCTACTGGCTACATATACCTCCATACGTCACTATTAATGTTGCATAGCCACCTGAACGTGCTGAATACTGTGGCCCTCACTGCTTTACTAACGTTTAAAGGCCGTAGGCTACGGACTAATAGCCTTCACTTGGTCATACCTTGACCCTAATCACCTTCTCTCCCAAGATTATCTTGGTCCGTTCTAAGCGGTCCATGGACATCATCTGGACTCAGTATACTGCAGTTACCCAATATTCAATTTTGACTTACATCCTAACCCTTCCCCCCTTGTGGGATAGCAGTACACCAGTCCATATAATATCCTCTGTGCGTCTGGATGCTGTTTTTAATTGTCTTGTCTTCCCCATGTGTGTGTTTTATGGTGTGTGGTTTACCTAGCCCGGGAGACCAATGGACTCCTTAGGGCATGGTGGTGTAACCCCCTCTTTTACTAACGTGTATACATTATGAATTGTTATTTCTCTTCTATATTTATAATAAAGTGATTTGTACAATAGGAATTTCCACTGGTATATTGCCCGTCCCTCAATTAACCCTTTGGTCCTTTGGGGGTCTTCCCAAGGACATTCTGTGGTATGGTTTATATGCTTTTGGTTTAATTGAGGGACACTAGTAATAGTGAGTGGCACCAGTCAATATACCTATTTAGGCATATTTCACCTGTCATCTGTTCTGTGTATAGTTGCTTAAAATCTGGCTTGTAGCCAGGCTTATTTAAAAGGTTACATGTAGAAAATAAAACCGAAAATAAATCCTCGCCATCCATGCACTAACTTGACATTTCATTTTTTCCTAACTGAGTGGGGCCAGGGCTTCTCCCAGATACCCACAAAAAAAAAAAGTGCAAACCTTTTTATCGCAGTCCATAAGCAAACTTCCATATGTCAGCTCCTTAGGCTGATGGCTCCTGAGTCCCAGGCCAGAGCAAAACTTTCCTCTCTTCCTGGTTATTTAAACCATCTGATGGATGGACTACAAAATCTAGTCTGGAACTAACCCTGCCAAGGTGGCTGGTAAAACCCAGACCGGATTCCACCTTCATCAACTCCAAATGAACGCATGTGAGGCAACATGTATCATCCATCGCCTCGCATAAGGTCATATATCCCCCCCCCCCCACCCCTCTGCTCAAGCCCCTGCGGCTGAGCAACTGTCCCAACCAGACAGTGGACCCCAAGAAAGGGCATCTACATTATTCTGGAGTTTCCCTGCTCTATGCTCCACTGTGAACTTGAATGCTTGCAGAGTGAGGAACCACCTTGTCACCTGACTGTTTTTCTCCTTATCAAATATCCACTTAAGAGGGGTATGGTCAGTGACCAGTTTGAATGGTCTCCCCAACAGGTAATATTTCAGGGCATCTAAAGCGCATTTAATGGCTAAACATTCCTTCTCAACAATGACATCATTTTTCTTATGTCTGTTGAGCTTTCTGCTAAGGTAGACCACTGGGTGCTCCTCCCAGTCTCTGACCTGGGACAGTACAGCACCCAGTCCCACATCAGAGGTGTCCGTCTGTACCACAAATTCCTTTGTGAAATCTGGGGTCATGAGCACAGGTTGTGCACAAAGGCCTTGCTTCAACATTTTAATTTCCTTCTCTGCCTCCGGATTCCACTTGATTAAGCCAGACCCTCTACCCTTCGTCAGATCCGTCAGTGGGGCTGCAATGGGGGCAAAATTAGGAAAAAAGTGCCTGTGATCCCAAGAAATGCACTAACTTGCTTTTTATTTATAGCTTGGGGCCACTTTTGAACTGCCTCAATTTTATTGATCTGAGATTTGATCAGCCCCCGACCAATAAGGTAACCAAGGTATTTGGCCTCCTCCAAGCCTATGGCACACTTTCTGGGGTTGGCCGTGAGCCCTGTTTTCCTAAGGGAATTTACTACTGCTTGTATCCGGGGCAAATGGGATTCCCAATCTGGGCTGTGGATGACTATACCGTGATCTTAGTCAAAGGTGATTGTGTAAATCCCGCAAAGTTACACCCTAGCACTATTAGGGTTATTTGCATACATGGGTTCCACCTCCTGGTCACCAGCCATTCCAGAAAAAGGAAAAGGATCTATGCCTCTGGACACACCCACAGTTTCCTTTTCAATTTTACAATCAAAAGGCGGTGGAGTGAGTTCCAGTGTTTACCCAGCAGGGTGAACTCTGTCCTCCTGACTCCTTTTGTTTTTCCCATAAACTCCAAAAGTGTGGAAAATCTCTCCCCACTAGGACTTCATGAAGCAGAGAGATTACCACCTCCACTGAATGTGTCGCCATGCCCCAAGGGGTCTCAATCTCAACCACAGCAGTCTGGTAATTGCGTGTGTCCCCATGTATGCAAATATTCCCAATGGTGCTAGGGTGTAACTTTGCAGGATTTACACAATCATCTTTGACTAAGGTCACCACACTACCAGAATCTAGCAGGGCTGTGACTGGCTTTCCATCAACTGAAATTAAATTTTATTTTGACAGTGACAGAACAACAAAAAACATCTTGAAAAATGCATTTCAAAAACATTATAAATTGATTAGCATTTTAATGAATATAAGTATTTGATCCCATTATCAATCAGTAAGATTTCTGGCTTCCAGGTGTCTTCTATACAGGTATCAAGCTGAGATTAGGAGCCCTCTCTTAAAGGGAGTGCTCCTAATCTCAGCTTGTTAACTATATAAAAGACACCTGACCACAGAAGCAATCAATCAGATTCCAATCTCTCCACCATGGCCAAGACCAAAGAGCTGTCCAAGGATGTCAGAGACAAGATTGTAGACCTACAAAAGGCTGGAATGGGCTGCAAGACCATCGCCAAGCAGCTTGGTGAGAGGGTGACAACAGTTGGTGCGGTTATTCGCAAACGGAAGAAACACAAAATAACTGTCAATCTCCCTCTGTCTGGGGATCTATGCAAGATCTCGCCTCGTGGAATTTCAATGATCATGAGAACGGTGAGGAATCAGCCCAGAACTACACGGGAGAATCTTGTCAATGATTTCAAGGCAGCTGGGACTTGAGTCACCAAGAAAACAGTTGGTAATACACTCCACTGTGAAGGACCTAAATCCTGCAGCGCCCGCAAGGTCCCCCTGCTCAAGAAAGCACATGTACAGGCCCCTCTGAAGCTTGCTAATGAACATCTGAATGATTCAGAGGAGGACTGGGTGAAAGTGTTGTGGTCCGTTGAGGCCAAAATCAAGCTCTTTGCCATCAATTCATATTGCCGTGTTTGGAGGAGGAGGAATTCTGCATATGACCCCAAGAACACCATTCCCACCGTCAAACATGGAGGTGGAAACATTCTGCTTTGGGGGTGTTTTTGGCCTAAGGTGACAGGACAACTTCACTGCATCAAAGGGATGATGGACGGGGCCGTGTACAGTTAACTCTTGAGTGAGAACCTCCTTCCCTCAGCCAGGGCGTTGAAAATTGGTCATGGTTGGGTATTCCAGCATGACAATGACCCAAAACACACGGCCAGGGCAACAAAGGAGTGCCTCAAAAAGAAGCACATTAAGGTCCCGGAGTGGGGAGTGGCCTAGTCAGTCTCCAGACCTTAATCCCATAAAAAATGTGGAAGGAGCTGAAGGTTCGAGTTACCAAGCGTCGGCCTCCAAACCTTAAAGTAACTGTAAAGGCTTTTTTTTTTTTTTTTCTTCTTAAATAACAAACCTGTTATACTTGCCGCCTCTGTGCGGTTGGTTTTGCACAGAGCAGCCTGGATCCTCCTTCTCAGGTCCCTCTTCTGCTCTCCTGGACCCTCCATCCTATTGAATGCCTGCCCAGCCAGCAGTTTCCTATGGGGGCACCCGAGCCAGAGTCAGAGCTCCGTGTGTCCATTCAGACACGGAGCCCCGCCCCCTCTCTCCCCTGATTGGCTGACTGATTTTGATTTACAACCACAGGAGCCACTGGCGCCGCTGCTGTGTCTCAGCCAATCAGAAGGAGTGTCTGGTACCGCTAAGACACTCGTAGACATGACTGCATCTTAATTAATGCATTATGATAAAGAACCTTCTGCCTTTACAACCCCTTTAATGGAGGATCTGTAAATAGGAGTAGGATAAAATCCCTCCTGAGATGTGTGCGAACTTGGTGGCCAACTACAAGAAACGACTGACCTCTGTGATTAACAACAAGGGTTTTGCCATTAAGTACTTTTTTGAAATGCGTTTTTCTTGATTTTTTGTTCTGTCTTTCACGGTTAAAATAAACCTACCATTAAAATGACAGACTGATCATTTCTTTGTCAGTGGGTAAACGTACAAAATCAGCAGGGGATCAAATACTTTTTTCCCTCAGTGTGTGTGTGTGTGTGTGTGTGTAATATATATATATGTGTGTGTGTGTGTGTGTGTATATATATATATATATATATATATATATATATATATATATATATATAATTATACACTCCTAACAGTCCAAAGATAATATATTTTCATAAACCAATATTTTTTTCACAATAGCAAACATAACATATAAGTTTAAACTGAGAAAATGTACCATTTTAAAGTGATTTGTAAAATCTCTTTAAAGAAAAACAAACAAACATGTTATACTTACCTCCTCTGTGCAGTTGGTTTTGCACAGAGCAGCCTGGATCCTCCTCTTCTTGGTTCCCTCTTCGCTGGTCCTGGCCCCTCCCCCCTGTCGAGTGCCCCCACAGCAAGCAGCTTTGGGGGCACCTGAGCCGAGTCACAGCTCTGTGTGTCCATTCAGACACGGATCCCCGGCCCCGCCCCCTCTCTCCCCTGATTAGCTAACTGACTTTGACAGCCGTGGGAGCCAATGGCGCCGCTACTGTGTCTCAGCCAATCGGGAAGAGAGTCCCAGATGGCTAAGACACTCATGGACATCGCTGCACAGAGATGCGGCTCAGGTAAGTAATTAGGATGTGCTTGGGAGGCTGCTACACACAGAAGTTTTTGTTTTTTTTTTATCTTAATGCGTAGAATGCATTAAGATAAAAAAACCTTCTGGCTTTACAACTCCTTTAACCACTTGTATGTAAATGCACAGCCGCAAGGTGGATCAATTGTTCTGGGAGGGTGTACTTTAACGTCTTCCCAGAATCGCGCCCCCTGGGGCGAGCACCTGGAAGCATCATGAGACCCAGCGCATCACGGATCACGGTAAATGGCTGCTTACCACGTGAAAGCTCCGTCACATGACGGAGCGATCAGATGTAAACAAGCCAGTGTATCCGGCTTGTCTCTCCCCTCTCCACACCCAGCGGTGCAGTGTGAGAGGAGAGATGAGAAGCAGCGGTGCTGTGGGAAGGATCTGAAGTGCCCACAGCGCTGCTATATGCCAGTCTGGACCCCCCCCATCCATGCTCACCCATCCAGCCTCATCCGTCACCCATGCATTCGTGTACACCCGTCCAGCCATGCTCACCCATGCATCTGTGCTCACCCACCCGTGCTCACCCATGCAGCCTCATCCGTGCTCCGCCATGCTTCCGTGCTCTGCCATGCTTCCGTGCTCCGCCATGCTTCCGTGCTCAACCACCCCCATCCATGCTCAGCCATCCATCCATGCTCAGTCATCCCCATCCATGGCTCATCCACCCCCATCCGTGCTCATGTATGCCTCATTAATGCTCATCCATACCATATCAGTTCTCATCTGTGACACATTCATGCCACTACAGCGTCCATCCATCAGTGCCACTACAGTTCCTCACAATAGTGTAATAGGTATTCAAATTAGATTTGAAATTTATGCCCCTAGAATACCTGATGGTGCTCCCTGCATGTTGGGCCTCTGCATGTGGCTAAGCTGTGTAAAAGTGTCACACGTGACATCGCCATACTCTGAAAGAGTAGCAGAATATATTTTGGGGTGTAATTTTTGTTATGTACATGCTGTATTGTGTAAATGGACAACTTTGTGTAAAAAAAATAAATAAAAAAAGCGTTTTCATTTTCTTTCCACATTTTCCAAAAACTTGTGGAAAAAAATTACGTGTTCAAAAGACTCATTATGCCTCCTAGAATATACGTTGGGGTGTTTACTTTCCAAAATGGGGTCATTTTTTGGGTGTTTCCATTGTCCTGGTGCTCCAGGACCTTCAAAAGTGCAAGAGGTAGTCAGGAAATTATGTGTGTGATTTATGTCCCTAGAACACCTGATGGTGCTCCCTACATGTTGGGCCTCTTTGGCCACGCTGTGTAAAAGTCTCACACATGTGGTATTGCCATACTCCGGAGGAGTAATAGAATGTATTTTGGGGTGTAATTTGTGGTATGCATATACTGTGTGAGAGAAATCTGTTAATATGACAATTTTGTGAAAAAAAATCTGGAAAAAAAATCTTCATTTTGCAAAGAATTGTGGGAAAAAATTACAACTTCAAGAAACTCACCATGCCCCTTACTAAATACTTTGGACTGTCTACTTTCCAAATATGAGTAATTTTGGGGTTATTTGTTCTTTCCTGGCTTGTTAGGGTCTCAAGAAATGAGATGGGCCATTAGTACATCAGGTGTGATCAATTTTCAGTGATTGACACCATAGATTGTAGACTCTATAACTTTGACAAAGACCAAATAATATAAACTTATTTGGGTTATTTTTATCAAAGATATGTAGCAGTATAAATTTTGGCCAATATTTATGAAGAAAAATTACTCATTTGCAAAATTTTTTAACAGAAATGGGCTCTCAGATGGCACTAAACAGGCATGATTCTGTTATGAACATCACTGCGTGGGCTCACTGTCAATACAGTTCGCCGTGCCATCCAAAAATGCAAGTTAAAGTTCTATTATGCAAAGAGGAAGCCATGAACATGATCCAGATATACCACCATTTTCTCTATGCCAAAGGTCATTTAAAATGGTCTTTTGCAAAATGGAAAACTGTTAGGGGAATCTAAATGTAACATTCTTTTTGGCAAACGTTTTTGGAATTGGGGTTGTAATTATAGAGCAGTTCCTAAACGCTACAGTGGTATATCACCTTTTGCTGGCTTATCAGATTCTATAGGTTTGTTGGACTGTTGATTGATTAATTTGAATTTGAATTAACTTTGTAATCCATCACACACATATTTTTTGCTTACAATGCTTTAAATCTTCACACCATCTTTTGATATGGAGATAAGTTGGGCACATGCAGTATATATTTGGACACAGGCACAATTTTAGTTTGTGTTTTTTTCAGGTATTTGCCAAAACATATTCAAGCTATATAATGGATATGGGTTGAAGGTGCGCACACTCAGGTTTAATGTGAGGGTATGTCCATCTGAATCTGAGAAAGGGTTTAGGAATTCCAGCTCTTAAGAATAGCCATTCCCCCCCTTTTTCAAGAAACCAAAAGTAATTGGACAGTTGAATAAAAAAAGCTGTTTCATGACCAGGTGTGGGCTACGCCTTCGTTAATTCTTCATTTTTCATTATATAAAGAAAAATACTGCGCTTTACTTAGCGTAAACCTTCAAAGGTATTAAATGTGTGTATAAATTGTTGCTGCTGCTTCATAAAAAACATGAAAACGCCAATCTATCTTGTTTTCAGCAGCGCTAATCGTGCTAATCAAACCACTGTGAAGTGCATTAATGTTATATCATAATAGTATAAAGTGCATCATCATTCAATCAAGATAAAGTGCATCAATATTAATAGTGCAAAAACAGTTGCATTGAAACATATGAAGTGCAAGTGCTAAAGTCCAAAAAAATGTGAAAAATTGATGAGAACAAAAAACAATGTTCCCAAGAAGTCTCTCTTCCTACACCAATATCACCGCGTGTAAACTTGCACACACTGAGGCTCACCAGCTGTATCTTATCCAATCCGCCTGTGTAATAATCACAAAATCACTGATGTCTCCATACTTTCTTTAGAGGGCAATGCTCATAACATCAGAGAATAGTAAACTGCGCTATAGTCCAAATAAGGTAGCAGCGGCTAGAAGATGAAAATACCACAAAATATAATAAAGCCGCGCTGAAAGATGTAAGAAATAGTCCTCAATAAGGCATAAAGGACTTTCAAATGTTGATCAAACACCCCGTGCACAGCACACTCTGTGAATCCACCACCGTATAGTGAGGAGGCTTACCAGACCATGCTGGAAGCCCAGCTTATGATGATAATAGGATTCTCTCACTGCTCCACTGCGTTCCCATAGAATCAGCCTCAGCCGGATACAGTTGAATCCCAGCAGCAGCTCACTCACATCAAGGCAGGTTCACACATAAGCAAAAAGGTATCCCATATACGTGCCCGTGCGGAGGAGAAGAGAGGACTCGATATAGTGAAGTACAGTTACCAATTTATTAACTTTAAAACAAAGTAAGGTACTCACATCGATCACTTTAAAATCACACGTGTATACATAAAGCCGGCAATTCATAACAGATGGTGACGTCAGCGCGCCCTCCCGACGTACGTTTCGTCACAGATGACGTCCGGGGATAGGGCGCGCCGCTGAGTCACCATATTTATATGCCGCATGACCTAGGTGCGAGGCGTAGGCGGCCATATTACATCCTGGAAAAATAGCCCTTAATAGATGTCATTATGTGCTACGTTCCTTCCTCCCCCAGGCAGCAAATGCGGCATTAGTAACCATAGAAATAGGAGTCCCAAATAAGACTCTAGAAGCAATATGGAGTAGCCCCCACTAAAAATAAGATCTCTAATTCTTGGTCACTAGACAAAAGGACATGTATATAAAATGTGAATATATATATAAAAATAGGTATATATAAAAAATAGATCTATATAAAAAATAGTGTATATATATGAAGAATTAATAATCACTTATCCCTATTGGCTTGCCCCGTGTTAATTGCTAGAGCAGAGTCCCCATCATGAGGACGCAAAATAGGGACAGGAAAAAACAAAAACCACATAAAAACAGCAAAATGGAATACCCAAATATGGAAACTAAAATAATATTTATGGTCTCCCAAATCTCGCACTTAGTGTACAGAGAAATTAATAGCACACAAACCATGCCAGAAAAAACAAACTCCTAACAGGAGTATGACACATAGCATCGATTAGTATTGAGATTAAATTGAAAGTCCTCCCTCACTGGCCTTCAGAATAAATGATGGTTTTAGGCATTGTCAATAAAAGCATTGACATCGGTGTCTACATTCAGCCCATACGGTATATAAGACCTGACCCTATAGATCCAAGCCATCTCAAGTTTAGAGCTGCCTCTAATAAGGGAACCACCCCGCCAATGGGATTTATAATGATCAATCCCCAAAAAAAGGGTCTTGGAGGGATTTCTATTATGATGGTCCCTATAGTGTCTAGACAAAGAATGGTTTTTAAACCCCGTAAGGATATTAGTAATATGTTCATTCAAGCGAACCTGCAAAGGTCGCTTAGTCCTGCCAACATATTGTAGGCCGCATGGACACTGGATAAGATATACCACAGCCTTTGTTGAACAGGTGATGAAGGGCCTTATTTGAAATTGGGTAGATCTACTAGTGGAGGTAAAAGTCTGAGCCCTCCTTCCCCCCAGAGCATTGTAAAGACAAACTCTGCACTTGCCACATTTATAATATCCGGTAAGTTGTTGAAAAAAGGAGGTCTGGGGAGTAGGGGGATCCAAAACATTCGGAGCCACCCTATTCCTCAAAGAGGATGCCCCTTTATAGATGACAGCAGGTCGATCTGTCAAGTTATTTTCCAAGACCCGACCACTCTTCAGAATATGCCAATGTTTGCATAAGAGTTGTTTAATTTCCTTGGCTTGATGAGAATACGTGGTGATAAACGGTAACTGTGGGGGTTCCCGTTGATAAGCCCTAGGAAGGTTTTCTCTCAACAACTCATCCCTTGGCATATGAACAACCTCCGCCAAGGTGGTTGACAGAGTTTCCTCATTATAACCTTTATCAACAAACCTCTTTGTCAAGATATCAGCTTGTTCCATCTGTTACGAATTGCCGGCTTTATGTATACACGCGTGATTTTAAAGTGATCGATGTGAGTACCTTACTTTGTTTTAAAGTTAATAAATTGGTAACTGTACTTCACTATATCGAGTCCTCTCTTCTCCTCCGCAAATTTTGTTTCATTCCATGAGTGTAGCTAGTGAAATTTTAGTGCGCACATATGTATTTCGGCCGTTAAGCATTGTCTACCTTGTTCGACTATAGAACTGTTTCTCCAAACAACTATTTCCAATATTACTCCTTTGAGACAGTTGGTGGAACCGCCTCCAACAAGTATACGGTTCCCTACTCAACAACTCTCTTTTGGAAGGATCC